>JAVJGG010000054.1:6259112-6279516 GCA_035590195.1 Aviceda cuculoides
CCAGGGCAGCTGACCCAAACTGGCCAAAGGGGTATTCCATACCATGTGACATCATGCCCAGTATATAAACTGGGGGGGAGTTGGCCAGGAGGGGTGGCTCAGAGACTGTCTGAACATTGGTAAGTGGTGAGCAATTGCATTGTGTATCACTTAGGTTATATTTCATTCTCTTTTTGTTACTCTGCCTTTTCGTTACAGTTACTAGTAGTATAAGTAGCATCGTATTTTATTTTTTTATTTCAATTATTAAACTTTCCTTATCTCAACCCTTAAGTTTTAGCCCTTAAGTTGACAGCTGTGCAGGAGTCAGCCTCATTTCTTAAGAGGCAAGGCTGGCACCTGTGTATTCAGTTTTCCCTCAGTGAAAAGGCAGGAAACAATACAAAACTCTGAAGTGTAACAAAACAAAGAAAACAGAACTAGTTAGAGATGTTCCTGATTTTCTTAAGTTTAAGTAAAGTTTTAGTAAAGCTAAGAGTTGAACTTAAATAATCAAAAACATTGAACCTGTACACAATGAGAAGTGCTGTGAACCATAAATAAAACATGCTGGTTTAGTTGCACAAAACAAATAGAATTAAAGTGAAAAATTGAGCTTAATGTTAACTAGTGGAGTAGCAACAGTAACTCCATAATAAAATGAAAGTACATAGAATGAAGGCATTATCTCTTGTGTAATTGTGTGTCTGCGCTGTATGATCATGGATCCTAACAAATGTGATTATCATGCGCCAGAATTAACGTTAACCATTTGCTCACCCTCTCCTTGCTGATGAATGAAAACATCATCTTGCCTGTCACAAGAGCAAACACTTTCCTGTTATTTTTACAGCATTAAAATTCATCTTTTCAATCACCCTGCTCATTATCAAAGAGCATCAATCATTTTCATCCCAATGTCATCTAAAGATTTGACATCTCTTTTTACTTAATGCAGAAAAAAGCTGCATCAGAAATTAAGAGTTCTGAAATCTAAAGTTCTAAAAAGAGAAACTTGCACTAATAGGAAGCATGACACAACATTTTAAATTTCCATCATGACTATTTTTAATGCTGTCTCTCATTCTGGATTACATTCTTTAGTAAGGTAAAGCATGAATTGAGACCTTTTGCATCTGGTGCTTTCAACAACATATCTATTTTTCAGCCATACCTGCCTTAGAGGGGTAGTATAGTCAATAATGCAGCAGTAAATTCTACACTTGCAAACTCCTGAGCTTCTGCAGACTCACCTTGTTTTTAATGGGTATTTCAAGATGAGTGCACACAGCCGTCCAAGTGGAGTTCACTGAAGCAACAGAAGATTTGCCATGACATCAGTAAGCAGGCCAAACAGGTAGTTTTTAGATGGTCTTTTTCAGATGCTATAATTTCTTGCAGCTTCTTCAACTGACATCTGGTATGTTGTTAGTAACAGAAATGTAATAATTCTGCATTTCTATAACAAAACAGAGAGGAATTTCAGCTGTTTGCCCTTGTGAATTCAAGTAAGGTTTAGTATATCTTTACAGGCAAGAAATATTTAGTATCATAAAAAAATCTATTTTAAGATTGAAAAAATCAGTTTCCCCTTTCAAAGTTGGTTACATTTTATCAGAACAGTTTAAGGGAAATTGAATCATTCTGGGGTTTTTGCCTTTTTCACCAAGGGGAAAAAATTTGGTTTTAAGCTGTTGTGAGACAGTACCTGCCCTACTTTTTTTCTCATTTCAGTCACTGAACGAAAAAAATTAGCTGTTTCAATCCCAAATTGCTAGCTTTATTCTCTGGACCATTGTACCATTACAGGGGCACTTTCCCAAGATTTATGTAGAAAATGACACCATTCCTATACAAGGAACATTCAAAATCCTGAATGACCTCCAATGTTGAGAAGCTTGTTATCACCTAACATTCAGCTGTGCTCTGCTTTACTGTTGTGTGCCACTTGGAGTACTTTGCCATCCCCTGCAGATTTTGAAACCCTTGTCTCTTTTCAGAGGGCTGATGCTCCACATCATAGATTCATGCAATACGTCATCTCTTAACCAACAATGTTAAATAAGGTCACGTTTATGGGGATTTTTTTGTTGTTGTATTGGGGGTTTTTTGTTACTTTCTGGCAGGTTTTCTCATCATAAACATGTATCATTGGTGCTAGGATTGTCTAGCTTTAAAATTTGTGCATGTACTTAAATATCTATTATATTATACATACACACATGTATTTAACAGTGTGTAACTTTGGATATTCTTTACTGTGATCTGCCAGGTTTTCCTGGCCACATGAGGATATCAACATTTTTCACTGCTTGGAAAAATGTCAAATGCAGGCAGTATAAATGGTTAGCGATAGCATAGCAAAAAGTTTGCCTTCTGGAAGTCCATAGTGGTGATTTTGCTGACCACTTTCCATGCCTCACCGAAAACTGAGAATTCTATCATTTCATGGCCTGAGACGGCCTCCGACCATCACACCTCCCACGTTTGTAAACATACACATGTATTCGTATGCCTATGCTTTTGCCACAATTCAAAGATTGATTAATTAGCAGAGCAAACCCTGAGAGAAAAGCGAGAAACTCTTAGCCAAGCACAGGATTCATTCAGGCTCTGCTCTAGTCCCAGTCTTGCTATCCACTATCATCTCCCTGAAATTATTCTATATGTCAGAGCTTTAGTGGTTCTGGAGATTTTAACTTAGCATAGAGAAAAGTTAGAAGAAGAAAACAAACACAAGGGCTGACATTGGAAATATACTGACTTATTTAAGAGTTTTAAAATGCTGATTCAGTGCTTGCCAGTCCAACTTATTAAATCATTTCTAGCAAGAACCTAATCTATTCATATATTGCTCCAGAGTGCAAAATGTCTTATTCATAAAGGTGTGAATTTTTTGAAATGTCTGCTTTTAGAACAGTTATTTGCATTTTCTTATGGAAGCATTCAAAATGTTTTAACCATTGAAGCAGGCTTCTGAAAAGAAATCAAGTTTGTGTTTAAAGAAGACTGCATTGGCTAAGTCAAGCAGCAAATTTTACATGTTTTCATGTTGTTATGTATGACATTACACCACTATAATCTAATATTCTGTTATGGTGTCACAACACAGTAAAAAAAAATCAGAACAAACTGATTAAAGATCAGGAGGAACACAGGAGCTGAAAAGGCTTTATAGCATATACATAAGTAATGTACATTCGAAACTGAAAATGTTGGAGTCCTGAACTTGCTTGAAAATGGGAACAAACATTACATAGATGTCTCAGTCCAATGTATAGATAAAGAACTTCCAAAGCAGGCAAGCATACCAATAGGAAGGAAAAGGAGAATTTTTCAGGTTTAATGTTAGGCTTCTTTAGTAAAAGCTAGTTAAACTGGACTTGCAGAGCAACAAGATGAAACTAAAGGTAAATACCTTTAATGGGAAATTTGGAGTGATTCATTCTTTAGCAGTAGCAGAAATGAAAGTCACAGTACTTTGATGCTTGGAGATTAAACACTGGTATCCAACTTGATAAAGTATGTGCACATTTTGGAATGCAACTGGAGAGCAACAGAGATCTGGAACAGAAGCTCTATTTAAAGAAAGAAAAGAGCAAGGCCCTGAAGCAACTGAGCAAGGGCTTGACATTCTCTGTTTTGAGAATGCAGTTTCGACTGCAATGCAGATAGATACTTTTATTCTTGACAAGTTGCCTTTTAACACCATGATGACAGAAGTTTGGTGCTTCTGCAGGTGGTGAGATGGGCATTGCCTTCGAAATAAGTGAAATTACATTAACTAGGTTTCATAAACCAATCCACCAGTATAACGTATACAACCATTATCTGTCCCATCTGAAGGTGAACAAGGCTGTAGAAACTAAAAAGACATCTTTCACCTTCCTCACACTACATTGAGATCCCTGTTTGGAAGACCCATCATAAAGTTGGCTTAGTAATAAGCAAGTAAAGATGTGCTCTGGTCATTCCCAACGGTATGAATATTAATGTGATATTTCTGTCCATTTATATATTACATTTATTCTCTTGGTGGCAAAATTTCATCCAATACATGCTTAGCCAGTTGAAGTACCTTAATGATACCCTAAGCACATGCTGAAGACAGTACTGAAACACAGTTTGGTATGTCTGGGGGCATAAGAATCTGTCATCCTGCAATGTTTGGATTACAATTTTAGACTAACATTAGTAAAGATAGCATTACAGAGCAGGACATTTGCTGCACAAAAGGAGTACTTAAAATCAGAATATGTAAGAAATTATACTAATTTGTAGACAGAAAAAAACCTCAAAGGGACTGTCAGTATAGGACAGGCACGGGAATGAAAGTCAGTTCGTATTCCCGCTTGACTACTTTTGGACAACTTGAACAATTGTGTATCTATATTTGTAGATAAAATATTATACCTTTTGACATTAATGCTTCATGGTAGCACATAGAGTTTACACATAAGTTTTACATTACTGCATTCATTTTACCATTTTATTGCGTGCTTCTATCAATATTGTTTCCGTTTATGAGAGATGTACAAAATCACAAGATGTTATGAAACTATTTTGAACTTAGTGGAAAAGGTTGTTGAGCTGATATAGAAAAGTATAAAGGAAAGGTAGCCCCTAAATAAAAAAAGTAAAAAAATAAAATCAAAGTTCAACGACTTACAGTATAATAGTGAGCATAAGAATCAGCCAGCAGAGTACTCTGGGTCCAAGTCATAAGGAAGAAATCAGTTCCTACCATAAGCTTTCCCTAAATTGCAGAATGGGGTCATGTGGATGCTCTGTGATGGCAAGTGTGCATATCTGGACTATGATCTAGTTCCTTTTTTTCTCTAGGGTAAGAATACTAAATATTCTTTCTGAAATTCATCGTCCCTCTCTGTGCTCTCTAATTCATGCAGCAAACAACCAACTACCTATCACCCTTCTGCTCCATCTGTCATATCTGTTATGGTCTGGCTCTTCCACCCTGCTCACGAAGCCAGCAAGATCTACTGACTGCTTTACGTGACAGCTAGACGTATTTTACACTATTTATTTTTTTAAAAAATTAAATATCTTTGGCTTAAGACAGCAGTGTCTCAGAACATAACAGAACGTCACAGCATTGGAGGGTTCTGAAATTGTACAGAGGAGCAATAAACCAAACTGGAAATACTGCAAAGGAGCAATAAACCAGACTGAGCAATTTTCAAGCTTTCTCTGACACTGTTAATGTCAGGGGGTGGGTGGGAGGGAGCAGAAACTACGCCTCTGCCTCAAAGCTCATTCTATGGCATCCTGAAACTACTGTACCTATTTGCTACTAGGATACCTGCTTCCCAGTGAGAAACTGATATATTTCTATCTATCTCAACCTGTTTGACAGGTATACGCACTTGAATAGGGTAAAGGTACAGGAGTGATTCAAAAGCCAGGAAATGAAATACTAAGGAAATCAAACATATTTCCACCCTCCGTGTAACGGGATCCCTACAAGTTTAAAATAAAACAAACCAACCAACCAAACAAAAGACGCCACCCCAAAAAACCAAACAAGTAAACCAACAACAAATTTTTTTTCTAAATAGTGAAAATAGCAATGAGATCATCTTTCCCAATGTCAGGAGCAACACCGGGGTTTCTGAAAAGCAACCTGGCATTCCCAAGTAATAACTCCCTTTGTCCCCGCAGCGTTTTGTTTTTCCTAGCAACAGCAGAAGATAGCACAGTGCACCTTTTTAGGCTGGAAAGCTTCCAGGTCTTTCCAAAACCATTCCCTGCTTCATTTTTATGAAAAAATCAGGGTGGTAATGGAAGCCAAACTAGTTTCTTTAACAATGGCTCAGGGAAGAGATAAGAACATAGCACCAACCACTGTATTATCCCCAGCACAACTCCAATCAAGTTCCCTTCACTGGTGTTTGGTTCTCCCATTACCCATAACACTCATTATAATCTTCGAACCATCCTGTGCAAATCCAGGCTCCACTCTTAGGTTACCAGTGATAATGCAATCTGATCAAACTAGGAGTCTTGCGATGGTGCTGCCTGCCTCAGACCACCCTCCTTTGCATTTCTAAGAAATCTTTCCTCTCCCCCGCCACTCGCTTCAGAACATAGCAGCACGCTGCCAATTTCACTAACCAGTAGAGAGGGAGGTTTTGGAAGGCTGTGTGTGGCACTGTGCAAACATTGACCGATGATATACCCACAGTCTGGCTGGAAAAAGGAAGAAGAAAGCAACACTCAAGGAAATTAACTTACAGTCTGCCCAGCTGTGTAAGTGCCTGTTGCCCAGGGTGTGCTCCTCTTCATGAATCACATTCTGTCCTTTCTTTTTTGCTACTAACACTGATTAAAATTCCTTTCCAACTCTTCTTCACCCTTCCTCCAAATCAAAGCCATCTCATAATAACTTAAGCAAATGATACCACCACACTGCAGCTGTTTTTTCTTTAAAGCTATTTGCCCATTTCATTCCAAGTAGTTTCACAGTCATGAAAATGCCATTCAGAGATGAATAAATTAATCCTTTCTCTTAACGGTCTTGATTTGTTGTCTTTGCTGGCTCAGTATCTGTTTCACTGATCTTTCCTGGAGCAAAGGCCTTCTCTAAAATATTTGTATAGTGGCTAGGCAAACTTACGAATATGCTTTTCTAACAGTTTTCATTTCAATGGGAGTACTGTGGACAAGATGCTAATTTAAGTCATTACAGCCTGTCAACAAAGACCAGTTAATTTTTCAGGTAATTACCCTTTTTTAATATTTATAATGTAAAATACATAGAGAAATAAATAGTATTAAAAACACAGTGCAATTGCTGATTTTCTAAGCTCTACAGCAATAGGTATAGAGGACAAGGATGAGATTAGTTTCTTTGAAGAAAGCTGTCCAATTTCATTGTTTATAATTAAATAAGTATATTGCAAATTATTGGACAGTCTCATCTAAATCAAATTAAGCTTTTATAAAGAGCTGTTAATATGTAGGAATTTAGTCTTCCTGAAAGAGGACTTACTGGTATGATACGTTTATCTGTTGCATAAGTGTCTCTCTTGTGCACACTGTAGAATTTAGAAATCCAAGGCAAGGACAGATTCAGCTTCATTTGGCATCAGACTTCTAACACGACATTGTTCAATGTAAGTAGTCACACAACAATCAGCAGCTTGTTTCTGAAACTCCTAAGGGGACTGTTCACTGTGTCTTACCTTCCCATGCAAATATAACAACAATTAACCCTCAGCTTCTATGTAATTCAAAATGCCAGAAATATGCATATATATGTGAGCTTAATAGCAATGTTTAAGGTGTCTTTGTGGGTCCTTCTGTTTTCTTGTTATCTCCCCATCACATGAACATCATAGTTGCCAGATGATACTAAGATAGTTAATTGCACAAGTTAAAACTGCTCTCTGTCTGTTGCCTATTCCTCAGTCAGGCCAGCTAATTCAGATCCCACCTTTTTTCTTTCTGGAACCTGCGGAAACTAACTTCAGAATACGGGACTGTCTGGAATGACAACCTCACTCAATCCAATGGCCACCTCTCAAGACATTCCTGCTGTTACAGTGTTTATTTTCTATTGCAGGTACTTCTACACTCATCTTTTTGGATTAAGGGTAGCTCCTAGGATCCCGAAGCATAACAAGGCTTGGTTTGATTTGCTTTACTTGCTTCCATATACATCTGCAATTCCTTGCTGATCTAGACAGTGTTTTTTTAATTATGGAGTAATTTTTTTTCAATTTCTATTTGAACAAAATTTCAAAGATGACAAACCACACTTTGCTGTCTCCATCATATAATTTAGCAGAGCTAAGAAGAGATCACAGGCTGAACCTGCATAGCTTTGAGTAGGCACTCAAGTATTTTGAACATCTGTGATAGACTGCAAGAGTGAATGTCTCAAACATGGTGGTGGGGAAAGTTCTGCCGAGCACATATGCCGACCAGCACAGCTCAGCACAGAGCATCAGCAACAGGATGAGGAGGGCAAGCTGGAGTTCTATGTATTGATATGCTGAGTGGAGCAGCTCACCATGTGTGGCCAAAGATCAAACAATGCTCATGCCTGCAGGGAGGGAGAAGTTACTCCCCAAACGACCCGCAAGCCCACCGAGCCATTTCCCAAAGGTTCTGGAAGCACAAACCGTGCATGACACCTAATTTAGCCTAATGAGTTCAAGTGCTGGCCCAAAGGAGGGGCAAGGAGATGACAAAAGGAAACTGAAGCCCCACCTCCAGAACAGGACCTTTAGGCTGCCTGGACTCAGGACTGGTGAAAACTTTCTCTTCATTTCCATAATCCCTACACCTCATCCCCTTACATATAAACCATTGACCAAGGCTGGGACTAAGAGTGGATCCAGCCACTCCTGGGGGCTTCTCTGAGAGGGACTCTAGAAAGCAAGAGGGTCTGCTCTGAGCCTTGTGACTCGACAGGAAGGCTGTCCTTATTTTCTTCCCTGAAATGATGCGTATGGTTACCAGAGGTTACATGGTTTACTGAGGTAGTTCCATGCCAATTCCTGCTGTGAGAGACCCCGCCACCTACTGTTAACGCCTTCCAAGTTCAGTTTGCTTCTGCTGTGAATAAAACGTTCAACTGATCATTTGGTGTCGCTTCACCTTAATTCAGCCCGAAGAAATTAATAACTCACCACAACCCCTCCCTGGTCTGTCCAGTACGGGTCGTGACAGCATCCTTTTACATCATATCGTTACGTATGAACTCATGGATTACACTTGCTACACTGCAACCTCATAGCCACCTGATGGGTGCATTCTGTGGTACTACAGCTCTTTCCCATGAGGGGCCTGATTTTTTGAAAATAACTTGTCAAACTTTAAAAGTTTCCTTAATGTCATTCTTTAGCTGAAGAAAGCATACAGCACCTATGATTTTTCATATTTTTTCAATCTTAAGAGTCCTTCCTGCTTTTTTTACCTGTTATTCTAATCACTCAGCATTACCAAATTTAGCAGTCATGAATACATTTTCACAACACACTATTTTGCTTTTTTCTTCATTTCTCTCAAACATTTTGTCACGTGGTTCTTTTTATCATAGAAAAGCAGCTTCCACTAACACATTTGTACAGCTATTACTGCCAGAGTACATTAAGTGCTCCAAAACTAGTCACATATCAGACTACTGCCAATCTTGTTTTTTGTTGGAATATAATGCTAGCAGATATGATAGAGAACAAAACACTGCTTAAACTCCATCCTGATTATATTCCAGACAGCTTCAACTCTGAATGGCGCTCTTCTTGCCCTCATTCTCCTTCTCAGAATATTTTCTTAGTTTGTTTTATCCCTTTACTGTGTATGGGCCAATAACCACTGAGACAGGGACTGGCAGAGGGTCTCTTTCATTCAACGTCTGTGTTTTAACCTCTCAGCTTTTCACCACCAAGGCCTCTGTGCTTCAGAAGTGTATCCAGCTGGCTTACGACAGCTCTCAGTCGCCTCAACGTGATTCGCTAACACCTGTCCCCTGTTACCACAGGTCTTTATGCAGTGCTGTACCCAGTAGAAATAGATTAGCACTACTTCTGGTGACTTTTGGATCAGTTTAATCGGGCTAACCATCTGGGTCATTTCAGCTCTCTTTCCAAACCTGTAATAATTACCACTTTTGAATCAGTCATTGCCAGCCAGCTGCACTGAACTAGAGTTCTATGACTGTCTCATAATTAATCCTCTCTAAAATAATGTCATTTCTGAGTAAATAACAGCCAGGATCAAATGGACGAGAAGAATTTTCCCTTCCACCACCAATTACGAGTATAAAAAAATGCTTGGCACATTTGATCAGAACAAATAAAGTTGGAACACATTATACCTTCTATAACAAATAGCATTTGTTTTTCCAGAGCAAAGCTTTCTGAACCCAGGACTGTGTCTTGCTCTTGAGTAAAAGCTACTCCAGCGCATCAGTTAGCACAGGGTAATTCAATTTATGTTCAGCCAAGTAACACAAGGTTTTGTTACGAGGAGCAGAGCCAGAAGGAAAGGCACTCTGAAAGTAATGTACTCTTGAGCATGCAAAGGTTGCAGGCTGATTTTGAGATATCTTTGGTTCACATCTTGCATATTATGCTCTGTGTGTTAAATTAACTTAAGGCAAAGAAGGGATTTGGGTTCCATTCTCCCCACACACACCCCAAATCAATTATTATATAATAAAAACCGCTTTGGCCAGTTTAAAAAAGGGGTTTATATATAGTTTGATCGGGATGCCACCACCAAGACACGAACAGCAGCGGGGAGACTGTTACCTCAGAGATTTCTGAGGGCGGCCTTCCAGTGGCCACTGCTGAGGCCCTTGCCAGGCTACAGTGAAGGTCCCTTCCTGCACCACCGCTGCCGGTCTTTCCTGAAGACACATTGCCACCTAGCAACGGCACAGTGTAATATACAGCACACCAGAAAAGCCTCCAAAAGATTTTTTTAAAAAAAATCCATCCAAACACAAGTACCCTGCCCCTCAGAGAAGCAACAGGCTGTTATCGCAAGCTGCGGGAATGCCAGGTACAGGCCCAAGCTGGGCAGAGGTGGGAGGAAAGCCAGCGTGCGTGGAGCAGGTGGCTGCCAGCCCTGCAGCTTTAAGGCATAGGCACAGTTTTGTGCACGTCTCACCCACTGGCAAACTGAGGTGCCTGACGTACTTCCGCCAGTCCGAGAGGTCAGTGCCGGCCCCGGTGTGCCCTCCTGGAGGGGCACCCCTGGAGCCGGGAGGGCCCTGGCAGGCACTGAGGCAGCACTTTGTTTCCCTCAGTTCTTTGCAAGTGCTTGGCAGCTCCCAGTCTGTGGCTGCTGCTGCATCCACCTCAGGCGCAGATGTTCCCCGGGTGAATTTGTTCTTACACTTCAGTGCCTGGGACTGACTTCCAGGGAAGAAAAATAATGGGCAAAAAAAAGATGTGAACAATTTAAATTATTTTTCCATAAATATAAATGTGGGTGAGAGGGTGGCATCAGCCTTCCTTTTCCAGTTAGCATGCCCTGCTGTAAAGTAATTTTGTAGCAACTCCTCTCCTGGACAAATCTCACTAATTCAAAATTTCCTCTGATTCCTTTCTTGGTTTCTTGCTTGTTCAGCTCAAGGTGTAATGCCGGCTTGCATCAGTCTGCTCATCACCAACTCTCTAAACACCAGCCAGTCACTCACTGCAGCAAGATGGCCTTAGGGATAGGGCTTCAGAGCAACACCCATCTTGCACCCATCTGCAGAAAGGGAGGGAGTTTGGGTGTTTGCATAGTGTCTGTTTGCAGTAGGTACAGCTGAGATGGTGCAAAGCCACAAACTTGTTGGGAAAGGGGGCCAAAGGAACTAGCAGGAACTGAGCAGGTAGAGAAGAGACATGTTTTGAATGGTACATCTTGATGTACCATTATTATTTAACCCCTTTAACCATCCTTTGTGGTCATCTTTGTGTATAAGCACATAGGCAAGAGAGACTCAGAAAAAAATGTTTAAAATGTCTGTGAGATGGGATTAGGAATATTTTCTTAATGCACTTCCAAGGCAAAAAGTTTGGAGTTTTGCTATCCAAATTACTTCTTATCTTTATCTTCTATCTTGCAAGGGTTTTTTCCCCCATTTTAATTTAATTTTAATACAAAGTGGAGACTTGCTGGGACTTCTGTACCAAATTTTGTATTGCCCAAGGTAATCTGAGTTTAACTTTATCCTGCTAAAAGTGCTACAAGTATTCAGTACCAAGATGTCCTCTTGTCGTAATAGTGTGCTCTTTCATTACAACAAACTATTAGACAAAGGAATGCGGTGCAATATATTGAACCAACTGCATTTCCTCGTAAAGCACATTGGAATTATTTGAAGGTTTTCAGTGGGGACACCAGGTCAGTAACTTACCCCTACAATGCTTGAAAAGAAGAAAAAAAAGAAAAAAACAATGCCAATATTTTAATCAATAGCATCCTCTGTCAGTAAGGCACCTACAGGCCCTAGAACAAAGAAATGAGAATGCATTCACTGGGAGGCTAACACATCTCAGAGCCAACTGCTGAGACTGAAATAAACAAATACTTTTGTGAACCTGTGCAAACCTGAAGTCAAAATCACCTCTTATTGATTTAGTGTGCAGTACTGTACATTGGCACTAGCTGTTGTCTGCTCTATAAATTGCCTTGCAATAACACACACTCTTACAAAGGCCTTACACAACTGAACATTTTGATGAGTGATACAGTGGTGCTTAGAATTACCAAGCTGGACTACAAATATTTATTTCAGTGTCTCCTCAGAAATGCATTGTAAAAAGAACTTCTCTTTGAAAATGCACAGTCACTTCCACTGACCTTTATCTAATACATTTCTAGAAAGTGTGACACTCAGCTAAAAAAAATACCTTCAAATTACAGCTGTGGTTTTGCCCCAAAACTGTAGGTACAGTAAAGTCATCTCTTCCAACTGTAGAGAAAGTTATTTCACACCACACACAAATCCATTACAGGTAATCCTTTGGGGTTTTCTCTTTATGACGATATCTCACATTTCGATACTACTTCACACTTCTTTAAATATGTGGCCCAGAAAGGCAGAGCAAAATATATTTAATAGGGTAGAGATAATTGCATGTCCATATGAAGACAAAAACCACAAATAGATGGATATATGCAGCTATTCCAAAGATGGCATTAGAAAGATAAATAACTGTGAGGCTCAGCACGTCTGCAAATCTAAAGGGTAGCAGTGGTGACAAACCTCTCTGGTCCAAAAACTACATCACAGTTATAGCATAGCTGGAGGTTAAATTAATGGTAGCAGAATCTGACCATTCATTCAGCAATCGTTACACAGGAGTTTTTGAATTATCTGAGAGATCAGTGCTTTTTACATATCACCTTGAAATACAAAAGCACAGCAGGCTTGGCTGTCACAGCACGGCGGCTCCCCCAGGCCTTGGCTGCAGCATTCTCTGATTCAGTAACTGAACCAGCTCTAATCTGTCCTTGTCAACACTGCCCGGACAAGATGATGCCCTTTCAGGCAAAATGCCCAAGTCTGACTCACTTCTCTCCCTCCCATCTCAAGCTCAATAAGCACTGCCTATTTCTCCAAAGCATGTAGCTATTTGGGATGCCAAAGTCATACGACTCTGAATGTTAATTCTTGTGGCAGCCCTGGCCTTTCTTTCCCAGCAGTTATACACAAGGCACATCTACGCTGCACAAAGCAAAGCAGCACATGCATCCCTGAACCAGCCCCAGCATCAAAAGCACTGCAGTAACATCCTCACGGCATGCCCCCAGATTAACTAGCTTTGTCGTTGTGGCTAAGTAGCACAGAACAACCACCATAATGTGGGTACAACACTTCCAGAAATCAAGCAGGTCTCTTTGCATAGTCAGGTAAACACCAGTTTACTCAGAGCTAGTTTAAGTCTTTCCAGATGCAGTCTGGGTGCAGAAAAGATGGGGTTGCAGACATAGCCTCTGCAGTAACTCTCCTTTTTCAGGTAAATAGAGGACTCATAACCTTTTATTCTTACCTCTCTCTGGGCAGGTTAGTGAAAACACTGCATATTTCTAACCTGGGGATGCAAACTTTCATAATTATGGGAGGTTGTCTCCTTGCAGCTGGCAATTGCAAGGTGCTTCATTGCACAGTGTACATTCATTCACATCAGTATTTTCATGAAATAGGGAGAATTCTCCGCACACTAAGTCACGCCAAGCTTTGTTAGTTTATGTGGTGGGGGTTTGGGAGATTTTTTCTTTGTACACCTGCAAATCCCAACAGATATCCTTCTAAGCAGCAACCAAATTATTAGCACATAAGAACTTAAGTTTCATAAACAATACTCTGCAATTTAACAATGTTAAATAAGTATCAGAGTGATTCTCTTGTCTTTTCTAGCATGACCATAATTATTCCGACACCATTTCACAATATGCTGCTCTACTAGAGATAACTGGCTCTAGCAACTTCATGTCTAAACCTCCACTCTTCCATCATTTTACTACATTCAGCCTCAGCAAACTCTGTCCTGTTGTTGCTGAAAAACTCAGAATAAAGAACTTATCAACACCAATTTAGTGTAGATAAGCAGACACTTCTTTATTAATGGCTGGGTGTGCGAGCGAGTCCTCTCACGAACTACGCACACCTGAACACCAAAGTCATACACTTTATATTAAACTTACTCATACGTATTCATTAGATTTCCAAGAACTGTTATGCATATTCATTTGATTTCTGGGATGTTATTAGCATATGTAAATGTCCTTTACGCAGGCGCATTGAAGGTCTCTGGTGGTCCTCTAGAGTCCTATGGTGGTCTTTCATAGTCTTCCTCACTTGTCCGCTTCTTCACCTTCTTCAGGTGATTCTGAGCAGTAGAGTTTCACCATCATCCATGTTAGTTTACATAAAAATGCATACTATGTCCATTCTTATTTTTAAACTTTCTAATGATTGGTCCTTCAGTCACACCATCTAATTAATATTCTTATGTTAAAACAATCATTGGTTAATCTCACTTAACTCTACTGATTGGAATCCTCATTAATTAAATCGAAATGGAAAAAGTAACGAAACACTATGGATCAATACATCTTTGTCAAAGTCTCTGCAGCTAACTGATTTTAAACAATACTTAGAGCCTTACGGTCACCTGATTTTAAATAAAGCTCAAATCCCTACGATTACATCTAGTACATTTCTTAAAGTTTCCAAGTCCCTATGTCCTGATCATCGTTGCATTGCAAACTGCACACCTCTACAAGTAAATACTGTGTACAAATCATCTCAAATCTTAAACCTGTTCTCTAATGCTCTAAATGTTCCTACTAGGATGATTTTGGCCAATTCCTTCGGCCTTGGTACGGGGCCTTACAAAAGATTTCATAGGAGCTGTTGGTTGTCAGTTAAATGTGCAAAACACTATATATATATATATACGATTTTTTTACTAAAATATTTCTTATAATTCCATATTCCTATTAAAATCAAACATAATTAATTCTAACTAGTGGCAAATCAGCAACACAAATATCCAGAAAGAATCACTGGTTTCCAAAAAAACAGGTGCCAAATCTCAAGAACTTAGAAACATGCTATTTCCACACTCTAAATGAGAGTAAAAGATAAAATATTTGAGTTCACACGGTTACCCTCTGCCTGAAATGCTATATCTTATATATCTATATCTTTGGCTACAACATTAAACTTTTTAAAGGCTAAACCCTCACACTTTCTACATAGGAGATTATTTTTGTATTCCCTGGGAATTTTGTAGAAGTAAGAGCTGGAACATCAGATGTTTAATATAAGTCATTTAGCATTAACACTTGTTTTTGGAGTGCCAGTTGATTTGTTAGATGCCTTAGCATTTCTCCTGGAAATTATGAACTGAATTTTATTATTATACATTGAGTTTTTCTTGCAAGTAATAAACACCACAGCCTGTACCTAATCAGGAATTCAAATCCTGTATGATCAAACTGAGAGACTGATGCTCTACTGACTGGGCTATTTCAGGCTCCTGAAGGATCCTCCCTCGGGTACCAGGGCCTCACTCATTGTACTGATTGCAGAACAGTGAGGCTATCAGCATCTTTTTTTGTTATGAGTGCATCTTCTCCATGTATTCTGCTTAACTCTGATGGAGCACTGAATTTACGGTAGACAAGATTCAAACTAATTTTCCAGCCAAGATGACTGGACATGATGATTTTTCTTTCTTGTAAGGGAAGAAATAACGCACTGTAGCTATGCATCTTCAGGCTGGCATTTAAGAAGCCTTCCTCAAAATTTTAATACAATGAAAAGAGATACAGAAAAGAAAATATTGCTTAGCCAGATAGTATGGAGGAGGGGATGAAGGACAGGAAAAAACCCAGCACACATCCCTGTATTTTCATCATAGAGGGAAGAATAACAAAATAAACACATGCTAATTTACAAAGCATCATTTTTTTTTGTCATCATTAAAACATATCCTTTTACCTTTCCACAGGCAGATAAAACAGCTGTCAAACATATACTCTGAAACCTCACTGTCACAGGGCACCATAGTCCTCCTACTGTGGCAGTCCTACAAGGTTTGCTCGTATTTTCCTCCTCACAGAAGGATAGTTGTAAAGCAATTTTGCAAATTGTTCCATGGATTGCATCTGCAGAGTTGAATCTCTGTGCCCACTGCTGACTTTCATGGGACCCTAGATAAGCAAAAGGCGGCAGCCAGGGAGGACCAACTGCAGGATCACATCTTGTACAAGCTAAGCTGCCACGCTATTTTTTGAACTCAAGAGATTCAAGGGAGGCTTAGTTTAAAATGCAGCTGCTGCAGAGCCAAGCAACTGTTCAAAACATATGTGGCACTTAAACCTTATTACCACACTCACAACTGCTGAACACCCTGGAAGCATCGTGAAACCGTGGACTTATAACAATCTAAAGTCTTTTCATGCAAGTCAAATGGCATTGTGCATGGTTCGGTGCTCCAAAGCACCTCTGCTGCTCTGCAGGCCTAGATGAAAGAAATACAGTTCTTGGCTGGAGTTAATGGAACTTATTTAATAAATACAGTAAGAGTACAAACAAGTAAATTCACTCAACTAAATGAACTACTTGTTGGTTGCACATCCTGAAATTAGGAAAGAGATCTGGTACAAACAGGAAAACGTAACCAACATTTCCTTGCCAAATTTTATTTTCAAAGCTGCTCCTAATATCTCCAAACATTTCTTGGAATGACACTGGATTATTTCACACTCTCAGACTGGGTTCGGATTCATCTAATTTTTTGCACCAAAAGCTCTCACATAAAGATAGTAAAGTCTCAGAAGGAGAGAGATATTACTGAAGGGAAGCTATGTTCCACATGAAGAAACTCCCTATTTCTAACATTCATAAAATCTTCATGTGAAATCCTAGTTCATAAAAGTTAATAAGCTTGATCAGAAGTCCTGCCCTGGCTCTGGAGATTGACATGTCTGCATGACACAAGTCAACGGTGGGTACGGATACTTATTACCAATCCCAGTACAGCCACATGAACACAGCATCCCAGACAAGCTAAATTACCTTGCCTAATCTTTTCAGGACATCCCTACATGAAGCTGCATCATGCCTATCAAGGCATAACTTAAAATCCTCTATTTTTATGCAGAATGCTTAAAATGTGGGCAAGGAGCTCCTCTGCACTGCCTTATAAATATGCTTCAACCCTTGTATGAAAGGATTTGTTCCAGGAAGAAGAGTTTGGTGCTAGGGAATATCGAATCCTTGGCTTCTCTGTTGAAACTGCTGACAAAGGCCCATTTGGTACCGGTTATAAAGTTTGGTTTCAGAGACGCTTGTGCACCAGGTCCCATGAAAATCCCATTTCACATTGGCAAACAAGTGAATCTGATTGGCAACCTGGGAACAAAAGTCTCAGCACTACCCCAGTCCTGCCATCATCTCTGCCTTAGCTTTCAGACACCGTTGCACTTAGGACATATAAAGTTGCTTCATGCTTGACCTAAATGTCAGAGCCTTTCAGCCCTCAGTTGCTCTGCTAAACCCTGAAACGCTAATGAGTCAACATTCAGATGCATCATTAGATATGAAACAAAGGTGCTTATTTTCTCTGTAGAGAAACAATGTTGGAATGCAGAGAACCACAGAACGTTAATTGACTGGTAATGAATGTTCATATTTTCTTGGGTTTACTTCTCTACTGAAGTGAGACAAAAGCCATCCCAACAAAGGGTTTCCCCAGATCAGGCTTAGCATATGAATTGGGAAACTCCAGCCCAGGCATGTCGAGTCTAACAGTTGGATTCTGTTTGTATCCCTGGAAGGAGAAGCAGAATGCTGACCCATGACAACACAAGGAGAAAACAAAGACAATCATACTATTTTATCTGTCTGCATCTATTACATACCTGGACATTGCCTAAGCCTGACACGAACGTGATACAATAAACTTCCTTTTGGATGCAGCAGAAAAGGCAGTGCCAAAGTCAAAGAATCCAGCTGTGTTTGTACAACTGACATTATTTCTAACCTCCTCTTCTATTTCAGCCAAGTGCAGAAGAAGAGCTGGCCAGTAGGGAGAGAACAGAAAGGATCACCATTTCTCATCCCAGCTGCCTGAAATGAGGCAGAAGGCATGAAGATGCTACATCATCACTGGCTGAAGTGCAGATCTTGCTGCAGTATTAGGACACGAGGATGATGTTACTTCATGGGTCTATGACTCCACCTGATGACAGAGACAGGGCAGCGTGGATGGCTGCATACCACCGGTATAGGGAAAAAAAAAACCATCATTGGCAATGAGAAATTTTCCATCTTCCTGTGACTGGGAAGTTGCTTGTGCTGCTGAGCAATTCTGGCCCTTCCCTTTAGTAAGGGTACAGCAGGTGCACACCCTCAAGGTTAGCATTAGACACAGAACAGCTTTGTGAGGGTTACAAGAAAAAAAACCTCAGGAGGCCTGGTGAAAGCACTCAGATGCACCAGCCTTTGTACTCTGCCTTCCTGGTCTGCGCGACTCCTCCAGTAATTTACGTACACTAAATGCTCCACGCTCCCCTACAATGGGAGAAGTGATATAATCACACCAGCACAAATCACTGTAGCAGTGACCTGGCATAAATGCATCCTCTTAAATGAGAGCAATACTCAAGCCTTGAAAAATGTGTACACCTCTGCAATCAGGCTCACTGCAATATTTCTTAGAGTAAGGCCTTTGCAACACTACCCTTCAGCATATGTTCTCTGGTGCAGAATATCCTACTGCTTGGCCAAGGAGAGATAACTTCTCTCTTAACTTCCACGATTAAAAAATAACCCCATGAAACAAACAGTCAGGAAGCTTTCCAGGCTATACAACCTAAAATATTCTTCCTACTAAAGATATTTTCACGCACAACTGAACTTGGTGAGTCAGTTCTCCTCAGAGAAAGATTAAAAGGAAGGGATGTGGGTGTTTCTTCATGTGTCTCACTGGCTACAATAAAATATATTGACAAACTGTGGGAGTTCAGAGGAGGAGCAAAAATGGTAAGGGGACAGAAGGGATTGATCTAAAATGAGAAGTAAGAGCTGAAAACATCATTTAGCTAGCAACTCCTATAACAGGTGATGATACCATGTATGTGTTTGAATTTTATATAAAAATACCAAGAAAAAACAAGCATTATTTAAACTTGTTTATGGAAGGATAACTCCAAAAGGGTACAGGTTTTATACTTTAAGGTATTTATCTTCTGCCTAGTGCCCGACTACTTAGGAAATTCACTTGCTGCTGTAATCAAACAAATAACTATTTAAAAAAGAAGAAAATCTAGGCGACAAGCTAGTGATGTGCAGGATAACCTCCCAGGGACAGCAGCAGGAGCCCCTGTGCATGGAATATATGAAAACCAATTACTATTATGACTGATTCATTCAAGAATCACCTCCCGATCCGCCAGCGCTGGGCTGGGATCCTGCAGCGCTAGGTTCTGTATGGCCAACAGCCCAAAAGCCAGCCAACTCACAGGAAGCACTGACAGACAGACAATGAGATACTCACCAAGCGCTGCGGGTGAACAAGCCATGGTTTTTTGCTTCCCTCCCTGCCCCTGTCTCTAATGTTTAAGATTCTGGGATAAAAAATAACTTATCTTGACAAAGGATTTTTAAATATTCCAGTCTGTATGGAATGGGCATCCACAACTCCTACCCTGAAACTGCAGCTAGGCATAAAGCAGAATTTGTCTGCTTGAAAACCATGGTTGTATAACACATGAATACAGTTTATTTGGGAAATCCCTACAGTTTTCAACCTCGCAAACAGTACTAAGGCTGTAGACTTTGCTGACCACAATCCAGGTGAGGGAAGACGAGGCAGCAGGGACAGACACGTACCATGAACCTTTAAGTCAAAAAAACCCAACAGCCTTGCAAGTGCTGAGCAAGGTGAGCGACAAACCTGCCCGCTCCTCACACCTCCCAACAAGCAAATTGATGACCGGACCCAAACCACTCCTGTGTCCCTACAGCCACAGTTCTGCTTCTCCCCTTCACCGAGGACGCTGGACACCAGAGCGAGCGAGTCGGTGGCAATGAGCACCGGCAAGAGGGGAGGCCTCAGCCCTTTCCCCCCACCGGGAGGCCGCATCCCCGCGCAGGCGGAGGTCTCTGCTCCGGGCGACCGTCCCCAGGGTGCTCACACCCCCCTCACCAGCCTCCCCTGGACGGCACCGCCACGGCCCCGGCCAGCTCAGGGCCCCCCGCCTCGCTGAGGAGGGCGGCGGGGAAGGGCGGGAGGAGGGCTGCGGTGAGGTGATGGGAAGGGCCCGGGGCTGAGGGGGCCTGAGGCGGGGGTGGGGGGGCACCAGGCCGAAGAGAGCAGAGCTGAGGGGCCCCGGCCGGGGAGGCGAAGGGGCCGCGGGGACCCCGGGGCTGAGGGGAGCGGGG
>JAVJGG010000054.1:6279616-6304609 GCA_035590195.1 Aviceda cuculoides
AGTTTCCAAGTCCCTATGTCCTGATCATTGTTGCATTGCAAACTGCACACCTCTACAAGTAAATACTGTGTACTAATCTCAAAACTTAAACCTGTTCTCTACTGCTCTAAATGTTCCTACTAGATGATTCTGGCCAGTTCCTTCAGCCTTGGTACGGTGCTGTACGGAGGATTTCATAATAGCAGTCAATTGGTTAAATGTGCAAAATAAAATTGATATATAATTTTTACTAAAATATTTCTTATAATTCTATATTGATATTAATAATCAAATATAATTATTTCTACCTAATAACAAATCATCAACACTGTTGTCAAAGATTGTTGCACCTGAAAAATAGGTAACATACAGCAAGAAAAAAATTTACTAAATGTAATCGCTTATTTATTTGTAACATTCTCTGGTGAGTTTATCTCAAGGAAATAAACACAGTATCACAGCAAGTAAGTTATTTGTGGTCTTTTCCCCCTTCAGTGCAAAAAAAAAAAATCTCTGCCTGCCTTATTGCTGGCAAAGTTTTTTTCCTGTAGCACCAAACATTGGTTATATTGTTTGATTTCATCTGTATTTTTGGCTTGTGTGAAAGTCTTAAGAATTTTTGCAGTGCCATAGTTAGCTTGAACCTAATATAACTCTGGCCTTTCAGTTATATTTTGCAATCCCCAAATAGCCTTTCTGTACCATTTGCCATACTTTCCTTGTCAGGGGCAGGCAGACTATACAGATACATGGCTGCCTCCTGCCAAACATCCAAGCAGAAACATTTACGTTCAGCAATGTTTGATAGTAAATACGGTTCTTTTACTCACAGTTATAAATACACACCTTATCTTACGTTTCCCTAATCATTTCATGTAATTCCTCAGCTATCACCTTAACATTCACAGGCCACCTTGTGTGGTTTCTTTTGGGGTTTTTTTTGGTCAGATTCGTGGTACCTCATCTAGCTCTGAACCTTGTTCCAGTGGCCTTTTGTTAACTCCTTGCAACCACCTATTTTCTCTAAGGCTGCTGTTCCTCTTACAAATCATGTCCTGTAACTGAACAAAATAATCTCTCTACCCTGGGGGAGGTAAAGGTCACTCTTTCTTCAAAAGCTTTCTTATTTCTTCCTTTTTACATAACAAACAGGATTTTGCAGCCTTTGTAATTCACAGCTGCTTCTGACTAAATTTGATTGTTAACAGTTGGAAAGACTAAGTGGCTTAAAACCAGCTGTTGTTAAAATAAAGCTATCTAATAGTCTTCTTTTTTTGTAAATATGACTACTTACAACTCTTCCTCCCATTGTTGCCCACCAGATTCTAGTAAATCTCAACAACAGCAGAAGCTTTACCTGCCCCATTTTCCCATCCTTGGACTTCCCTTGTTTGACTTCTTTATGTTCCAGTGTCATTCAGTGCTTAGTCAATGGGGATCAGCTTTCTCTGGTGATGTTAGAGAAACGACGTTTCTGTGTAGGTAAAGATTAAAAAAAATTATGACTATATGAAGATATGAAATTAATTATTAGGTAGCTGAAATAATTAACTTGAATGCAGCATTAACAGCACAGAAAATAGTTCATATTACCTAAAATAAACATTTAATTTAGCTGATCTAAAGTCTTTCTGTAGTCAAGGGAAAGAAAATCCATCCTTGTGCAATTGAGAGCATTTCATGAGACACCATAAGTCACCCACCAAATGAGCCTTTTTCTCCTCAGCAAAGGCAGAGAGAAGAGTGTTACTACCTGGTTAATTTACCTGTCAACAGCTGGTAGTGGTGAGACATCTTTCGCTTCAAATGTAAGGATACATACTGAAGAGAAGGTGGATTATGGAACTTAATGATGGAACAAAATTCACAGATTAAAGATAACTGAAGTGATGTTACTGGATACTTAAAAAAATACCTCATGGACATGTCTGTAAAATACAAACTGTTCTACACCACCAGCCTCTTTAGTGGTACATATAGGGAACAGTCCCTAACATTACTGTATTTTCATATCATATGGGAGAATCCAAATGCATACGGCTGGTCTCTACTGATTTTGCAAGCATTGGAAGGTTGAAAATTACTCTGGGTATATTCCAGGTAGGTCCGGGGCCCACAGAATAGCGGCAGCATTTAAGTACAGTGAATAATTGTTGACTTGCCTGCCCACATACCAGCACAGTACTGTTGCTCCCTGCCATCTCTTAAGGTCTGAGAGATAGATTTCACAACAAATACAGATATCTAACATTTGATCTCATTGTCACTGTTATAGCAGCCGCTCTTGTAAGCTTTCATTCTTATTTTTCTAGAATCACAGCATGTTGGTCCTTCATTTTAGGCATCTGTGGAAATAAGTATTATACACTATACTGAAACATTGCAGAAAACTTTACCATACTGTGGAGACATGTCCTTAACATTGTTGGTTTATGTCATTAATGACTATTAAGCAAGAAGAAACAAAAAAGAATAGTAATCTTCCTTTTAATAATTGTCTTGTGAGAAGAAAATTTACACTGCAAGGCCATGAAGTCTCCTGTAATATTACTACTATTTTTAGTATAAGTTAAACGTTTATTAAAGAAGTATGACACATCTCCCAAATAGTCTTTTTTCAGATGATAACCAAATCCATAGTAGATATATGCCTTCAGTCATAACTACAATTTCCTATTACGTTAATGACATTCTTGCTAGTCACAGTAACACAGAAGGTACAATTCATACGTTGTAATTGTGTCACAGAACATCATCCTGTGCAAATCAATTTGCTTGAATCCAGTAAAAATACATTGAGGATTGGAATGCATTGTGGTTTAACCTCAGCCAGTAACTAAGCACCACACAGCCACTCACTCACCCCACCACCACCTAGTGGAATGGGGGAGAGAATCAGAAGGAAAAAGGAAAAACTTGTGGGTGAGATAACAACAGTTTAATAGGACAGAAAGGAAGAAAATAACAATGATAATAACAATAATAAAATGACAAGAATATTTAAAAAAGAATTGGAATATACAAAAATAAGTGATACACAATGCAATTGCTCACCACTTGCTGACTGATGCCCAGTTAGTTCCCGAGCAGTGATCCCCCCAGGCAACCTCCCCCCAGTTTATATACTGGACATGACGCTACATGGTATGGAAAACCCCTTTGGCCAATTTGGGTCAGCTGTTTCCCCTCCCAGCCACTTGTGACCCTCCAACCTTCTTGCTAGCTGGGCATGAGAAGCTGAGAAATCCTTGGCTTAGTCTAAACACTACTTAGCAACAATTGAAAACATCATTGTGTTATCAACATTCTTCTCATACTGAACCCAAAACATAACACTGTACCAGCTACTAGGAAGAAAATTAACTCCCTCCCAACCAAAACAAGGACAGAATGTAACTAATTTAATGTTGAATGTGTATATAATATTTTCCCCCCCAAAATCAATGTCTAAATTTGCTTGTGGAAAGAGAAGAGGCTGATTAACTACAGATACTTCTTTCCTGAAAATATATTGCTCTAGCTGAGGAGGAAGAATTCTTTTTGTCTTGTAGGGTCTATCTTGGTTGCTTATAAACTTCTTTAATTGACATGAGCTCCTGAGGGAAAGGAGTGCAAACTTGTATGCACTACTTTGAACTCACAGCACTGCTTCCATTTGGGACAAGGAGGCACTGCTGAATTAGAAAAGTGTATTTGAAAAGGGCTTCCTCTCCCACTCACTGCCTTCCACTCCAACTTCAAGCTTTAGGCTACTTACCTAAAACTAGCCATGACAATATTTTGTGGAGTCACACCCTACCAATGGTCGATGACAGCAGGTGGCAGCATGATGTTGTAGACTATCAGGAGCCACTGTGGAAAAATAGGTGCAGATTTATAATGAAAACTACCTGATCCTGAGGACCTGACATCCACACCAGTCATGGTTAGAGTTTGTCTGTTTATTAACGTTGGACTAGCTCTCATCTTATTTTCCCCATGAACAGAACACCCATGTCGCTGGTGAACATTAGATGGCTTCTGGAGCATTGCTGCAGCATTTCATCCAAGAGGAATCCAGTTCACTAACTCTGAGACTGCTCCACAATGCAAACCAAAGTACAGTAGGTGGGAACAGTCCACAGATTGACTTCAAAAGCACACCCAGATATGCACTAACACAAGTCAGCTTAACTCTTGAACACTGAACTCCTTCCTACTCAGATGCCTTTTTGCTTCTGCCCATCAACTTTTGTTTAAATCCAGAACTTTAATAGTAGATTCCCTTTCAGTCAAGCATTGTCTTTTTATGTATATAGTCTTATAACAATACAAGCTACAATGCAGTCTGTTCTGAATTGGATCTTTTGGATGCTGCCATGAAATAAATACTAAATAATAAACATTTGGCAGTTTCACGCTAGAGATCCTTTTTCAAAAGGGAAATCTAAAGTAAATCACTGCTAGTCAATGCTGATTCATGACAGCATAAGGATGCATATGCTATTTTTCATTTTAAATACATTTTCCGATGGAATGTTATGCTTGCGTAACTCAAGAAAATATATCCCTATATTAAGAGCTTGCATATGCAGTCAGCTTAATCTCTGTCTACATAAACACTAGATCCCTGCAGTCAATCATTCCTTCCAACCCAGCAAGGCCTGAACTGTTCAGATCAGTTAGTTCAGTTATCACAGGTTTCTAGGTCACCTTGGACACACTTAAGCAGTAAACCCTGTGGAAACAGTGGAACTTGTATCATAGCAACAAAGCTCAGCTAACATAGCATTCAGTATTCCGGTATTCTAAAATCAAAAGTTGATTTAGAAGATCAGAACAGACATAAAAAACAGTCAGGAAAGGTTTCTTGGCTGGTAGGAAGAATTTCAGGAAAGACTAGAAAAAGAAAGAAAGAGGTTCCTCTCACTGAACAGCTGGTATTTGAGGTAGTTACTTTGGATGGAAAAATGTTTGGAACTCAGTTTAGTTGCCCCTACTTTGTGTCCAAGGATAGTCTCCACATGCTCACTGCAGTGCCAGACACCTATCCTAAATCCATGGCCTTTTGGAGACAAGATGGAATACCCTATAGCACCTCCAATAAATACTGATGCATGCACAGCTGAACTGAGCTCCAAGAGCGAGAGCTCTTCCAGACAGAGATCCTGAATGTAGGTATCTAAAAGTTAGTTGGCTAAGCTTACATCATAGAGAACTGGTGTTTGAAACAGCTGTCTGAATGGAAAGCAGACCCAGGCAATTACTTAGCAAAAAATAATATTAATATTGACTAATCTAATTTCACTGGCTAACTATCTGGAATTTAGTTATGTTATTATTTTTCAGTAAAACTGCATAATACATAGACACCACCTCTGTTCAGGTTGTGAAGCTGTGATATTATCACCCCATAAGATAATACAGATCACAAAGAATCCAAAACTATATGAGATGAGTTTTGAGCTAAATGCAAAAGGAGCTAGAGATGTACTAGCCCCTGTACTGCTCCATGTCGTCTACAGCAGTTTACACGTGTAACCTTATTAACGTGTGATTTATCTGTATTAACTGTGCATGTGAAGTCTCACAGAAAGAGGTGAAGTTTAGGTTGCATATGTAGGAATCTATGAAACAGTGCACTCCCTGAACATGAATCCTTCAACTCTACCTGGATCGCAGCGTTCTCTGCATGTGAATTTCTCAGATGCACCCAATTCCTTATGTAGCAGCTAATCCGCAGTTACTGCAAGTCACCGCTCTGGGGAGACTCTTCACCACCAGCACGCTCAAGACAAAGCAGCAGTTTAACAGTAAGAGCAGCGACCGAAAAGAAAATTAGTACAGCTTTAGAGAAACTGAAACAAAAATAAACCGGCTTTCTAAATCATCATCGCATTCTTGTAACATGTCATTATGCTTCAAATTCTGAAAGCAAAAAGCCACCTCCACCTCCCAGTCCCCCACCCTCCTTGGGGTAGTCAAAAACAATAGAAAACAATGGGCCAGAACTGCTTCCAAATAAAATTATTTTCAGACTTGAATTCTAGCTCTATATTTATACTACAAATATTACTAAGTTTCATATTCCAAGAAGAATTGTTAACACTACATTAACTGGTGTTAAAAGTGAGCTTGTTTTATGTGAGTCGTTTGTGTTGCAGTGAAACAAACCCTTGTTCCACCTAAAAGTATATATAATTATATAAAGATAAAAACCCCAAGCATCCTGGTGCTGAATGGAATTACCTATAACATTAGAGGAGATGTGTTAGTTAAGATCAGACTTGGAACTCATACATGCATACATATATACATGACTACACACACAGAGACACAATAAATCAATTGCTACTTCACCATTTGAAAACTCAGAGACCCTAGTGAAGGAGAATAAATGTCAGCTGCACACAAAGCCAGCTCAAGATCTTCAGCCTTCCTAGTTCAGGCAATCACTATGTTATGTGTTAGAAAAGTAGCCCGTTCTCACCACAGCACTTCTGTAAAAAAAAAAATAAATCTAGTCATCACCTGCCTCTCTTTAGCATAACTGCAGCAATCCCCTTAGGTCCAATGAAAGAAAACACAGATCCTCCACCTCAGAGTTGAAGGTGTGTAGGTGGCTGATGCCACCACAGATTTCTGTGCAGGGTTAGATGGACACCAAGAACTATCGCATTTGTATTCAATCTGCTTGCAGAGGCGTCTTTAATACCTTCTATAACACACACACAAAAAAACCCCCATGATGTCAGGAGGTATGAACTTGCCTTCGCAATTATCCCAAGAAATATTCAGTTTCAGACAGGCACTGGGAAGACGTCATCAACCCCATTGCCAGATACCTACAGAACATTACCTGCTAACTGCCCAGATGCAGCTCTTCTAAGTTATGGCAAAAAGCAAGTGGCACAGCCGTTGTACAGTACTGAACATTGCAGACCCTAGGTGGACCTTCTCTATAAACTACTCTGTAAAGGTAAATTGGATTGACATATTAGGTTAACATGTTCAGTTTGGCAATAAATGTAGTTTCATCTGAGTTAACTTCTTGCAATATCAAGAAGTTTAGAAAGTGTGATACAGAGCAGTGAAGGAGTTTGAATGCCAACGTCCACTTTCACATTTGAGGGTTTTCACTAAATAGAGCTTGCATGTTCTTCACAGACCCCCATTTCCTTGCATTTCCTCGTAACACTTTACTGACAAAAACTTCGGGTTTTGACATAATATGAAATTCTATGACTGACTGCGTTCTTCTACCTCCTTGGAAACCAGGGTTTAGCTCTTAACTCCTGAGAAAGTAAAGTGAAGTTAACCATAATGAAACCAGCTACCTGAAACTGAGAACTGAATTATGCTGTAAACAGTTCAGAGGTCAAAGAAATCTTTAAACTCTCCAATCAGCACAATTTAATATCTCTAAATCAAGGGGGGGAAAAGGAATATCTTGCAACGTATTTTCTCTGTTAAAAATAAACCTGATCATTTAAATACACAGATCACATAAACTTATTTAAAAACTTATTTAGACGAAGATTCTTTTTTTTGTGATAGACCAAGGAATCACCGGAGTTTGAGGTTGTTGGGTTTGGGGTTTTTCTTGGGAGAGGAGGTTTCATTAAATTTAGCATTATTTTCATCACACGATCTGTGTTGGGATTGTACTTTGTTTTAACGAGTTGAGACTCATTTTTATGAGCCACTTGCTCATCCCCTTCAGATTCTTATGTAAGTGGTATCAGGAATTACTCTTTGCTGAGAGGAAGCTGAGCCACTTGACTTTGTTATCAACAACACAACTTCAGTCTATGCTCAGAACAAACACTATAGATGGAATCACAAATTCACTGGGGCTTTCTTGCTAAATACATACACAGAGTACAAATATGTTGCAATATACACATGCAGAAAGCTTAAGTAAAATACAAGGAACGAGCACAGCTAAAGTAGAAGGAAAGTAGCTAGACTAATGTTAGCATACATCACCTGAATTTGCATTTGATGCGTAAATGGAGAAAGTAAATATGTTTAATCTTCTGATGCCTCCAGCACCAAATTATCCTCTCCCTCTCTCACTCTGAAGATCCGCTTGCAGCATCACATGATTTATAGAAGAAGCTATTTTAATAAATGGCTTAGCTGCAGTGTGAGTGTGGCATTGTCTAAAGCAACATTTTACAGGACTTGGAAGCAAGCAGACTCTGTAATACAGACTGAAACCCTACATTCCCTTGCAAACCTGGCTGCACTGACTGTCTGGGCCTGGGGACAGGGCAGAAAACTGCACGAGGTGGCAGGACCAGTGAAGTGCTGCACCTTTCTGTACATCAAGGAATCAGCCAGCATCATACAAAGGTAACAGAAGCTGGAATGATAAGGAATTACAGGATGAGTGAAGGCTGCAGCTGCCAAAATGGCATCATTCTGCTCTGTGCCACTCCCCTTCCTGGCCGCACGTTGCTTTTTCTTCTTCACTCACTGTGGGAAACCGATCTAGCTATGTTTTTTCTTGAAGTTGTTTCCAGCCATATCAGTTTCTGTACATGGCATATCAAATGTCTGTGCTAACGCAAAGTGGGAACAGCTTGCCAAAGATGGGTCTGTCCATTTCAAAGGCAGCTAGTGCTTGGATTGGCTTAAGTAATGCTGTGGAGCTGCACATTGGGGGTTGGAAGGGGGACACAGAGAGAAACAAGCAGAGAAAGACAATTTTGCTAATGAAAAAGAAAGTCAAACTCAAATGTTTTCCATTTAAAACATCTAATAACTCAGCAGAAAGGGTGCACTGCTTTAAGCCCTATTTTGGATGTGCAAAACTTGTCATCTGAGAAGTCCTTTCTTCTTAAAATAGACTAATTTCTCTTCAATTATTTAATAACCTCATATTTGAAGGTTGAAAATTTATTATTACACTATCCAACATTAAGATGATGACTGTAGGGAGGATACTGTTTGAAGGCAAAAGCTTTCTCAGGCTTGTGAATGAATCTGCTAATACAAATTACTTTGAAACAACTACAGCATTTTTTTAAACTTACATATGAGTTTTGCAGCTGCACACATTCTCAGCTTCCATGTGCTCATCACAAGCTGCGCACACGAAGAGACATACAATGTGTACCGAAGAGACTTGAAATTTGGCTGATGTTATTCCACAAATCTATTCCTTGAATATATGTCTGAACAATTACCAGTTCACAATTCAAAGAATATGTATGATAATAAAATTCCTGAATAAAATCTAGGAACACCAACGAGGAGAAAAATCCACATTAAAAAAATTTTTCAGAATATTTTTTATTCTTTTATTTTAGTGGATAGCTATCCCACTTAAATAGACTATATTTTTCTATTCTTAAAGTAGGTTACAGTCAACTGATACAAGTACATGAAGTTTCCTATTATACGATGAATCTGTTGAGATAATAAGTACCAGCTATATCTATCCCCAACAGCAATAACAGCATGTAGAACATGATTATAATGTAACATTGTGAAAGAGAAGAGATGGTTTCACTTGTAATAAGGCCCTTATGTTAATACAGTAACAGAAGAGAGAATTTTGCTTGTACACAATTCTTGTAGTAAGGCCCTTACGTTAATATAGTAAATTATTTCAAAAGTGCCCTGAAAATATTGCCTGTGAACATTTTTAGGAACTTGATTAAACATGCACGTATGGGAAAATGTGGGGTCACTGCTGAATGAAGCGGGGGCCCTGGTGACATAGGACATGGAAAAAAAAGGCTGAGGTACCAAATGCCTTCTTCACCTCAACCTTTTCTAGCAAGTCCAGCCTTCAGGAACCCAAGGTCCCAGAGACCAAGGGGGAAACCTGCAGCAAGGAAAATGTGCCCTTGGTAGAAGAGGATCAGGTCAGGGAATACTTATGCAGACTGGATTTATATAAGTCCATGGGCCCTGATGGGATGCACCCAGAAGTACTGATGGAGCAGGCAGATGTTGTCACAAGGCCACTTTTGATAACGTTTGATCATGGTGATTGGGAGAAATGCCTGAAAACTGGAGGAAAGAAAATGTCCCCCTGTCTTCAAGAAGGAGGACCCAGGGAACTAGAGGCCAGTCGGCCTCACCTCAGTCCCTAGGAAGGTGATGGAGCAGTTAAACCTGGAAAGCATTTTCAGGCATTTGAAAGACAAGAAAGTGAAAAGGAGTAGTCAGCATGGCTTCACCCATGGGTTACGCTTGGCCAACTTGATAAACTTCTATAATGAAATGACTAGTCTGATAGGTGAGGGAGCACTGGATATTGTTTACCTGGACTTCAGTAAGGCTTTTGACATTGTCTCATTTAAGATCCTCATAGAGAAGCTGTTGAAGCGTGGGCTGGATGAGCAGTGAGGTAGCTTGAAAACTGGCTAAACATCCTGGCCCAGAGGGTGGAAATCAATGGCAGTCTAGTTGAAGACAATAATTAGAAGTGTATTGCAGGGGTCAACGCTGGGTCCAGTCCTGAACAACATCTTCATTAATGGTCTGGATGATGGGGTAGAGTGTACCCTCAGCAAGTTTGCTGATGACACAAGACTGGGAGGAGTGGCTGATACACAAGGGGCTCACGCTGCCATTCAGAGGGACCTCGACGGCCTGGAGAAATGGGCTGCAAGGAACCTCATGAAGTTCAATAAGGGTAAGTGCAAAGTCCTGCACCTGGGGAGGAACAACCCCATGCATCAATACATGCTGGGGACTGCCCAGGTGGAAGCAGCTTTGCAGAAAAAGACCTAGCGGTCCCGGTGGAGACCAAGTTGACCATGAGCCAGCAATGTGCACTTGTGGTAAAGAAACATAACGGATTCCAGTGCTGCATCAGAAGGAGTGTTGCCCGCAGGTTGAGGGAGCTGATTCTTCTCCTCTGCTCAGCACTGGTGAGGCCACACCTAGAGCACTCTGTCCAGTTCTGGGCTCCCCAGTACAACAGAAACATGGACATACTGGAGAAAGTCCAGTGAAGGGCCACTAAGATGACTAAGGGACTGGAGTATCTTTCCTATGAGGAAGGGCTGAGAGAGCTGTGGCTGTTTATTCTATGTTCAGCTGGAGAAGAGAAGGCTCAGAGTGGATCTTATTCATGTGTACAAATACCCAGAGGAAGAGTATAAAGATGACAGAGGCAGGCTCTTTCAGTGGTGCCCAGTGATAGGACCAGAGACAGTGGGCACAAACTGAAACACAGGAGGCTCCATCTGAACATGAGGAAATGCTTTTTTACTGTAAGAGTGACTAAGCACTGGCAGAAGTTGTCCAGAGAGGTGGTAGAGCCGCCCCCTTCTTGGAGATGTTCAAAACCTGTCTGAACATGGTCCTGGGCTGTAGGTGGCCCTGCTTGAGCAGGCCAGTTTGACCAGGTGACCTCCAGACATCCCTTCCAACCTCAACCACCCTGCGATTCTCTGAAAACTTAGACAAGCTATGCCTTGCAAATGCTACATACTTGCCTTTAGCAGGCAAGTACATGTACACAGACAAGGCTAAACATTATGCACAAGGAGGTGGCAAGCAGAGCTGCAGAAAACCATTCCAAATGTTAAGTAGCTTAGAGGCAGTTCTATGTTCAGCAACTAGCATAAATGCAAACAGTTTAAATTATTTGACAAGGAAAGTTTTTGTTTAAATCCCTCATGAACTGAATTTGTTTCCTCTCTAGGCTTTCCAAAAGCCATTCTGCTGAGCAGCATTTACACTTGATTTTGAGATCTTTAGAGCTATTCTAGGTTTTCTGACAGATTTTGAAGTTTTCTGTTTAGCCATAGCTGTTGGTACCTTCCAGAGCAAAGTATTTTATTGTCTTGCTATTGGCAGCAACTAACAGGTCACTATTCCTATGCATCTCCCACTACTGAAAAATATTTGCAAATTAAGTTTTTTGTTCTGAAGGCAATGACCGAGTAGTCAAGTAGAACACCAGCTTGGGAGCAAAGCTAGGGGGAACACTGGCCTGTTTGCCAAATGTCTGCATCCAAGATGGCCTGCTGACCGCCAGGAAACATTCAGTGACACACTTGTTGCTGATAGATCAAGTTGAAAACAGCCACCTGCTGTCAGCTTGCATGATTTTGTTTTTCAAAACAAGGCTCACAGCATTTGGTGCATGTTTTTTCCAAAAAACTCCACTGCCCAGTTTTTCGTTTCCCAGTTCTGATATTACAATAAAGCAGCTTGAAACAAGCTTCTTAATAGCATGTTTTGCAGAAGGCAACTACTCCCCCAACTATTTAGTTAGTACTAAAGAAAATCCATAAATTTTTATAACCCTAATGATGTGTTTAAGACAGTACTCTACATTCCTGAACAACCAAAATATTCTACACTATATTGTATTCACATACAGCTCCCATCTCTTTGAAATGTGACAACTAGTGTTCTTCCGATGTATAGAAGATTGTAGGAGAAAGGTTATTTGGCTTCAAATGTCAGAAAATCTATGCAGGAAACAGATTAAAAAAATAAAAATTTAGTACTTCCTCTTCCACTCTTCTTTTCAGTTGCTGTCCCATTTTAAGGTTGTCTTTTGATACTGGTGCAGTAGCAGCACCCAACATAGATCTCTACCATGACTGAAGAGTTCAAACTGCATATGGCCTGCAGTCACACATTAATGAATTTGTAACAGAATGTCAGTGTAACTGAAATAAGTTTGGAGAGACCAATATTTCATTCCAGAAAAGAGACCTCTGTTCTACAGACTAATTATTAGCTAGTGACTATGTTTTCCTGTGATAGGAACACATTTTTGATGCAATAAGGTTTGGACACACGCACAGAGATTCCTGTAAATCCTTGCAAAGAGCAATTTCGCTCACTCATCTCAGGTCACAGGCTTCATCTTCAGAGTAACAATCTTGAAATATAAACAGGATACGTATGCTCCCAGAACTTGGGCTTGAAGGCAGACTTCTCAATATGGAATAATAAAGATGTTGAAGTTGGATTCTTTGCTTATAACAGCTTAAGTAGGATTACACAGTTCAGAGCATCACATTCCCAACTCTCCCATTCTCCTTGGACATGCTAACCATTGCCAAGAACTCAGGGCTGGCTCATTATCATCACGTACTTTTTCAAAAAAACCAACCCAACAAGAACAAAGAAAAAAATTTAAAAATCCCCTGAAATTCCAGCATCTCTGAAATTTACTCTACAATAAACGGTACTTCTTCAATATACAAGTGGTTACCATGTGTGGATAGAATACTATTTTCTAAAATCCAGCTGCTCTTCTAATCTTGTTTCTACCTTAGGAGAACATTCAATTTTCTTTATAAAACTATTACTTTAAAATCGGGGGAGGGGATGTGGATGGGAGGGGGGAAGCTAAGAAAGCATCTCAGGATTTTTTAGTCAGAGACATGCAACAATTTTGCAGAGAAACCAAAATAAGCTTTTCAGCCTCCCCAGAAGAAGTGCAGTACCGCACAGTCAGCACACGAGGTCTCTAGCACACATCTCTAGCTCATCCCTCAGCCTTTCCTCATACGTAGTTCACTAAAATAGTATTTCGCAGGTTAGCTTCGAAATCTGGGACCTCTCCCCGAAACAGCTAGCTCCAACATAAACAAGGTGCCAAGCCCTTAAGCTGCAAGTTTTGCAGAAAAGAAATGGAAAGCTTTATAAAAAACGCACATGGGAAGTATTGATGCACTTCAGCTGCAGGCATGCTCAGACAGCTTCAGTCACAGTCTCGTAGTCACATTGCTCGTAGTCCTTCGGCTGCCTTCCTCCTCGTCCTGCCTTTCCCTTACTTATTTCTACTCTGATTGTGTGCAGCTATTGTCTATTTATAATATAATATTAGCATGCTCCCGCTGGAGCACATTGCAATATTTGGGCACAAACCAGTATCAGGAATTTTAGGAATACAGCCTTGATTTCTCCAGTCCTCTTTGTGACTTTTTAAAACATAATTTGTCTATGCTTTGTTATCACATCCATATTCTTCTCCAGATGTTTTCTAGATGTCTTGAAAAGGCAGCATATATTTTGGGTACAGGTAAGATCCTGATCTTCTGTCTCCATGGCTGGCCTTCTGGGCTGCAAGCACACATTGCTGGCTCATGTCTAGCTTTTTATCCACCAGTACGCCCACGTCCTTCTCCACAAGGCTGCTCTCAATCCCTTCAAGCCCCAGCCTGTATTGATACGGGGGGTCGGCCCAACCCAGGTGCAGGACCTTGCACTTGATCTTGTTGCACCTCATGAGGTTCACGTGGCCCCACTTCTTGAGCTCATCCAGGTCTCTCTGAATGGCATCCCATCCCTCAGACATGTCTCCCACACTACACAGCTTGGTGTTGTCTGCAAACTTGCTAAGGGTGCACTCGATCCTGCTGTCTATGTCACTGATGAAGACATTAAACAGTATTTGTCCCACTATGGAGCCCGGAGGGACACCACTGGTCACCAATCTACATCTGGACATTGAGCCATTGACCACTACACTCTGGCTGTGACCATCCAGCCAATTCCTTATCCACCAAATAGTCCACCCATCAAATCCATCTCTCTCTAATTTAGAGAGAAGGATGTTATGGGGGACCATGTCAAAGGCCTTACAGAAATCCAGAGAGACAACAGCTGCAGCTCTTCCCTTGTCTACTGATGTAGTCACTCCATCATATAAAGGTAGGTCAGGCAGGACTTACCCTTGGCTGGCTGTCTTGAATCACTTCCCTGTCCTCCTTATGCCTTAGCATAGCTTCTGGGAGGATCTGTTCCATGATCTTCCTAGGAACAGATGTGAGGCTGACAGGTTGGTATCTCCCAGGGCCCTCCTTTCTACCCTTTTTAAAAATGGGTGCCACGTTTCCCTTTTTCCAGTCACCAGGGCCTTCGCTTGTTTGCCATGGCTTTGGAAATATCAAGGAGAGTGGCTTAGCAACTACCAACTTGGCAATCAGCCAACTCCCTCAGGACCTTGGGATGCCTCTTGTTGGCTCCCAAAGACTTATGTATATTCAGGTTCCTCAGGTGGTCACAAACCAGATCTTCTCTTGCACTGGGAGGGACTTTGCTCCCCCATCCCTGCCTTGTGGTCCATCCACTCGAGAGGTGTGGGAAGAGAGGTTGCCAGTGAAGACTGAGGCAAAAAAGTTAAGTACCTCAGCCTTCTCCTCATCCTTTGTTACCAGTTTGCCAGTTTTGCTCATCGGGGGAGGGGTACACTTTCTCTGACTTTCCTTTTCTGGCTGACATACCTGCAGAAGCTCTTCTTATTCTTTGCATCCCTTGCCAAGTTCAGCTCCAGCTGCACCTTGGCCTTCCTGACCCCATCCCTACACAACCGGGCAGCATCCCTATACTTTTTGCCAGGATACCTGTCCGTGTTTCACTGTCTGTGCATTTCCTTCTTGCCCTTTAGTTTGACCAGCAGGTCTTGACTCACCATGCCTGTCTCTTGCCTTTCTTCATACACCTGGAGATCGAGAGCTCTCACACTCTATAGAAAGCATCTTTAAAAATCTGACAGCTCCCTTGTCCCTGAGGGCAGTTTTCCAGGGGGTCCTATTAGCTAATTTCTTGAACAGCTGGAAGTTTGCTTTCCTAAAATTCAGGGTCCTGACTTTACTTTTTGCTTGACACATATCCCTCAGGACTGTGAACTCTACCAGTGCGTGATCACTGCAGCCCAGGCTGCCTCCAATCTTGATGTGACTGATTAGCTCACATGTGTTGATGACTATCAGGTCCAGTATTGCATCCCCTCTGACTGTTTATTACTTGGCTTAATAAGTTTTCCTCAATGCATTCCAGGAGTCTTCTGGATTGCCTACAGCCCACTGTGCTACTTTTCCAGCAGATGTCAGGGTGGTTGAAGTCCTCCAGTAGGACAAGAATCTGCAAGTGTGATGCCTCCTGTAGCTGGAGTAAGAAGGCCCTGACTGGGCAGCCTGCAGTAGACAGCAACCGTAAGGTTCCCTCTGCTGCCTCAGTCTCTAATTCTTTCAACCTGCTCATGGCTATTCTTCAGAGACAGCTCTTCACACTCTATCCATCTCTTGATGTAGAGGGCAAACCCTCCTTCCTTGCCTGGCCCTTCTGAACAGCTTCTAGCCATCGATAGCCGCACTCCAGTCATGGGATTCATCCCACCAAGTTTCAGTAATGTCAGCTAGGTCATAGCTTTCTAGCAGCATGGTGGCTTCCAACTCCTCCTGTTTGTGGCCCATGCTGCATGCATTGGTGTAGCGGCACTTCAGCTGGGCTATTGGCTGTGCCACCTTCTTAGAGGAACACCCCTTAATTGCTTTGAGGTATTTCACTCATGTTTCCCTATTGGCTCCTTAGGATCCCCTGGCTCATCTCCATAAGACTTCAAGTTTGCTTCAGCATAGCCAGCATGTCTCAGAGCAACAGGCTGAGGGTCCTCGCTAGCACCCCATCCCTCTAACCTTGGCATGTCATCCCACAGCTTGTCATAGGCAAGCCTGATACTATCCACCTTCCCCTCCCCCTTCATGCCTAATTTAAAGCTCTGTCAATGAGCCCCACTAGCTCATGAGCCAAGACCCTCTTCTCCCTTTGAGAAAGGTGAATCCTATCTGATGCCAGCAGGCCTGGTGCTGTGTAGAACATCTCATTATTGAAAATCCCAAAACTGTGGTGGTGACAGCAGCCCCAGAGCCATGTATTAATAGACTGGGTGCATCTGTTTCTTCCAATGTCACTGCCCCCAACTGGAAGAGGTGGAAAAAACTACCTGTGCCCCAGATCCCCTCACCAACCATCCCAAGGCCCTGAAGTCTCTTTTGATCACCCTTGGACTACACATTGCAGCTTCATCGCCACCCACGTGGAAGAGCAGTAATGGGTAATAATCCAACGGCTGTACCAGGCTAGGAGGTTTCCTTCCTTCTTCCAGCCCCCAGGGAGGCAGCAGACTTCCCTAAGAGGAGGGTTTGTCTGGCATCTTGGACCCTCTGTTCCCCTCTAGAAGGTAGTCACCTACAAGTACAACCCAACTTCCCTTCCTTGTGGAGGTGGTCATGATATGGGGGGTAGGCCTTTCTGACCCTGGCAACACCTCTGGTGTAGATTACCGTCAAAGGAGGCAACAAGTATGCCAAACATACTGAGCTTGCCTGGAGTCTTATTTGCCCCAGCACTCTATTCATCTGTAAATATGTTGTAGACATAGATGGTTTATTGCTTACTGCATCTTAGATGAAAGGGGGACCTGAAAAGAGCTCAAAGTAATGATCAGCAGGCAGAATCAGCCTGTCAACTTATAAACATGTTATCTTTATGAATACAAGTAATTTGATTTTAAAACTCAAAATTTCAGAACTGTTTCCTTCAGGTATTAATTCCCATGACATATTTTAAAGTAGTAGTTTTCTCATATTATTTTTATACCCTGTTCTCTGAATTGTACTTTGTTCTTTGTATTAGTTTGGATTACTTTTATCACTCATTTATGACAAGAAATAAGTTCTGTAAACTAAAGAGACCCATCTCATCTGATTGACATTTCTAGCACTAATAGCCAGTGAAAGAATTGCTGCCACCCTGTCTTGCAAAACTAAGAGCATTCAAGACTTTTTGTTTGTGTATTACCCATGCTCTGCATGTTTGTGGTTTGGCCAGAATGTGAGTATTTCTAAAAGATTACTCAGAGAAGGTCATATCAGTGTGATGACCATTCTGTGGTTTGGGCTAATTACCTTCCTTCTACATTTTTCTCCTTGGAATGAAACATGCCATTTTGTAACAAAAAGTTGGAAGCGCGAAGGTCATTGTTTGTGACAGGTAAAAGGTGAAGATTGAAATAAGTGTTACATTTGTTCGCATTCTGCAGACCATTATAACAATAGCAGTCTTAGGTATTCCATCACTATTTTTCTTCCTTAAGTATGGATGAAGAGGTCAATAAATCTAACTGAACTCTCATCTTTGAAGAACACAATTTATTGTAATAAGAATAAATGCTATGTCATCAACATGCAGTATTCTATTAAGTACATATTTTTAGCAGATTTGTGAAAGGTATTGATTTGGTACATCTGGCCAATTCCTTGTTTCTAAAATCCCAGCACATTTCATTTATAAAATAATATTTCAGGTGAAAGAAGGTGACCTTCACTGGGAAAGCAGTGTTTTTTAAACTATTTAAGTGTGCATCTATAATTTAAGAAATCTGCAGAGAAGTGGGCCTTTTTTTTTTTTTTAACCCTGGCAATGCAAAGCATGCTTTGAGAAAGAAAACAAATTTTGTTAGGGAAAGAGGAGTTATGCATTGATATTATTTTATAAATGCATACTGCCTTTCTCAAAGGGTCTCCAGTCTAAATTAAGCATCCACATTTGATGTAGTAAAGTGAAGGTAAACAGTGGGGAGGGGCTGGAATGAAGGGCGGATTGTGCTGTTATAACCATAGTACTGTTTCGTAGCGACCCACACCAATAAGCAGCCTTTATAAATGCCCACCAGGGACTGAGGGCAGGACCTTCTCAGCTACAGAGCGCAGATCACTCCAGAGTGAACCAAACTAGGACTTTCTACTATGGAAAAAGTACATAGCAAATCATGTACCCATTGGGATGGCTCACCAAAACAAAATATGATACAGGTCTATATGTTAATGAAACAGTGTTAGAACTGAAAGCAACTGGATAATATAGCTGCAATAGCAGGGAGCAGGAGGGGGCAATTAAAGGTAGGTCACCTAATAGAAAGGAGTATAACTTTTGCTCATAGAGATCTTGTTAAAAAACATAGCATTATTGATTTTCCACTAATTAGAAATAAGCATGTTTCTTCACAACACAGTATAAAGTGTTGAGAATGCCAACTACATTGGCATGCCAACTTAACTAGATAGTTAAGACACTTTCCATTTGGCAAAAGCTGGAAGTAAGGACTAAGGAAAGTAGCTATCTGCAGCAGGAAGAGTTGCAAATCTGTGCTACTCAGTTTCCCAATCAGAAAATTATTCCTTTAGGAACACCTTGTCAGGACAACCAGTAAGGAAGATTGTTTTAAGAAAATAATCAGCAAGCAAGACATTATAGTACGGGCTGCCATGCGAAACCATAAGTTCTTCAGGCACCTGTGAATTGCATGAAGAATTAAGAATTTTAACAGTACAAGCTAGGACTTCTCGGGGTACAGGGAAATTAACATTTTCTTTCGTAGCCATCTGTCTGCATGCTGAGATGCATCCTCGAGAGAAAACGTCCTGCTTGTTGGCCAAAGACGGTAACTGCTGCAAATGAACACATGCCCAAGAAAAGCCCATCTCAAGTATCAAGTGTATCTTGCACACATAGCATGTGTGCTTCAAAACAAGAAAAAGAAATTGTTTGTGACACTTGGACTAGCACCAGATGCAAAGAGCAACAGAATATCAGCATATCAGCAGGCAGCAAATGCATTCAGCTGCAATGATTTCTTTAGCAGTATGCAGAAGAAAGTGAAATTTCAGCTAAAGCTATTAAAATTACAAGGACACAATCATCAGGGCAACACTACAACCAAGGACAAGTTTACAACTAAGAAAGGAATAAAGGCTGGCACTGCAGGTAGTACAAAAACACCACATACTTCTAATTTCAGTTAAAACATGCAACTTCAGAAACCTCAGTGACCCTAAGCCCGAACCAAAAATTTCAAACAATAGTTAGGTGAGTAAAAAGCAAAAAAGTCCTAAGAGCAAACAATGTAGAGTGACATCCCAGCAGCTTAGAGGTCTGTAAAGATTTAAGACGCAGAGTGTGCAACACCTACCTCAGGAAGAACTCACTGCACTCAAATTAAAAACAAATCCTGTAAAACAAAGGCAAAATTGCTAAAAGTAGACACTTAAACCCCAGCCCAAGAGTTGTAAAGACACCAAGACAATGTCTGCATCAGATCCAAGCAATTTAAACAAACACTAAACCAACTTATCCGGTTAGTGGTAAATTATAGACGGTATCACTTGACTGGAGTAACTCACTCTCTGCAAGTAGACTGACATTTTGAAAATTGTATTTGTGCACAGTGTATCAACCAGATGCACAAATAGGCCTTTAAGGGAGCCTTGCCCAGAAGTGATGACATTTTTATGTTGCTAATACAAAGGTAACATGAAGGAAGCTATAGCCACAACCTTCAAATGCCTGCCAGAAATACCCTGGGTAGTGAAATTAAAATTGGCTGCAATAGTATCTACAGGACACTTGCTGACCTCTGCAAGCCTTAGTCCAATCTCCTAAAGGCAAAAGGTGATACTAACTGCCTAAAGACATTACTTCAACTGTTCAAAAACCAGGAGAATTTGGAAACTACTCCATACAAACTGAAATTGCAACATTACATCCCACTTAGATGTCACAAGAGAAGAAGTAGGATGTATCCAATTGACTCCTTAACCCAGATAGCTCTGCAGCATAAGCAATCAGGAACTGGAAATAATCTTCAGTGAATTACAGGAGATCCAGGGAGACTTCAAAAACATTAAATATACCTGTGACATGCCAGTTCCCATAAAGAGAATGGAGAAGATCCAAACACAAAGCTACGCCAAGAAAGAGTGCCTATTCTCACCACTCTGGAAAGCCAGCCGCTTGAAGAGCAAGTGCCAGAATGGAGACACCCCAACCAGCCAAATGTTGTCATACACAAAGTGGAGGTAGTTCAGTCCTGTACAGGTCATTAGCAACAGATCTCCAACCTTATTTTGGAAAGAAACATGTTTTTATAGAGAATGCATATTGGTCACACATGATTAAAAGCAGCAGAAATGTGATTTAAAAAGAGAGTCAGGTAGACTAGACCCTTTTAATTACACAACAGACCACTCTACCTTGTAAGATTACTGTTTGTATTGGCCAGAACAACCACCCCTCCCTTGCTTCCCCTCCTCCCCAACTCCCTCCACTGGTCCTGAGCCACGCTCAATTTGTATCTGACAAAGACTTCAGCAAATAAAAAGAAGTTCTTTATTCATCAGATCATAACAATTGCAAGTACAACAAAGTAAGCGTTATGCTACGGATATATATGGGGTATAAGGTGGAAACCTGAACAAAGCAGCTTTCTGGAAACAATGGAGAAAAGGGTTATGTATGTGCAGACAAAGAACTGAACTCTGAATTTGCCCTGCCTGGGTACCCTCCTTTCAAGCTTTTTGAGCACTGAAGTGCTGCCTCTTTCCATTGTTTCTGAAGACTGCATACAAAACACACTTTGGGAGGAAGGAAATGGGTGGTACTATGTTTTACAAAGGAGCAAAGAGAAGCTGTGTGAGAAAGCAGCTCATATGAGCAACAGGAAGAGGTTAATAGGGAGGGAGAATTGTGCATCTGAAGAATAACAAAGGAGGCAGGAGAAGGAGGAAAAGCAGAAGCAGCTAAGTACACCCTTTCTTAGTCAACAAAGCACTTAAAACATGAATGATTTGTTGAATTGTGTTCAAGAGCAATAAATACATAAGCCTTATGAACATGAATTTCAGTGAAGTCTCTGCTAAGAGCTTTTCACAAATATAATGACTGACTTGCCAAATGAACTTCACGTGGACAGAGACATAGCGTGCAAAATTTCAGGAAGCTTGGTGATTTTGCCAACATTATTATTTGAAAATACAATGAAATTCAAAATTCTTTAGAAACTTTTATGTTCACACAGGGAGGGACCTCCATCAGTTTTTCAGGTCTGTTTAGCTTAAACAGTTGCACTGTGCTGGTACCTCCATTCACAGTGCACAGGCTCAAAGGCATTACACAGATCCCAGGGACAGCCAAGTTCTTTAGCTCAGGGAATCATAGGAAATCGGACTCCAGCTTTCCTTGGAAGCTGCATTTCAAAGACGTTAAGTTTTCTTTTTCTCCTCTAACTCTGTCAAGAAGGCGCAGACTTTCTCAAAGCACAGTACAAAACTTGAGTAAAATTCTTCAGCCAAGGTCTCAGCTAACATTACACAGAGAGAGTCACTTATTTCATAGGCTACTCAAGATACAAAAGCTGTCCAGAATGTGTCATCACCAAGGGGAAGAAACATTTAGGGTAAGGCACCAGGATAACAAAAAAACAAACCAAACCAATTTTTTAGAGTAACCAGCAAAACCTAATCCCCATCCTCTAACCCAAACCAAAATCAGCAAAGTAAACAAAGATTAACAAACTAGTATTTTGGAGGACGGAGATGAAGCTCAAAATTTACAGAAATCAAGCTGAATTAGTGTTTTTTTATTGACACAAAACACAAAGATTCTTCAACTGAACAAATACCTCAAACCCAAAATGAGTCATCGGGGCCACTATATGGCCAGGAAAGAACAGAGCTCAGGAATAATCCATCTATAGCTACCTAACAAAGTGAAACATTCCTCTTAAATATGGAAAATGTTGTTAAATACAGAGGCTAATGAAAACAGTGATAGTGTTCAGCCCAAAATTTTGAAAGAACTATCATCAGATATCACAGACTGAGTAACAAGACTTGAAGCAATCATGTGAGGAGCTATACCAGGTGACTGAAGAATAACAAACATTTGAGAAAAGTGGGGGAACAAACAATCCACCAGCCTGACCTAATAAAACCTTGAGAACAAGTCTGGAAACAGAAAATTGTTTATAGATCCTGGACTCAACACAGAAATGAATAAAATGAAAGCTAGAGATGTATCAGGTAAAAGAAACTACCTACCTGCATGAGAGGTGGGAATAAACTGTGGTTAAACCGTGCTGTAAGAGGAAGTATCAGTTTGGAGAGGGACTACTGCTGGAGTTTTCAATGATCAGGTTGGGACTAAATTTAAGAATTAATAATAATCACCACAGCACAAGTACAGTTGGCTGAGAATACAGTGTTGGAAGGCACTGACAACAGATAGATCAGAATATTGTAAGAGGAGGATGTGATGACATTATAATCACGGTGACAGAAATAGGATAAAATTCAGATCAAGATGCAGCTCACGCTTCATTTCAAGCAGTAGTTTTGGACATCTAGGTTAAAAAAAATTCAAACTGCCCAAGATGCAGAGTGACTACACAAGTTTCCACTCCTCTACCTCTCCTACTGTTGCTGATTTGCCGCTAGTTAGAATTAATTATATTTGACTTTAATAGGAATATGGAATTATAAGAAATATTTTAGTAAAAAATCGTATATATATTGTTTTGCGCATTTAATTAACAACTGACGGCTACTATGAAATCCTCTGTACAGCCCCGTACCAAGGCCGAAGGGATTGGCCAAAATCATTTAGTAGGAACATTTAGAGCATTAGAGAATAAGTTTAAGATTTGAGATAATCTGTACACAGTATTTACTAGTAGAGGTGTGCAGTTTGCAGTGCAACACTGATCAGGACATAGGAACTTAGGAACTTTTAAGAAATGTACTGGATGTAACCATGGGGATTAGAGTATTGTTTAAAATCAGGTAACCATAAGGATCTGAGTATTGTTTAAAATAAGTTAGCTGCAGAGATTTTGACAAAGATTTATTGATCAATAGTGTGTTGTTTTAAAATTGGCATGGATGATGGTGAGACTCTACTATGCAGAATCACCAAGAGAAGGTCAAGAGCGGACAAGCGAGGAAGACTATGAAAGACCACCAGAGGACTCTATAGGACCACCAGAGACCTTCAATGCACCTGTAAAAGCACATTTACATATGCTAACAACTTCCCAGAAATCTAATGAATATGCATAACATTTCTCAGAAATCTAATGAATATGTATGAGTAAATTTAATATAAGCTGTATGATTTTGGTATTCAGGTGTGCGTGGTTCGTGAGAGGACTTGCCCGTGCACCTGGCCGTCAATAAAGAAGTGTCTGCTTATCTGCACTAAATTGGTGTTGATAAGTTCTTTATTCTGAGTTTTTCAGCAACATGGGGACTGAGTCCCAGCTTTAGTGAGACATGTGGTAGAATGAGCTGCAGCAGGTGAGCAAAGGCCAATGTGTGGAACACGTGTAAGAAGAGAGGTTCAGAGGGTTCCTTTGCTGGTCCAAAAAATGATGCAGCCCATAATCCCCAAATGCTATGCAACAACAGCACCTATCTGATGAGTGCGGTGACAATAGCCTGGAGGGCTGGTTCCGCTTAGCTATATCTGGGTTTCTTTCTTGTCCTAGGATGGATCTGACCTGAGATATTTTAAGGCTAATTCTTTTGATTTGGGTAAGAACGGACTAAAATCTGTGGTGGGATTGTCAGGCTTACACTGGGATGGCTTTCAGTCACACCACTGACACAAAGATTCTCCTAGATCTGTTGGACCAATCAAATGCAGTTTTCATTATGGCGGATTACAGTCTTTCTAGCTACATATCTGTATCCATAGTGGTGGGAATCTGACATCTCTTTGCACATGATGTTAGGGAGAATGCTCAGTAGATTCAGCTATGACATATGATAAGGAAATTCTCAGGACAAAGTAAACTATATTTCACAGAAGGTAGGGGACAGTATTTAGGTCTGTAATTCTTTTTCCCACGTGTAGTGCAAGTCTGGAAATTTAGAAGGGTATTTATAGATGACCATTTTGTTTGTCACTATGGAAAAAGAAAAGGGAAATTGGATCTGTGTGTTTGCACAGTGACCATGTTGAAAGCTGGAGAAGAGAAGGTGGTGAAACACTGGAACAGGTTGCCCAGAGATGTGGTAGATGCCCCATCCCTGGAAAGGTTCAAAGTCATCAGGTTGGATGGGGCGATAGCATTCGGGGATTGATGTAGAGAATGAACTGCTAATTGCTTGGTGATTGCAGCATTTGGGGATTGATGTAGAGAACTAACTGCTTATGGCTTGGTGATTGCTTCTCTGTAACTTTGCATTCCAAAGACTGGTGTTCATCAAGGATTAAACCAGAAGGAGCCATACTAACTAAATGTTTGGTCTTGTCGAGAAAGGGCAAACAAAAGCCTTGTTTGAGTAGATAGAGCCGGAAAAGATAAGAACTCCTACCGTTGTTCTCATCCTTGTAGATAACTTAACTAGCCATGTAGTTTTACATCACTAATGAAAAACTTAGCACTAACAAGCATTTTTAGGGACTAACGAACATTCTTTA
>JAVJGG010000054.1:6307446-6332020 GCA_035590195.1 Aviceda cuculoides
TGAACTCAAAACACAGCACTGTACCAGCTACTAGGAAGACAATTAACTCTATCCCAGCTGAAACCAGGACAAAAAGTCATAAAAGAGTACAGATAATTGAATGACATTTCTTCAGACAAAAAAAATTTCCTTAGATTGCAGTGTTCCATGCGATTTTGGTTAATGTAACACCAAAACCCAGCAACTGGTAGTTTACTTGCCCACACCTTGCTGCATCCACACATTAAGTACCAAATTCATATTACACGTACTAGAACAACTATCAAATCTGTTTCATAAGAAGGCATACCATAGCAAGGCCTTTACGTCTACTGAACCGGTTGCTGTGTGAAGTGTTCTTTGTCTCCCAGTCCACAATGAATTAAGCTATGTGTATGGGATGATAAGTGTTGAGAATGTCTCTATGTAATGTGTTCCAAAAATATTCATTACAGGAGGGAGGCATAAACAGGAGGATTGATTAATTCAATACTATATCAAACGTATAAAAAAAAATTGACAAGTGTGCAAACGGTTCACATACCTCACAAGTCAGTAGGAGTAATTATTTCCCTAACAACGCATCTTTAGTATTACCAAAGGACAAACTTGCAGGTAAGACACGTAAAAATATTCGTTCATTATACTAATGTCAGAACCAATGACAGTTCTCTAGCTTCTTGAAATGTACCCAACAAGTATTAGCCACAGATTTACAGAGAGTAATTCCACACCCCCCCCATACAAATCTAATAGTCTCCATAATTTCTTTCCTTACAGTGCTAGAGATTCCAGTGATAAAAAGAGAACGTTTACAAGTCCTGTATTTTCAATTATTTTAAACTTTCTTATTATTGTATTTAAAGTGTGGAACATTTTTAGAGTTATGTTAGGAAGACTTAAATCTAGACAGAGCATTTTGTTGCTCTTTTTGCAATGAACTAATTTTAGATTTAGAAACAACACCTGTCAAGCATTTTAGAGCTAAATGGGACACAGCTGATAATGGCTTTAGCAGTGACATTTTAACCCAGTCTTCTGCATACTACTGAAAGTAATGAATCTAACCTGTGGTGGGGGGAAAATTCTACAGATTTGACATTGCATTAACATCAACTTTTATTACTGGGGATGCTATTGGGTGATCTTTATTACTTGAAATACCTTCTTCTGTAAAAACTCAAATGGATCACTTTCCATACTTCTCTCTACTTCTCTACTCTCTCAAATGTTAAAACGTGTTGTCCTGGTTTTGGCTGGGATAATTTTCCTCCTAGCAGCTGGTATAGAGTTATGTTTTGGGTTCAGTATGAGAAGAGTGTTGATAACACACTGATGTTTTCAGTTGTTGCTAAGCAGTGTTTACAGCCAGCGGGAAGGCTGGAGAGGCACAAGTAGCTGAAGGGGACACAGCCAGGGCAGCTGACCCAAACTGGCCAAAGGGGTTTTCCATACCATGTAGCATCATGCCCAGTATATAAATTGGAGGGAGGTGGCCTGGGGGGATCACTGCTTGGGAACTAACTGGGCATCAGTCAGCAAGTGGTGAGCAATTGCATTGTGCATCACTTGTTTTGTATATTCCAATTCTTTTTTTATTATTCTTGTCATTTTATTATGGTTATTATTATCATCATTATTTTCTTCCTTTCTGTCCTATTAAACTCTTCTTATCTCAACCCACAAGTTTTACCTTTTTGCTTCTGATTCTCTCCCCCATCCCACTGCAGGGGGCGGGGAGTGAGTGAGTGAATGTGTGGTGCTTAGTTACTGGCTGGGGTTAAACCACAATACACGTATTCCTTACTTTTACACCATTCAGAATACAAAAACAACACAATCTTTGCTTTAAAACTGTTTACATTCTATATATACCTAAGACCATACCTATACTCCTTTTTTGGCATCTCAGATGTTTCTGCCAGAGACACATAACATCTCAGTCATCCTCATTCAGCAGTACACACACCAGACTTTTCAACAATGATCAGCAGCACAACTGTATATTAAGAAAAACTCCACACCAATGGTTTGCCCACATCACTTGGCAATGTCCCTTTAATATTAATACACAGAGAAGTAAAATTTTTTCATAAATTTGTTCAAGTATGTGGAACATGTAAAATGCATAAGAATCAATATGGACTTCATTAATGTTATATTTATTTATTTTCCAGCTTCATACAAACTGGATGTAGAAGCATAAACATAGTACATTTCTACCATTTTCAACAAAAATATAACCAATATGTACAATTATTGTATTAAAAATACAAAAGGGATACAGACTCCACCAATGTCTTTCTAAAAGACATACAGGTACAAGTAGTATCAAAAGTATGAGGAAATCACCAGTTAATTGTACATTCTGCACTTGACATCACAGAGCAAACTGAGATTAGCAGTCTTATGGTCTACAATTACTTAATGCTTATATAACATTTGTGCAACTTGTGATAGAGCTAGGCTTCTGTATTTCTATATGCACATGAGGTCCATAGCCTTGAGAATAAAACTGGCAAATAATGCATATTACATGTAAAATTACAAATGCATAATTGACAATGTGATATATAAGCAAATAGACAAAAGCTATGATTACAGGAGAGAGAATTAAATAAAGCACTGACATTTGTTTGATACAGTGAAAAAACACTGCAATTTGATCTTTAAAAGTTGAAGCTATTTACGTTTATCTACTGATCAATATGATCAGCTGAGTTCAATGGAAAAAAAAAAAAAATCCAAGACCAGCAGTTCCTCACATTTGAGTACTACTCGGATTGGCAGCCTTCACTTCTCCGGAGTCTGTGCAAAAACAACACAAAAATAGAGGGGAGGGTCATTTCAGTCATTATAGGGTTAATAGCAGCTGTGAGCAGGTGGTTGCTACACATTGGCCTTCTCTACACATGCAGTGTGTTCCATGAAGCCATTAACAGTTGTGACTATTTCTGCATTGCAAAGGCTGGCAAATCTAAACGTGTTATTTTTCATTACTTAAAGGCTCACTTATCCCCTAATGCCAAAGTCAATAGATGGAGGTTATTAGATCAGTGTTAACAGCTGACACGAGCTGTGACATCCCAACTTGCCTTCACTGCAATGTTATCCAGTTAATTTTTCTTTTAATATAACTACTATATAGTAAAAAAAATAATAAAAATAATATATAACTTAAAGGCGGGGTTGCCGTCTGTCTCATTAGAAGGGGACACTTTCTCTTTTAGTATGCCATCCTGTATTCCGCAAGGCACAGGCATGAGACACACAGTGTCCTCTTCCATCACCGGCCAGTTTCAAGCATGTGTTTCTGCATTTATGCTAGACCCGGCTGAGGATGCTATTAATGTAACATTTACAAACTTTTGAAGGTTCCAGGGTGGGGCACATTAAGAGTGAAGCGAGACAGTCAAGCAAAGGCTGCATGCCGTAACCTCTGTCTTCCCTTCTGCCCTGCTCAGCCATGTGATAGCAATATTCCTTCCAGGAGCTCAGGCTGGCAACCCTACTTACAGGTATGAAATAATACTGTAATTACTACGCAGATGCAGTATTTGATCTCCAAAACACAAACATACAAAATCGTAACAAAGGCATTGTAAACAAGCAAACAAGCTCTGCCTCCTTGAAGGATTTCAATGCATTTTTCTCTTTGCAGGTTAAAGGCCAAATGTAATTTGACAACTAGCTTATCTCATTATCCCAATGAGACTAAGTGGTAGGATTGTAATTAAAATCTAAAAGGAAGATTTAAAAAACAAAAAATCCTTCCAGGCATTGGGAAGTGCAGCCAGAGTTAATCATCCTGATGTGATGATCTTGGAATTTGGAATGATACTGTGTGATGTGGCAGACAGCGACAGTGGTAGCTTGGAGATTGCTGCACTGTGCATTTCAAGCAACACAGTTTGAAAAGTGCCAGGGCGATTTCTTCACAGTATTTCACATGCAAGGGGAGAGGGGACAGAAGGGGGAGGGGCAGAGGAAGAAGCCCCTTGCTGCTTTAAGGCAGGAAAGGAGGCAAATAGGTCCACCATCCTTTAACTATAGTTCCAAGGCTCCTATTCTAGGGATGTCTTCTTGTGCTCTCCTTTAAGGTGGCTCACTCTGGATCCAGAAAAGCCCAAGTCTTAGACAGCAGAGACTTGTTCATCTTCTGCAAACACAATAGGATAGGGGAAAATAGAATTTAGTTCATATGGAACAAGACTGCTACTGAATGAAACAGCCTGTACTGTGCTCATGTGTTTTCCATTTCGTTGTATTAGGTATATATTTTAAAACAATCTAAATATCTCTACATTTCGGGTCTCATGAGAAGCATTCCTTTAATTTTGTTCTCAAAGAAAATAAGACAATTGCTATAACTGAGCAAGGTGCAGTTTCTCAGCCTGAGGAACACAACAGCTACTCCTAGATATCCAATAGCTTCATAAAGTCATCTTACATTTTTTCCCTGAATATATCTATGATTTATTTAAATTAAGATTGCATAAAAATTGAGTGCAGCTTTAGTCATCATTGTGAGAAACAATTAAAATTCTCTGTCATGTCAATTCTCAAAGTTTGAGGCAATTCAATTAAGGTAGATTTCATTTTTTTCCATCATGTTCAACTACAGAGTTCATCCTGCACATAAAACCTTAGTAACTAAGCAGTTAGGGAAGGAAGGGGAACATTAGCCTTTCTATCATTAAGCAAAACAAAGCACTCAAATGTGTGATTTAGGCACTGCCCTGCCTAAATTTTGAGCACCTAACCCTAAAGATGCAATCCAGCTACACTTGCACTCCATAGAAAAACAGAAAGACTATGTCTACATAATCTTTCTATCATTATAACTGAGCTAAAGCACAAAGATGCAGACACACTTGGGCAAGTGAGGTAGCAAAATAGTAGCGGGCTCATTATGTGAAGCAGTGGCGTGGAAGACCCAGTGTCCACAGTGTAAGAGTTTCAGGTAAAATGTGAGTGACTATCCAAAGAAACCTGACCAACAATGCTCTATGGGACACATGGGCAGGTATTCTATAGACCAGGATACTTTTCTGACTGTTAAAATACATGGTTAGTGCCAAAAATTACGTACGCTGGAAACTTTCAGGCCAGGCAGGGCTGTACCTGGTGAACACAGGCACCTCCACAGAAGTTGCCTAAGCCAGCTGCTTGTTTGTCCAAGATTCAGGTGGACCTACACTCCAAATTTTAAATTATATATTTAGGATGAACTTAATTCCTCCCCTTCCAAAAAGTTAATAACTAGCAAGTTTTGAAAGATGGAAGAGAGCTCAAATTATGGCAAGAATTTCTATGGCAGAACACATTTGTGTCATTTGCTTTGTGTCTGTGAAAGCATTGACCATTTTTGCATGCAGAAAACTCAAAATCTAACAATTAGAAATTTACCATCTTCCTCTGTGGAAAACCCTTGAGATGGATAGTGAGCAAGACGTGGATCTGACTCATTTGGTTTATGCCACTGGGGTTTGTTCACAGGCCTGTTAGTTGAATGGCCATGTGACTGCTGCTGCAGAGTTGATGTCCCTGTCTCACATGTCCGTGCCACCATTCTAGACCTCTGAAGTGCTATGTTGTAATCTGGAGGCTTTCTGGTTGGATGGGAACCACTTTCTGCAAACTCAGCAATAGGTATTCCTACATAACCAGGAGGAGTTGGAGGTGGTTCCCGGTATCGACCCTCTTTTCGTGCTGCAGGAAAAAGAACAGATTAGTATAAGAGACAGTAAGAGGAAAACTGCTCAAAGGAAAATGAACAGTGAAAGTTAAATAAACATCAACCAACTCAACAGCCCAGGAGGAGAATATCTGAAGGACAAAAGTTAACTACCATACAGTAGACAATGAGATCTTGAAAAATAAACCATGCAAGAAAATACAGAATATACAACATACACAGGATACAGCTATTCTTCCAGTAGTGAAGCATTAGTCTAATAAAATTCACCAAATTACATGGGGAATTTGTTCAAACCGAGCAACTGTAGCTGTTCCATCAGTTGTATAGAACAAAACATACAACTGATCGAAGTACCGTGGAAGACTCAAGAGTCCACAGAAGTGGCAAACATCAGGAATACTGCCATCACCCCCAACGCATGACTATCTTAATCCTGAAGATGGGCTTTGTACTCATCTCTCTTTGGACTCATCTCTCGTTTTTAGCATCTGGCGGGGTTGGGGGGGGAAGGCACCATTTCTTCCTACAAATCTTACTACTTAATGAGACATAAGCTACAATTCCAAAAGGTAAGAAAGAAGTGGGCTTCATCTTGATACTTTCTACTATATGCACTACTGCCCACTGCTCTTATGGTTGTATTCTCTACAAAACTGAAACTTGAAAATGTGCCCCTAAGAACAATGATAGAATATGATTTTAATAGGAGATGGAAAGACAACCACCTACTTTGGTGGTCCTTGTGGGCCTTATTGAGGCACAACTGTTTACCGAAAGAAGACTTAACTCTGTGCATACTTAGAAGTTCTCTCTTGCAGAGAACTTCAAAGGGAGGAAACAGCAATTAAGAATTTTAAGCATCTGCAGGGACACACAGCAGATAGGCATGACTCTCTATTTTGGTGTTACATATTTAAAGAATTCAGCTTGGACTTTGATACTGAATGCTTTTTATGGGTCTAGCCCTTTAACACATACCCACTTAACTTACAGTACAAAGGCAAACACAGCAGGAAAAAAACACTGACACAGACGATTTACTCTCCACAGCTTGTCATACACTGTGTATTCTTGCACAAGTGATGATGACAACATCACCCTGCATTAGGGACCATGGAATTGACTGAGTGGGCACTACAAGCTTAAGCTGGACTGGTGCTACTTGGGTGCGAGTTTTAATGGACTAAAAATAAAGTCTTGGTATTATAACAAAACCAAATAATTTCCAACAGAATCTAGAAATTTTTCTCGGACAAATTGTTTTAACTGAGCAAAGCAGCATGAAGAAGTTTCTGAGAAATTTTATTCAAAGATTTCAGAAAAGTAACTTTGATGTAGAAGAAATTCTGTAGAAAAATTCTCTTGAAATACTGCTGCGAGAGATCAATGTCTATTCAGTGCAAAAGAATCATGTAAAAATAGTGGCTTCTGTTGGACACTGATATGCACAGTTACATTTGCAGGATAATTAGTTAATAGTACTGAAGTGCATGGAAGTGTGTGGTTTGAATTTTCAGGTCTCTCACATTCTCTCAATTCTCTAAAAACGTAGTGGCAAGCACTGCCTTGAGACAGAAGTTTGGAAGCACGTTTGTTCCACGTTCTGGTGGAAACCAAGGGTATCAAAGAGTAAAATTAGAGAGTGGCATGAGTCTGAACCTGGAGTCCTGAACTCCACAGCTTCCTCCTCTTCACAGTTCAGGGATTCAGATCTGTACCCAAGCTTTGAGGCAATGGGCCATTGCTAGGCAATATACTTGGGCAGAAAATGGAAAAGCAGTTTATCACAGTGGTCTCAGCATGACCTCAATCTGGCATACTTTTTCAGCTGTGTCAGCGCAAAATGGCTTTTAGATAGTTCTTCATATTAACCTAAAGAAAGGCAAACTGAAGGGGAATGAAAGGAAGGAAAGAGGCAAAAATGCAGAGGTCTTGGATGGCACAAGGACTACAATGTGTAGAAGGAACAGTATGAGAAAAATGTTAAGCTCTGCCAAGGACACCTTCACATTATTTTATATATTATGTATCTTTCTTTTGCTGAATGATTATAAATGTATTCCAGCTCTAACTTCTTAGGAACCTCTTCAGTTTCAGCAGTCCAAAGAAACATCTCAGTTGGTATTTAAGCACAAAGTGATGCCATTTTCAGAAGTAAGGAATCTTCACAATTATCAGACAAGTCATACAGATGTATAAAGTAAAACACTTCTAAAAAAAATCAGGCCACATTCATTAAGATTTCTAAACATAGAACATGAAGCCTTACTGTGATGAGAAACTCACATTTCAGAACAGACACCTAAATACATCAACCTCTCGAAACAATGTCCAGCAGTTGAGCTAGTTTTTTGATGTATGGCAGGCTCTCTTGAAACACAAAGATGCTGCCAGAACTGAGAATCAACAATAAGTGATATTTTCCCTAGCAATAAATGCACCGTTAAAGGGGAGAGACTGCAAAATGCTCGGTTTTGCTTTAAAAAAGATCATCCCAGATAAAAGAAATGCAGTTTTAGAACAATACAAAGAATCACAAGCAAATGAATTAAAATACTTCATGGCAAACAAAACTTAACTTACCAATAAGACCCTTTGTACTACTTGATGATGCTGCTATATGTGTGGGCATGGGAGCTGGCTTTGACTCCTCTGCTGGTACTGATGTTATGCTACTGGTTTCAGCTTCAATTGTAACATCCTTCCCACCCCTCCGCTTTATGGTACCTGTATCACCTTCCGAGTCCTCTCCCCAGTATCCTGTTGAGGATGCCCAGCTTGCTCTGGACTGTGCTTGATCAAGGCCCTCCCTACCTTGACTTTGCCTGCCATACTTTGTGCCATGATCAGGGAACATCAGCTGGTCCATATGACTGCCAGAGGCCCACAGTCCTGCCCCATCGCCTGAACTATCGAAATGAGCATGTCCAAAAGGCAGAGTCTCCCAGCTCCTCTGGTGCTGTATTGTTTGTATGTTGTCATGAGAACCGCTCGAACAGGAAGTCCAGCTACCACGGCCACTGTCAGCTGCATCGAGCGAAGCTCTGTCCCCCTGATCCTGTGACAGTTCTTCTGTACTAGGAGAAGAAAGCACAGTTGCTCCAGCATACAGGCCTCTGGTGTCTGACAGTGGTGCATATGAGCTAGATGCACATTGATGAGGGAACAAAAAAAAAAAAAAATCCAGCGTTGGAATTGGAGATAATTTACAAGACACATGAAGAATTCAACAATCAAGAGAAGAGCAAACATATTGGGGGGTTGGACTAGATGACCTCTAAAAGGTCCCTTCCAACCCAAACCATTCTATGACTCCATGAATGAAGGTTTTGAAGCAATTTATATTAAGTATTATTTGCATTAATGACTAATTCAATTTTGAGAATAGAACAATTTCCTTTCAAGCTCATCCTCAATAAAACAAACAAACAAAAATTACTGGATAGATATCCCGATGAAATGTAACACTTCAGTGGTGTAATTTCAAAAGGTAAAATCTTAACTTTGCAGCAGCCCTTTAAGACAGGCAAACTGCACTGACATATATAAAGGGGAACAGACTGATAGATTGGGTTCCTACTGCTTTTCCAGCCATGCAAAGCAAAGGATCAAAAGGGAGAAACAGAGTTTTACCAGGAGGTGGCCAATATTCATGTTTAGGTTTCAGCTTTTCAGATTTTTTTTTTTTTGCTTAGGAAACTCTGAAAGCCACCTTTTCAACATTTCTTACAAATGGAAATGTATTTTAACCTTAATTTTGGAAACACATGCTACTTCGTAGAGCAAGTATGCTCTCTGTAGCCTTTCAGCAACTAAATAAGCCTGACACTATCACTTACGTAGCAGTAGAGAAAACCGACAAAGTGCCACTTTTGTTTAGCCGCTATCCAGGCTCCTGGGATTTATCCTTCCAGGGCAGCCTCCTGTGCAGACTGGAACCCTGCTCTTCCAAACATTTAAGGCATCCGATTAAAGACTTTGTATAGCCTGGGATTTCCAAAGCCGAAGTACACCAGTTTTGAAACAGGCCTGCCATCCACAGGCCCACAGGATTAAAACCCCTGGAACCATTCAGAGGACTGAAGTATCCAAGTAACAGCTCAGAAAAGTAAGTGGAGACTAAATAGGAGCCAGAGCTCCAATTATTTTCAGACCAAGGCTCACTGCTAGAGATTTAGACAACTCGTCACAGCACTAGCTTCCCTACCATTATGGAAGTTAATTATCTGGAAAATTACCTAGAAAACCAGCAGCCTAATGTGAATTTTAGCTTCCAATTACTGTTGACTAGAAGAAATATTTGGGGTAAAATATTTTTGAGTTAGATAAATACGCACTTTTCTACGAAACAGATTGGAAAATTACTAGCTTTTTCTGTACTCAGCTTCATCACTGAATAATTGTATGAATAATTTCTCATTTAATTCAGTTATTTCCCCATCCAGAAAACAGGCTAGGATACTAGTCCACCATAAAGAGGATAATCTACAGCACTGCTAAATGCTCAGATGGTAAGGTCTACTGAGGTAAAGCCTTACTGTTGTAGACCTCATCACACACTAAGGAGTATAAAACCTTTTCTTGTCAGAAAATGGAGCATTATCACAAAACACAGCACTGAAATAGTAGTTTTTAAGGGCAGGGAAGAAAAAAATATTTGAGAGAGATACAGGGAAAGTTACATGAACAAATATACATAGACATGCCACATACATACTATACGAAAGTATAATGTGAGTAAGCACAAATAAAATTCCTACCCTAAGCTGTATTGATCTGGTTCAATCATGATTCTTCTATCAATCCTTCCCACACCAAGATTTGTCTCCACGATGCTGACAGAATGCCTCTGTCTCCTCTCATCATGCAGGGAGACTGGCATAGAGTCAAAAGAGGAATTGCTGACAATACTAGATCTGGAAGAAATTTCGCTGTGACCAGAATCTGAAAAGTTATCCACCGTGCCGCTAGGAGCCAAAGTATAGCCTGCAAAGGGAATGTCACGTTAATCAGACTCTCTGAGGAGCCTGCTCAGTTATTGCCAGGCACCCAGCCATACTGTTACCATAGTAAATCAAAACTATGACTACATTTACACAGAAGCAGCACTGCAAAAGATAGATACATAGCAGAACTGTGTGACACCATGTATTCTGTCTCTTAATAAGAGGTTTAAGATTGTGGGAACATGCACTACTCATTTAGAAACTAACTGCTCACCTTCCCTTCTTCTCTGCCCTCACCCCCGAAATTATTTTCAAATGCATCATCATACTTGTATCCCTGCATTATGAAATCCCACTTCTCAAAAAACTGCCTGTACATAAAGACTGTCTCCAAAACTGGAATGAAAGAGATGCCCTGGACAAGACTACTGCTTAAAGCAATCCAAGAGACCCTCTCACACAGTTGTTGTGTTCCGCAAAGCTACATTTCAGAGACAAACAGCAGATACAACATGAAGCCCAGATGTCTGTATCTTGGCTGAGAGAGGGCCAGATTTTCAAGCTTACTTTGTGGTACTTTGCTAACTAATTACATTCCAAATAGCATATATTACCAGAATTATACTGTAATCTGGAGGTAGCATTGACACTGCCAGACTGAGATAAAATCTGCAAACCATGCCACAGAGGCAAATTCAGCAAACTTAGCTTTTGTTTTAGTATTAAACAAAGTTGTGCTGAATGCTCTTGCCAGCTAAGTTAAAGATGATTCAACAACATACATCCACGAGTAACTGCAGTTTTAATTTTTTTTGCTTTCAGTCTACACATAAGTGTCAAGATGACTTTAAATTGATCTATCCCAATTCACTTGCTGAGAACATGGAATTAACGTTGCCATTTTTGTCTGAAAGAACATACGGTTTTTGTCTGAAAGGACATACCATTAGATTCGTGTCACCACCAAACCAAGGATTTTTTTTTTTAAATTTATAATCATGTTTATTATTTGCTTTTTGCAAAAATAAAGTACTTTTCCCACTATGAGCCAAATACAGAATCCCAATTCCTTTTTCAAGAAATGCACAGGCCTGACAATAATTATATAAATTCACTCTTTGCTAATGTAGTATTTGGGAGAAATAATGATGATAGTTTACAAGGACTCCAGGTGATAATCTAAGTCTTCTCTACATAACATTCTCCTCCATCTGAGCTTAGTAAACATCACTTCAATAGAGATTTTGGATAGGCATTTTCACTTTCTTGCCATATTAATCTCTCCCATTTTCAGATGCCTGCTTATCCAATTGGACTTACTTTTCCCATTTTGTTTCCATAAGTCCCACCTATCCCAGAGGTCTTTGGTGAATTGTTATTCTTGTTACTGTTCTCACTTCCAAGAGGAGAGGAGCAACTGGTTAGCTCTGTTAGTCTGGATCCATAAGGCCTCAACTAATCAGCACTGCCACCTATCACATTAAGAAAAGGGCTTAGCTATCCATTTGATAAGAAAGTAGAAAAAGTGATACTTGTGTAAGTATCAAATGCTTGTGCAGTATAGAGAAAGTTATTGCTACAGGGAAGTCTCCAACACACTCATCTCTCTAGCATTCTGAACTTCTATCATGGGGATGCAACCCCAATATATATATTTTAACATAATCTTATATTATGTAACTGTTAAACTGAACTTTTATGATATTCTGAAAATAGAATAACTTAGAAGTTATCTGCATACAGCTAGGCTATCATACTTCCAAAGAAACCTTTTTTTTTTTGTTTGTTTAAAGTACAGGAAAATGCCTCCATTCTCTGCTTTGTCAAATCATAACCAGAACGAGCACAATGAAAAAACAAACAGGCTTAAAAAAAAAAAATCCCTTTAAAGTCCTACATTAACCTTAAAAAAATAACTCTATGAAGTCACTTAAAAAGCACTCAGTCAAAAGAGCTCCAATGTGTAATACCATTCCTCAAATATCCACACATATTGTTTGAATAATCAGGCTGCTAGTATAACATCGTGTATTAGTGATTCAAATCCCAAGTATCTCTAGCTTGCCTGTCATACATAGGTCATATCTCATCCAGATGTATGACACAGCAAACAATTCCTCTAATAGGCTAGTGTGTTCAATGCTGTACTAAGATTTTAAGTTCCAATCTGCACATCCTTCCACTGACAGGAAACACTGATGATGGGAATATTTTTGTCAGAAGCAGCTGCAGTGAGAGTGACTTACTGCATCAAATCCTGTATCAGATAAGGCTATCTTTCCTGGCTTTTGCTAACCTGAGGGCTTTCAGGTATCCCTGAAATCAGGTTCTCAAGTATCCTTTCACGTAACCCACCCTGCACTACACTTCCTGCCCTCTTGCTGATCACATGTGACAAAAATAGGAGCAGCGGTAGTTTATCCTGAGTGTTTTTATCCGCATTCTCTCTCAGAGGTTTCCAAAGTCTATGAGCTTCAGAAAACAGGATGAGAAATATTGTACGTCTAATACCTTTCCTTGGAGAGCTCTGTGGTGAAGTGGGAGGAGAAGACAGCTGTGAAGATGCACTTGAAACTGTGTCTTCAGATTGTTTCTTGTGACGATCCAAACTTCCTTCTTCAGATAAGGAAAGAATTTTCTTTAAAGCTTGCGGGGAGTTAATGCCTTTAAATAAGAATTAATGTAGGCAGATGTAAAGTCCAGTATAAATAATCTTTCTGTTTTGCAATGCATTTATAGAGCAGACACCATACAGGAAAAAAACCTAAATTTTTTTCCTGTTTGTGAGTTTCTGACACCAGCTTAAATGAAGCAAAACACTTAAACCTACTTCTGTTTAAAACATATCACTTCATTTCTGCATATTAGTGTGGCCAGTCTTTCATTCTTGCTACCTAAAATAAATAATTTGTCACAGAAAACACAATGCAGATTTAGTGTTGCAGAGTACTGTCCATACAATATATAAATCATGCATATGCATAGTAATGGTTACTGAGAAACTTGAACTAAAATTATGTTGAATACAAACATACACAAATCTCTCTGGTTAATGAAGGTTTAGATAGTAAGAAATCAAAACTGTTCTCCTGTTTCTTTTCTGTTCAAAGTAGCCTAGAAGGTCAAAGAAAGCTGGAAAGAAGATAGATTAGGCTTGCAAAACAAGGCCATCCTGCACCTGCCTTTCTCCTTTCATTTTTGAGAACTACCTCTGCACCAGTTTATTTTGGGCAACTAGAGAGTAAAAACATCCTGAGGATGATGTATGATGTAAAGATCTAGGGCATCAACAATTGCTTTTCTTGGGAAACATTTATCCATCTTTCTCTTCCCCTCCTCTCAAAAATCCACTCTGGGACAGTCTTAAAAGTGAAGATGGAGCTTCTCTGACAGTTTTGCCAATGTTTGTGGTAGGGGTTATTTTCAAGCAGTCTACAGAATTTATCTTTGATCTGTTGGATCACAATGCTGCTATCAATAATTTACAGCTGCTTCATCAACATAACCTAGTCAATTTTCAGAAACTTCTCCACCATGAGCAAAACCACAGTCTATGGTGCTTCAAAGTCCTTTTAAGATTAAAATTTAATGGTAAAATCAACAAGAACTAGACGAATATTAAATTGTTTCTTGCCCATTTTGCTGGTTCTAATGTTTCGCTAGCAGCCTAAGCAATGCACAAGTAAAACTAATACAAAGTGATATCAGAATTAAGCTCTTACGAAATTACTATCATGCAACAGGAAGGGCCAGTTATGCTACATACGTTATTAGGAATATTACTGTACCTTATGCGATATGTAAGAAGTTCTTTAATAATGTATATATGTTACGTACACATGCTGGAACACAGATTTGGAAATCAGATTGGAAGAAATTCCTATGGTCTGGTATCTTTCTGAGCGACATGCAGGCAGCAATGACTGAATAATGATAAAAAAGCACTAGGGAACCGAAGCCAAAGGGACAATTCTCAACAGGAAACTTCAGGCCTACACTTCTAACAGGACTACCAGTTTGAGTGGGCCTGAATTTCACATTAAATGTTCAACTTTTGAAAAGACAACAAAACTTCCGACGCTTCTCAGGAGGGTCACTCAAAAACTCCAAGTCACGAATCCCTTTGGAAAAGATAAGCCAAGATCCTAGGGCAGACAGTCAGAAACATTCATTTTTTCCAGCTGCTAGTTACAGGTAAATACTTATACTGATTAAATTGACAGGATGCTTTCCAAGATTTGTTTCCTTCCATTTCTAGAGAAGAGAATTATGCATACACACTGCATGAACTGGCATAACCTGCATATAATACTGCCAGAAATAAATGTCTCAATCTTATTTGATTAAAAATGTCTCCCTGACATAAGCAAACAAACTTCAGAGTATTAAGACAAATGCTTCATTGCTCCACTTACCAAATGGTGGGAGGTCTTTGATCGGCACTTTCTTGCGAGAGGGATAAAGAGATACGGCAGGAACCTGCAATGCTTGGTTTACTTTATGTTGCTGCTGCTGCTGCACTTTCTGCTGGATGCCTGCACGGGGAGCCACCGGTGACGTTTCAGATTTTCCAGATCGTTTGTCTCCTGTACTCTTCGGCACTTTGCAAGAAATGGGAGAAAGCACAGAATGACTACTAGCTAAAAATATTGTGGGAGTTTTAATCTGAGCAGTGCAAAGCCCTCCGAATAATAATTAAAAGGTGCTCAAATACTTGTACAATTAATGCAGTAGGATACCTTTAGACAGAAGAGATGAAGAAGAAGAGAGGGAGATTTAACTCCATTTAAAGCATAAACGTTATCAAAGAATATTTACTCTCTTTCTCAGAGTAAAACTTCCATAACTTACTGTTATTAGAGTTGTCAGAAACATGACCAGACATTATACTGGGCTCTCATAAGGACTACAACTGGTTTAGAATGGATATATAATTACTATTTTTTGCTACCCTGAAGAAAGGGAAGGGCATAAGATACAGCATTCCCTCAAATCAAAATGAAACCGATATCCAGCATAAAGTCCCCTCTGCTGCAGGCAGGTACAGCCCTTCAGGTGTCTCTGAAACACCTGGACATAAGGAAATCCCCTTTTGCCTCTCAAGATCAAGATATCCAGGATGACAAACCCTATTCACACCAATAGCCTTAGTACATCAGAACTACAGAGAAACTTTTGACTCCTCCAAATCCTTTGTACAGACAAGTCTAAAGAACCCTTGTGCACTTCAGCGTGGCATCATCTGAAAACCTTATCTCCTATATAAATGCTATGTCCTTATATTGTTAATCTGCAAGATGATTTCCTTAAGATTCATGGATGTTCAGTACTTGGAAATGACTAGATACATCATTTTCCACCTCACTGTCTAGTTACTGTTCCCAATTACTTCCTTGAAGAAACAGAGATATATTTAGCAGTTTTCTTGATATCCGTAACAAATGACAATTCTCACGTGTGTTGGTGGCTGGCTCACACTGCAGAGACAGTGTCTGGAGGCTCTCTTCATCCATTTCCAGATCCAAGTTTGAGAGATACTGCTTCACTTTCCGTGCCATCTGAGCATCTTCATACAGTTTTTTAGCATTAAGGAAGGAGCTGCGACGGACCCGCTTTTTATGACCCCCCGTTTGTGCGACATCCAGCACAGCTGCATTTGTACTGCCCTGGCTGAGAGACCTGGAGTGAAGGCAGGGCAGAAGGGGGAGGAAAGAGGGGAGAAGTATGACTTAGTCCAATGTGGTATCACTTGATAAACATGAAACGTGCAAAAGATTGCATGAGTGTCAGTCTATGGTCAAAGCTCACATGCCTCATTCCAGTAAGTCAAACAGCTATAACAGATAGAAAGATGAGGGTCAGGAAATCTTTTTACTTGGTGACAGGCACTATTTTAATTACACAAATATTTTAACCTACTCTGCTCCAACTAGGCAATATCACGTCACACATCTAGAAAAGCATTCAAGCTAGCTCTCTCACGTAAGCCAGCTACTGTGAAGATTGGAGCATTAGGAAAAGCTCATGCAGTAAGGCAATGCTGACAGAAGACTACAGATGAGGTTCAAATTTAAATTCATATACAAAAGGCATTTTGAAAGCTAAATACTTTTTAAATCAGACAATATGCAAAATGTACAGCTCAGTTTTACAGAATAGAACTTCCTTTTAACTTGCTAGGTTGAAGACAGCTTTTTATTAAATAAAATGATCATCTAGTTCATGATGAAATAAATGTCATGCACATTTCAATGTACGTTTGTCTATATGAATGCTACGCATTGTTCCTGAATTGTTAAGAGTAAAAATGATGACTGAATTGTAATATGAAAATAAGTTAGTTTAGCAGATACTGTAAGTTTTAACTTTTGTATTTGACTGTGATAATTGCTTATTAGGCATAAGAAAGTTAACAGCAATTTTCAGCTGTTGCAAACTTGCCATTTTATAATTTCTCTTTTACTGAAAGTCACTTCCTTTGGCAATTTAAATTGAAGGTGAGGGAGAAGAACACCCCACTCCTGTCTACAACCACTTATAAATAACTTACAACTTTTGTGTCTTAACCTCAAAAGCAAAAGCACTCCTGGATTAAAATGTATTGTCAGTAAAAAAGGGTTAACAAAAGAAAAAAAAGTCAAAGCACCAGAAAATTAAAGATAGCAAGTAAGAAACAATGCAAATGGTAAGGGAAGAATGAATGTCTGTGTGTGTTGTCTCCAACCACTTACCCCAAACTCCTCCATTTCTTCTTCCTGCAAGTGAGAGCCAGGAAGAGTAACGCATGGGTTTAAGAAGAGACAGAGAAAGATCACAAGCTCAGAAAGAAAAAGACCAGACCTCAGGACAAGCAGTTCCGGAAGCCCACAAACATTAAAAAGAGCCTTGACTCAGGCATACAGTCAGATATTACAAACTCTTCTAGCTCAAATTAAGAAAAAGACTATGCAATAAAGTGGTCTAACATGAAGCCGAAGAGCATTCACTCCACATTTTCTAACACTACTAGCTGACACTTTCAGATACATTCCCACTTCTACTAAATCAAAATGATAAGGCTGGCATACATCAATGCTTCAAACAGATTAATACATATGTGTTCAAGACAGTATCTCCCTCTCCCGCTCACTGATGGAATCTAATTTTTACAAAGTAACTGGCAGCTAAGGAATAATATAAAACATTTTAATATATAACTGTTAAACACAAAGTGTAATGATTTCTCCAGTTTTAGAACACCACATAATTTTGATAAATTGTTAACAAAAACAGAGAACTCATGCTGCTCCAATAAAACAAGGGGTACTTGAAAAGCTCCTCTTGCTGACACCTAGCCTTCTCTCAGCTGGGAAAAGCTCTGCCTAATACAACACACTTACCTCGTTCTAAACATTAAAGCAGGATCCATGTTCACAGATGCCATGCGACCAACATGGCGTATCTCCTTTGCAATCATTCTCAGCTTCTCAAAATTGACTAAGCCCTCCACTTTTGAATCATTTCCTACAATCAACAATTAACATCAGTTATTACGCAGCAGAGTTAGTTTTCCTTGGCTGATAAAAGATGACGTACTTCTGCTTTTACCTTCATGAAGGAATGTAAGGTCTTTTTTGATAACAGGAAACAGGGGTATAATGGGGGGCTGTAGGTTTTGGCTGTTAAGGACATTACGATATTTTGCCATATTCCTAGATGGATCAAACAAGTCCTGTAGATCTTGAAACAGTTTTTCATACTTGCTTGGAAGCTTTTCCCAAGTAGTTCGGAGCCTTGCAACTGGTGCCAAATTCAGGCCACTTGAAACAAACAAACAAAAGTGCAAAAAAGATCAAGAACAATAGAAAGAAACAAAAAAATCCTAGAAAAGACCATGTTAAATTTTGTATAGGAGAAATACCACATAGCCAGAATAGTGTAGCACAACAATGTCAATAAAGTAACAGAAAGTGAACACTTCCTTTTGCCAGTGTGTATGACAGAACAATTAAGATAATTTTTATAAAAGCTATAAAAACTGGAGATATCTGCACGATGTAACCACAAACAGATAAAAGTTACACTTGGATGAGTAGTTAAACCTTATAAAGAGTATGTACTTATTACGTTGGAATAGTGTCTGAATTTGATAACAATATCATAATCGAGGAGTACCTCAGGATCACCACTTCCTTCCAGATTACCAGACTGGAAGAGAAAACATCTTCCACCTACATAATCTTTAGGTGGTGAAAGCACAGTGACCCACCTTCTTGCTGCAATAATCTATCTGACTTTGTTGTGTTGCAACAGGCTATTTACTTAGGGTTATTCTGAAGCTGTAGCTGGTACAAAAAACCCAGGCTTTTTTCCCTTAATGGCATTGCCTGTCTTGCTATTCATTTCTACCTATGGTAAAGTTTGGTATCTAGAATCTTCCCTTCGCTCAAGTTTTTGCAAGCAGGCGGAGGCTGCTTTTATTTCTCGTTGAAATCAGCTGAAATAGCCGAGCTAAATATCAAGATTTTTATGTCTCAGAGATGATGACTGATTATCTGCATAGATCTTTGACTTTGGAACTTGCCACATTTGATTGAATGATATTCAAAACCAGTGATGTTCAGAAAGGTGTCACATTCAATCAATAGATTGAATGTGACAAGGGATTTTGCCAGAGACTGATAAAATTGTCATTTTAATGCAACTTACTCAAGCTTTTTCAGAGGAGACAATATTTCGTGGTTTTTTTGTTAGGTTCTTTCTGCTTAACTTGGGAGGCTCAAAAGGGAACGTGAACATTATAAAAAAATGTGTATAAACACACACATTAGAGTTTCCTCTCCTCTTTTTCATTCCAAAACTAAGAAAGGTTTTCTGTCTCAGATTTTCAGTACTTTCTTAATTCTTACTAAAAGGTCTTTATTTACAGTTTATTATACAGCACTGTAGCCTGCCATTTTATCAGAGCTCCATCCAAGAAACTGCTGATACAAAGAAAACCAAAGGCAACATATCATGGCTCGATGAATTCAAGATACTGGAAACTATGTATAAAATGATGACCTCCCTTTGGAAAGTAACCCATTCATTTATGACAATGTTATAATTTTTCTTCATATAACTGCCATTTCTTTTGGTCTTTGTTTTTAAATAAGTGCAATAGTTTCTCTAGTGCCATGTTCACCAATAACTCTTACCTCACTGTCTTGAGCAATAAGTATATAATAGTAGCATTCCAAATAATATTTCAGCAAACGTTTCAATTTTAAGTTTGGATTACTGGAAAATGCCCTCCTTATTGGATTATGAAGTGTTGATGTTAGCAGTATTAATTGGTTTACTCTGTTAAATACATTTTGTTTAGACTGACATAAGTAAGACTTTGCTTTTTACTTAGAAGTAAAATTAAGGGGCAATACCTAATGATGGCAAACATTGAGTTGAAGTTCTTGCATTCTCTGCAGTGTAGTGCTATCTTAATGAAATGCTTAATGATCTTCATCCTTTTCAGTTGGTTGGTTTCTCGTAGAATCTCAGAAGCCACCCAGAATGTTTCTTGATTTATCACCTCTTCAAATTTTTTTAGATTAGTGCAACCTGTTTTTGATTTCAGTTTAAACAAGTCATCTATGTATTCCGTGGGTTCAATATTACGGAATAGCTCAAAGTTTCTCATGGAGAGTTGGGTAGCCACCTCAACAGTACTGAGCTGTAATAGGGAAATTTGACTTTCCCTTAGTAACTCTTGAGCATCTTCATCTGAACAAAGAGTTTCTGTTTCCATGTTGTTCTTCAGGTAATACCTGTAAAAACAAAATTCAAAAGACACTACATACAATATACTCAAATACTAGTGAAAGTTACAGTAATGATCCAGTTGGAATCGTAGAATAAACTGAATTTCACCAGGCCTAAATATTAATTAGAAGTTGCATAAGGAGCAATTTCTTGTAAAGAAACAGAACATTAATAATTAAATAATGCTCCTATTAACAGGATTTTGACTTAATAAGCTGGCATCCTTAGCTTTAGCTCACAGTCTCCAATCTCACCTGCCACTCAGCTGTATCCTGTCAGCAAGCTTGGATAACTGATCAGGAAGCCTCCTTTGCTTGATCACACCCTCAGGTGTGACAGACACTTCACATAGTGAATACGCATCAGGGGCTGCAGTGAGAGCAAACTCCCTGATAGCCTGGATGACCACTTCTTTTGCTGTTGTGTCCTTACTGATCATGATGTAGCGACTTTGCTGATCTGCCTTGAAAACCCTCAGAACTTGATCTGGTAAGTCTGGAAAAAAATTATATGCAAGGTATGCATTTTAGTAAAGCAAAAAAACATTTAATGGTATAAGAACAAGCAACAGTTACACTGAGTCTAATTACTAGTGCTATCATTTTTACTTCAGTATCATTGTTTCACCTCTCTCCTTCTTATAAAACAGCTGGGTGGTTTTTTTTTGTTGTTGTTACTGTTTTTTTGTGTTTTTTTTTAATAAAAGACTAGCTCAATTAACAACGAGGAAAAGAAGTTAGGCCACAAAAATGTTTCCAAAGTTTGGACACACAAAGGGAAAACATGTATGTATAAGTAGCTAGGAACATGCATGCATAATGGCCAGCATGCATGTATACACAGATAAACTGCAGTAGTATTAATGCATCCAACTACTTAATTATCAAAAATACTCTATCCTTGATACACATTTATTATGATTTATATGTAAGTAACAGTCTGAAAACTTGCTCTTTATTTTTCTGTGCCAATGTTTTAGTAAGTAAGAACTAAAGCAGCCAGAAATAGAAAAACACTTCACAAATATTCAAGTTGTAAATATATTATTGTTTCAAGTGACTGATGACAGAAAACTTACAGTGAACACCTACAAGGCAGATGATTTTAGGAAATCTGGAAAATTACCAGCCTAACTACAAATGCTGGATTTGGTATTTCCATAAGCTACATGGAAATACCAAATCCATATATATTTCCAATTATGTATTGAAATCTAGACCCATTAATCAACTGAAGTTTGACTGTTATCATTGTATTTTAAAAAGAAAACAAAAAACCCCTAAAATTGTACAGCTATCCACCACTGGATTTTTTTAACATAAGGTATTTTTAACTGATAAGTACTTTCAATTAATTTAATTCCTTCCCTCTGTTACAAATAACCTTTTCTAGTTTTGTAGGGCATGATATCTGGTCATTATTCTTTCTTTAATTAATATGTTTTTAAAAAAAATTAAGAAAATACATTTTTTATCATAAAAGTCATACAAATCAGAAAATAGGTAATAGAAAGCCTTCTGAATCTAAAGTCAAAAAATGATTATTGCAAAAAAAAAAAAACCTGAAAAAACAGCTCCAGGTGAAAACTTTCACTTTGATACAACCACAACCTTTTTTGACAAGACCTAAATGCGCATAACGTGTGTTCAAGTTACTACAGAAAGATCTATTTAGCAAGAGAAATCTTGTGACAAAAGAACAAAAATTAACTGCTGCTGCAGTCTCCAAAATAATCATTTGGAAAGCATTAAGATAAATCTCTCTGATATGAGTTGATTTACATGCCACAAAGGCTGTTTAGGCTTAAATATATTAGTTTACAAATTTCATGTGACTAAGCCCATAACTTATAAGCTTACAGTAGTGTTGTTGCAGCTTGAGAAGCACTAATACTGAAACACATGAGAATTGAGTGATTACATCATCAGTTACACATAAAGGGTATCAGAATAAGCCAGTTTTTAGCCCTTTCTAAGTACTTGAGTCAAAAGTACAAATACCTTACAACTAGCAAGCCAATTTTGCCTTTTATCACCAAATCTATATTGACCCATCTTCCTTCAGTAATTAGTTGAAGAGGATACAGAGCAGTGCCTGAAATATTTTCTACGTTTTTTGACATCTTGAGGAAGGCAGATGCCAAAGACGCAGCCTTTCAGAGACGTCATTAAAAACCAGACCGCCCTCTAGATCTTGTTGCCTCTTGCTGTTACAGAATTACTTGCCACTCAAATAAACGCTATGAAGATAGGAAGCTACTGTAAACAATACCAAGGTGGGAACTTGCTTAACGCTCCCCAGAAACAAGTGTTTTGTGCAAGGAGAAAATAACCTGCTCTGCTGGATCACTGAAGTCAATATAAAGAAATGCAGAGAACAGCAAATAGAAAAGTATCATCTTGGCACTGTATTTTACTGTCCAGCTCCTCAGGCTGCATACCTATCAGAGCTGGTAGCAAAAGCACTACACAGAATACACAGAAGTCTGCCAGCAACTGAAATGATTACAGCTATAGCAATGGTAGCAAGTAATTCAGCACAATAATTTTTAAATAAAACAGCACTTGAAGAGAACTGTAATCACCTCCCTTCACTCCTTTTCAAAAAAACCAAAACTGGAGTGGTAGGCTGAAGAATGCAATGCCATATGATAGGAATCTAGTCCCTCAGAAAGCTTGTGTGTGGGGGAAAAAAAAGTACCCGTGATTGGCAGCTCATCATTACTATATTATTTTGACTTCCAATCAAATAGCAAAGACAGCACAAGAGAAGAGAAATCAAAGTGCTATTGACTATTTGAATATTTAAAAATAAACCTTAAAAAGTGTATTTGAAAAGCCTGAGCAAATCAGAAGAGAAACTAAGCTGTTCTCATTTTCTCCTCAAAGACTACCCTTCCAAAACAGCAAGTTGTTTTATTTTCTGTCCTGAGGGATATTCCCCAAAGCCTCAAAGGACGGCTGTTCCACCACTTTTCTCTTTCTTCTCCAGTGCATTCAATTTCTTGCAAGCTGCCTCCATCTCCATCTTTAATTTAGTCCAAGGTAATAAAAGAAATTAAAATTGAAGGCTTTAATTTTTGCCAAGTCTTAAAGTATATAGAAGTATAATTCAACTCTTCTATCTACAATGCAACCATCCCTAAAGCCCTTAAGGTATATGTTTTTTATTTCAATGCCCCTTTCCCCTCCTTCCCACACAGGGAAAAATTATACCTGCAAATTACTTTAAAAATGTTCAGTGTGTGGACATTTGGGCAAACTTTAAGTAAATTAAAAAAAAAAAAAAAAAAGAGCTTTTTATAAAATGAGAAAGCACTAGTTACATAATACATTTTCTAGAAAGATAATGGAAAAGCTGCTATAAGACTGAAGCAATGGCATTACATCATTATTTATCTCCTTTCCTCAAAGCAAAAGGCAAACAGTAGAACATTATTAATTTATTAAACTTCTCTGAACTCCATCTGTGACTGAAGGATGTTCAGACCTGTAATGGCTTTCCTTCTCAAATAATGGAGTTTGTTTGAGCTGTGTGTGTTACAGGGATGCCCACAGCTCTGGAAGTTAGCCAGTCACTGTGATTGGCATTAGAGGCTCATTAGTTACCTAAAACTGTCTGGTCTAGGTAAATAGCAAGCTGGAGAATGGAATCTTCACCCATTTATAGATAGAGTGCTGATGAAAAGTTAGGTTCCTATTGATAAAGAATATCTTTGAAGTGTTGGACACTAGTTGTTAGATAAGATACAAAAAAATACCGATCTTCCCACTCTCTTAGGAGAAATCTCAGACACTGGGACAAAAATCACACACCACCTTCCTGTAGTCTTCTCTAGCCCTAAAAAACCTGAGATGAAGTGATGCTGAGTATCATAGTCTCAAGTGCTATGACTGCACAATTTAGCCAGTATATAAGTCAATGTTTAAGCATCGTCCCTTTAGGCAAGGTATGAAATCCCTCAAGCTTAGGAGGGCACTGAATTTTCAGTTCTACTGTTGAGAAATACTCTAAAGATTAGACTAAAATAGCCAAGTGTCTGCACAGCTACCATCACCATATCCTCCTCCAGGAGCTACATTTTAATAGCTGTTGTGGTTTAACCCCAGCCAGCAACTAAGCACCACGCAGCCGCTCACTCACTCCCCCCCCCCCGCAGTGGGATGGGGGA
>JAVJGG010000054.1:6339806-6353702 GCA_035590195.1 Aviceda cuculoides
TGTTCTTATCTCAACCCACGAGTTTTACTTTTTTTTTTTCCTGATGTCCTCCCCCATCCCACTGGAGGGGGGGGGGAGTGAGTGAGTGGCTGCGTGGTGCTTAGTTGCTGGCTGGGGTTAAACCACGACACATGGACTGAAAAACTATAAGCAAATTCAGCAGACAGATTAAGATTACTGATCAACTGAAATTCCAAAAGAGGCTTCTTTCCTGAGAAAGGACTAAATGTTACATGTACAAGCACTTTTTATAAGTTTGAGCTAAATGGTCACAAGAGTTCCTCTTAATTCAGAAACATGCACTTGTGAGAGTGAAGTCACTTCATTTAAGACCCTATTCAGAAAATTTTCTCTACAATTATGAACTAAGGTATTTTAGGACCTGCAGGCTTCCTTCTTCTATTCTCCCCAGTACAGAGGTGTTTCAAACAAAACTATGTTAAACTATTAAAAAAAATATATATTTAAGACTCCATCTAAATTAGAACAGAAAATAGAAGAAAAAGTGCACACAAACTTACCAAATAAATTTGTTTTCACAGTGATAGACAGATGAGTGTTATTTCTAAGGATTTCCATGGCTTTTGACAGCTGAATGTTTTCAAAGTTTTGACCATTCACTTCCAGTATCTAAAAATACCAACGAGTAGTGTTATTTTTAATTAGCAAAGAGAAAGGAAACAAAACAAAAACAAAAAAAAGGGGGGCAGTGGGGGGTGGAAGACATTTTAAAATTACATACCTGGTCTCCACGTTTCAAGCCTGCTTCTGTGGCTTTGCTACCAAAATCTACACTGTCAACAAAGATTCCAAATCCCTTTTCTGACCCTCCCAGCAAGATAAAAGGCAAAGGGGCTTCTCGAGATGGCTTTGTTAAGGTTATCAATCTTCGCTTAGCTTTAGCAGCACAAGCAATATTTAACAGCCTCAAATGTCCACCCATTTTCTACAAGAGAAAAAGCATAATGAGTTATATATAACAGCCTGGCTACTCCCTCTCATCCTAAATTGTCAAGAAAAAATGCTCACTCTTACCTCCCTCTCCAAATTGTTCTCAAATTCTTCCAAAAATCGAGTCATAGCAGGATCTCCTTCGAAATCATTGAAGTGATTGTTCACCCACAACAATACTACCCGTGTAACCTGAAAATTAATCAATATTATAAATGTTTTCCAGGAACACCCAGAACATCACTAGTAAGTCCTTTAAAAAACCTGCTCCTTAAAGACCCTGTTCATTTCCATTGGAATCCTAAATATTATATCTGTACACCCAAACCTAACTTTACTAATATGCATTTACCAGGAGGTTAGAATGAATTAAGTATTACAATTGCTTTCACTTGTATAAGCAATTGTATGCTGTATTTCATAAAGAATACTATGAGTTAGAAAATTAACACTGGCTGTGTCAAATTCAATTGAGTAGGGAATAGAGCACACAGGTACAAGGCAACGAGTTAGATCCATTTCTGACTTATAACAACAATTTCCTGTTCACGTACATTTCCAAATCTGCTTAATTCTTCAAGCACATGTTCATAAAGCTTCTGATACTGCTTTATACTGTATCTCACAAATCTATAGATAAGCCATCATTAACTTAATTAGGCATTTACCTGTGTAAAAGAGCTATTGTATGTTTAGAGAGGCAAGAAAAAGGAACTATTGTGAGAAGCAGGAAAGGTTTTAACAGCAAATACATGCACTACTCCTCCTTTCTCTCTACCTCCACTCCCCCCAAGCAACTATAATTATCAAGTTCAGAAGGATCTTAGCTGGTATTTTACAATTTGTTAGGAAAAAAACCCTAAAGGAATACTATCAATTAATATTATTGAAGGTAAAGCCACAAAATAAGAGCCGCATGTTATAAAACTATATGCTTTCACTATAAAATTTTATCTTAGTATGTGATTTGACCTGGAGCATCAGCAGCACTTGTCCTGACAAAATAAAAGAGTTTTTGATGTCTGGAATTAATATTGACTCATGCTATTTTTAAAAAGCTCCTGAATCCAAAACAGTTGTGCCACTCAAAGTTATCTCTAAAAATACAGCTGCATTTCCTCTGTTTTGCTAGGAAAGTAAGTTAGTAGGGGAAAACGTTTAAACATTTCAAAAACTAGAGCTTAAGAACAAAATCTCATACAAATTTTAATCAGTTAAAGCTAACCCCTGTCTGCTCTTTGCGTCTGCACAAAATCTAAACCTCTGCAGCTGCTTTTGCTAAAGGTCTGACATCAGGCACTCAAAACCAAACCCTGCCACCATCATCAACATTTTCCAAGTAGTCTGCCTTTTACCCCAGAAAAGTGAATTCAGAAGAACTGCCAAAATTAATGACCGAACTAATCAAGTACTTCAGAAGTCCTTGAGAGTTCAGATTTTTAACAGAACACAACCGTACAGCACTACATGCTGCAGCTCCCAGCCACAGGGATGTAGTTAGAGGTAGTATTTCCAACATATATGAGATTTTTCCACCTCTGAAATTGAAGATGAACTTCCTTTCTGTTAAACACCTGTGGTGTTTTTCATTAACGTGGATGACATTGGAAGATCCAGGCAACACCTTGTTAAATTGAGGCTAATTGCAAATTTTTAAAACTGGCTGGGAAGTTGCAAGCCATACCACGTAATATATTTTAAATCACTGCAGTGATAGCTTCAGTATCAATGCCGCTTTCAAAATTGGGACTTACTAATGTACACCCAAATGACACTGCACTGGAAAGGGTTGAATGGTGACTTCAAGAGGAATGCCATTATTTGTATCACAACCAGGAACAGCATTAAAAGAGGATTAAAGCTGTAAAGTCAAGTACCCTGCTGCTTGGCAATATCATAAGTAAGATTGGATCTCAAATGTCCCAGTCTGATTACTTCTGAGCACTGATCATCCTCAGGAAGTTTTACTCACCCCTTTCCCTCTCCTCACTGCCTATCAGCCCCTAATACAAAACAGCCAAAATCTTCACAATTCCTTGTTCCCCACTTGCTTATCTCCACTTGTCCCAAGCTGTTCTCTGACTCTGCCCTTTCTATCAGGGCTATTGGTTGTCAGAAGGGGTTATTACTGAGCTGGCAGAACAAAGAGTTGCTCTGTTTTCAGACGTGATACCAGCCACTGTGCTGGCTCATGCTTTTATAGAGGCTGAGGGGATTATCCATTGTGGGACAGGAAAAATAAGTTTAAAGATGAACTCCAATATTATAGCTCAGAAGCTGTAACAAGTCTATGCTAAACAATATTATCTGCAAAGCCTATCTTCTCTGCCAAACGTAAGATCCTTCCTCCAAGGCACAGATATACTAGCATTTCTAGAAGAAATACCCACATTTAAATAAAAGTTGAAAACCGAATTTCTCTTTAACCTTGTTGATATAATTCCCTTGGTTTCAAATTTGCAAAAAACATCTGGAAATTTTTCGTAGTTTTTTTACATATGAGAGAGTTGTATACAAGTGAAAATAAAGCATTACAGTGTGAAGCACAGTATAGCCTAAATAGACAGTGTGCCAAAACGGGATATGCAGGGTCTTGTTCTTCCATCACAGCAGTTTTGTTTAGGGCAGAGGATGTTTGATTGCTTTCTTGTGTTTGGGTTGGTTTTTGTTTTAATACTGTGTAAGGCTCAACAGATTCTTAATAACGGCTATATTTTCTAGTCTCTTTATATAAAAACAAATTATCACAAAATATTTGCCAAGTTGTGTTAACTAGTATTATGCATGGAAAACACAGGACTTAGTTATACACTCAGAATTCAAGACACAATAGATTTCTATTGAATTATATGAAATAAAAATACTGATTATTGAGAAAAAGCTTTCCTTATACTTGCGAGTAACTAAGTTATGTTGTAAAAACACACCAAGGTAAAACATGGCTAATGTACCTTTCCTGAGCACATTAGTACTTAAATAAAATACAATAAAATAAAGAAAAAAATTTCTTAGTTTTATCCGTATATTCTGCCATTAAAATATGTCACCAGCTATTTGTGTCTTATTCAGTTTAGTCATTCCCTCTAAAACATACATTATTCTTGATAGGTTATATTCCAATGCAAATGGTAACAAACGTAAATCAGGGGATTTTAACCTTATCCCTGAGGCTGGGGTCATTGAACCACTCTAACAACTTCTTGCCCACTTCCATTGGGCTGGAAAGAAAGGTCCGATACGTCAACAGGAAGTCCTCTATAAATGTTGGGTCTACCACAGAGTGCTCTTCCACCAAATGCATTGTTAACCTTTCAGCGGTTCCCTATTAAAAAAAAAATCATCTTAGTTATTACAACAGGTTTTCAATAAATGCAAATTTGTTTTCTCGTAACATACTGAAGATGCACTACACTGGAAAGAATACTGGCATCTATTGATCGATGAGCTAAGCAAACATAACAGCTTAACCATTGTGATAAGAAACGTAAAAAATATATGCAATTAATTTCTGTAGAAATCACCTAGTTATCAATGCCCATAATTATAAAGAGAAAAACTAGAAATATTAACTGTATTTTAAAATATATATTCTTATAATATACATCTCAACTAACCCTGGACCTAACTTGCCAAGTTAAAAAGTTTATAGAACACGGACTTTTGCAAGACATGCCATCTTTTGCTTTTACCTTGATGACAATGTGACCTTTTCTTGTTCCAGTGCGATCAAGCTCCCTGTGCTCCTTCACCATCACAATCTCCCCTTCCTCTTCTACCTTCTGCATGTTCTTTTCTACTTGATTGAGGATGCGGCAATAATCTTGCTGGGCTATACAAACAAACTGGAAAGAATCATTGCGCACCAATATTAAAAGGTAAAATCTTCAGAAAAGCATTTAGATTTAAGATGCAAGTACTCTAAAACCAGAGAAGATAAAGTAATTTCTCAACCTGAAGTGAGCTAAATTTGTCTTTCCAGCAGTTCAGCTGTAGTAAGCAGATGAATACACAAGCACAGTACTTCCACTACAACCTTACAGTTAGAGGAGACCAAGATTCATTAGAGCAAAATGATTTAGCATTATTATTAGCCATTTTTTTTAGCTGCTCTTATATCCCCTCTGCTGGAGATGAAGCTCGATATCCTAGTAGCTGGTATTTTTTCTCCATGCAAGCTTTTGTGTGGTATTTAGAAGGGTTATGAGATTGAAGGGAAAACCTAGCTTTTATTTTTTGTGCCTATTGCTACTGTAAATAATTTTCATTTTTCATAGCTATTATTAATAAAGTCAATTATTAAGAAAAGTAACATTTATTCAATTACATGAGTGCAGACACACAGAAACAAATTACTTCTTGATTAAAACATACTGCAGGAAAAATATTTTCTACAATCATCTGCTCAGCCAAGAATAAGTGCAAGAATAAATATCTGAAGAATATCCCTAGCACCTACAGTATGCAAATATAATTAAGACCACCCACTACAACTTAGAAAAAGAAAATACTGTACACACTATCGGTTGCCTTCTGTACCTTGTTACAAGTTTTATACCTTTGTCTCTTTTGGGGGACAAGATTAAACTGTCTTCTGATATGAACGTGGGTATTTAACTGAAAGGAAAGAAGAGTGTTTCTTCTAACTGAAAGGTTGTTAAATCGTGGACATACTTAGGACAGAGGCATGAGATTCACAGAGATAGTATTTTCTCCTGCATTCTTTATAATTCATTTACATACCTGTTCTATTTCCAGCAGCTAGTAGTAGCTGAAACAGAAGTCCCACAGTTTGGATTTGTTGCAAAACATTATCCTAACACAATACCATTTATGCACTTTTTGGAAGTTAGATGGGCAAACTAAACCAGGTGACTCCATTTACACCCATTTCAAAGGGCATCTACTGGAAGCTAATTAGTCATCAGGACCAAGCAAAATGCTTAATTCACACAGGGCTTGGCTATTATTTTCTGGATGGGAATGAGCAAATAGCAACCATATATCCAGATTAGGCTAGTAATGTTACACTATGAAAAGCATTCCTTACATCTGACTGCTTGTGTTATAGCAAACATCAAGGCATTTTCCTTGAGAGGTTAGCTGAAACTAGAAGACTTTCCATTCAAACCATGGGAGAGAGAGCTTGTATTACTTTAAGATTCAGTAGCTGAGTCGAGTAAGAAAGAATGGCTGTTACCTGTAGAAGTAAGAGAGCCTGTAAAGGCTAATGGACCTCGAGATCCTACTAAGGGAAAGTTTGAAGCAATGGATGTATGCAACAGGCTACCGGGCCTCAAGTTCTGGGGAAAGCCTGTAGATAAACCTCTTAATCTAAAGTGATCCCTATCCAGATGAAGAGAATTCAATTTCCCAGACTGTGGGTATGCAGAAGCCATTATTTCCCAACTACTGTACAGGGTTACACACTGGAGCTTTTACATATATTCAGTTTTAAATAAAACTGTGTCTGGCTATCAAGTTGCATTACACCTATATGTATGTGATGTTGCATGTATTGCAGTCTGACACTCTACCTGGCAGTCATCCACTTTGGTTCTCATCACTCCTTTCATGTATTCCTTTTCCATGGTAGGGGAAACACCAAAACTGTTCCCCATGCAGAGTATCTCTGTTCTTCCATCAGGGTACGTCACCTCCACAGAGCCATTCAAAATGACTGACCAGGAATCCAGCTACAAATCAAATGTTGCAGGATACATGAAGACTGAATCACTTAACACTGTAATATCATACTATATAGGTACAATCCTTACTATCCTTCCAAAGGAAAAGTTATTTTTAGCACCTATTAAAAACATCTATAAGCTAGTTTACTTTAACTGTGCAGCTACTTCCAGCTCAAGAAAACGGGAATCCTATATTTAACTCTAATGTTAACAGTTTATGTAAGACTGTAAAAAGAAAAAAAAAAAAAACAAAACCAAAAAACCCCCCACCAAAAAACCAACACACTCACACACACAAAACCCCACAAAACCAAAAAAAAGGTGGTTTTAAAGCACCACTTAAACACCAAAATGAACTCCTCAGATCAGCTCCAATAAGCAGGAAGTATTTTGTACATTACAAAGGGTATTTTCTTATGCTTTCATTGCATAAGAAATGTTGTGCAAGTTCTTAAGCAAAAGCTTTCAAAACTATTACAGAACGAGAAGAGGCATAATTCACCTGCTCAATGTTATTTTTTCTTTTTTAATTTTTAAGCAACAAAAGAGGACCTTAACCCTGTGGAATCTGGGATGTCTGGTATAATAGGAGAGTCCGAAATAACTTCTACTGACCTCTTCCCCATCGTTCAGTACAATAGTTCCTGCTCTCTCCACAACTGCAAACACCATTACAGCACAGAGCTCTCTCCTCACTGACATTGTCATGTTGGCGAAAGCAGGCAATTGATGCATGAATTCCAGTAGTTGTTCTGAAGGAGAAAAAGCCCACTGAGTCGTGCATGCCAAAACAACAAAACACAGTAAAGACAGTTCTTCAGCAAGATGCCTGAGGCTACTTAAGCTAAAATGCTGCACAATTGTTTCTGTATACTAATAAATCATGTACAGTGGCCTGTTGTAATTACTGGGTATTTTGTAGACACGGACTGGCTGGTCATATCATCAATAGAAGCCCTGCAAAGTAAAAGTCAGCATAATGGAAGAACTGTAATGTAACCGAGAGCTCTGAATACAACAAATTATATTTGTAATACTCCAGCCAGTATTACTCCCTTAAGACTATGACAGGCCTATATAAAACACAGCAAGACATTAAGAAGGGAAATTTCACAAAACTGAGCAAGTTCATTGGTAAAGCCATCCCTTCCTAGGCTAAACTTAACAGTAAATTGTACTTGGTCATCACCTGGCACATTCACCAAGCTCCCCTTGGATGGATCAGACAGGATTACTGCCTCAAAGGTGACTACTGCTGCTCTGTCTTTTACATGCAGTGGTGTTGCCCTTGTACTCAACAGTGAACTTCTCCTATATTTTTGCTTTTTACATTGTTCATAGCTACAGAACTCAATTTTTCTTAGTAGTCCAGCTGAGGGATTATTTTCCATAAGGGCTGGACATTTTTGCATTCAGTTTTATCTAAAAACCTACTGAAAGTAATCAATAGGACCCCATCTTTTTCCTAAATTATTTACTCAGAATAACTGAATGGTTCAAGGTTGGAAGGGACCTTTGGAAGTCATCTGGTCAAATCCACCTACTCAAGCAGGGCCACATACAGTCAATTGCCCAGGACTGTGTCCAGATGGTTTCTGAGTATCTCCAAGGAGGGAGACCTCTCTACCACCTCTCTGGGCAACCTGTGCAGTGCTCAGTCACAGTAAAAAAAAAAGCGTTTCCTGGTGGTCAGATGGAGCCTCCTGTGTTTCAGTTTGTGCCCACTACCTCTGGTCCTCACACTGGGCACCAGTGAGAAGACCCTGGCTCTGTCTTCTTTACACCTTCCCTCCAGGTATTTGTACGCATTGATGAGATCCCCCTGAGCCTTCTCTTCTCCAGGCTGAACAGTCCCAGCTCTCTTAGACCTTCGTCATCTAAAAGATGCTCCAGTCCCTTAATCATTTAATAATCAACCTTAAGCATCATTTAGTCATACTTCGATAAAAGAAAAAAATTAAAACTCAGCCAGTGAAACAGATTAGATTAGAAATTGTAAGAATCTGTATTCTAGTTCTGCTCTGCTTTCAATGCATTAACCTGTACGTTAACATAGCAAATTAGTTTGATTAGGTGTACATTTACATAAAGGTCTTAATGGCTCCAATGTTTAACACAAATGTATATCTTTGGTTAAGACCAGACACAACGTCACAACTTACAATTAAAAAAATTAATGTGGTAAGCATCCAGTGTTGACATTGATGACTTTGCCAAGGTTCTGTCTGTAATGACAGTACACATTGATGTTTGCTTCATAAACCAGGTCTGATATCAATTAGACATTGAAACTTGAGATACAAAGGGATAGAAATTAATAGTTTTCACCCACATTACGTGTGTTTTCCTCTTCTTCTGTGGTTGTACTCTTTCACTGGCTGAATTTATGGCATTTATGAATCACCTTACAGAATAAATACTAAACTTACCTACTACAAAAGCCAATGATGAAAATAAAACCTCAAGCTCAAAAAGGAATATACTTTTGATGAAGAAGAACAAGTTTGACAGTATTTTACTACATTGCAATACCTACCAATGTCATCATCTGTTCTGTCTATTGGGTCTTTCTCCAAGCAGTCTCTAACAATATCCCTGCTCATCAAAGGATCAGATGCCCTTTCAATGTCTTCTTCATCATCATCATCCTCAGAATCCACTGCTGTCTCTGGCAACCCACTAAGATCCATATCACCAGCCTCACTTTCTGTAGCCTAAATTCATGAATCAACAATTAAAAAAACAAAACCAAACAAACAAAAAGAAAGCATTCAAATGTGTTCTTCACTGCTACAGTTTTCTAGTCAAATACACACAAATGAATTCTATCACCTAACAGATGAATCATAAATTCACTCAGTATTTTTTATATTGCTTTTTTATTTACATATCTGTTTAAAACAACTAACAATTAATCAACCCAAACCCATTGTTTAAACAGGGCTTTTAACACTTGTTTCAGTCAGCCACACAAACAGGATTCAACAGACATTATTTAATCAGTAGGTCTGGGGAGAATTGAAGGCAGCTGTATTTCAAGGAACAATTTCTTGCAATATTAGCTGAACATAATTTTTTAAAATAAACAGTTCATTTAAAACAGTTTCTGTTCCTGCCCCAACTTTACATTTTCAGACACTTAGAAGTGCAAGTAATTTTAAGTAGACAGTTTTGGGAAATAAATACAGCATCAAAATGCTACAGGAATTTAGCTATCTCCCAGTAACCTAGGACTATATTTTTCTTTTACAATTCCAGTTCAACGTAGTTAAATATGGCTTTCATTTGCTGATAAACTGTATAAGAATCTACAAATGCAGAAAAAAATACGAAGTCACTGCTTAAGCACCACAGAAGGACTACACAGAATATCTGCCAAACATAACCTCCTTTAAACTGTATTAAAATAAAGGAGAACATAGTCCATTTATAGCCTGAGGTCCTTAGTGTAGCACCTAAAGGTAAATACATTTTAATGATTCAGTTTTAAGACCAAACACTTAATAAATCCCACAAACATTTGTCTGTCACAGCTGATAAAGCTTCTTTTTCTCAGAACCTGATATACTACTATGGCATCAGCCAAGGCCCAGCTACAACAATTTTTAAGGAAATGCAAGCTTCTAAAGAGCAAGTTTTAAGCCATGGCTTCAGAAATCAAGTTTCACACCCCTTACAGGGATGGTTTGTTTCTGAGACTCTGGAAACACACAATGCATTCACGTCTACTTTAAAAATACTACATGGGGCAGAACACAGCTACTAAAGCCTGTTTTATTTATCTGCCTCTCACACTGGTTAAAAAAAAGAAACACCCCAAACTAGGTCAACCCTCCAAGCACAGAGAAGGTAAGACAAATTACATTGGTATTTTCGTAGAATCATCTTCCCTATTTGTGCCTCACTAGCTGTGGCTGACATCTGTTACTTTAATGCCATTATACACAGCCACCTTATGAATGGTAGCATATGGCTGGAGACAGATCAGGGCAGCTAGTGACATTCTTAAATGCTTCTGTCCTATAATACAAGACAAGCTTTGTAACAGGGTCTTGTTAATATAAAAAGCATAACAGCACCTACACAACATCCAAATTTTCTCACTTTGTGTTTTGGGGTTTTTTGGGGGGGTTTGTGGTTTGGGTTATTTTTGTTTTGGTTTGGTTTGGGTTTTGTTTTGGTTTTTTTGGGGGGGGTGTTTTTGTTTTGTTTTTAAGAAAAAATGCTGAGTATTTCTTAAGCAGGGTAAGGAAGGATGGTATACAAGGCATGCAAACAAATCACAAAACTGATAGCACTGATAGTAGTATTTTCATTAGCAGTCTTACTGTGCTTGACATGCATGTTCTCTATGATATATTTGAAACAGCTGCTTTAACTACTCTTACAAAATAGCCTTCATCAAAAGTGACTGGTGGAAAAATTAGCGATGATGAGTCAGTAGACACACGGCTTATGACACCAATCTGTCAGAATCGGAAGTCTCCAACTGACAATTCCAGTGACAGTGGGACTAATTCACGAGTCAATTTTGCAGACCTTCCCATTACTAACAAGCACCCCTCCTACCTGCCTAGAATAAATTCTCAAAAACATGTAAGATGGAGAACTAAATTTAGTCACACAATGCTAACATACATGAGAAAATTAGACATATTCTACAAAACTGATTATTAAAAGACAAGTTGACTGTCTTAAAACAATAAACCAAAAACAGAAGTCAAAGCTCTACTATCAAGAAAAGTTGATGCTGTTTTAAAAAAATTCTCACACAAATTAAATGCAACTATGTATTCAGAATATACTTTAAAAATTACAACTGAAGGTTACAAGTATTTCCTGAAGAGGATCACTTTTTACAGAGCTAATTAAATCTTTCTGACGACTGAAGTCGATCGTAGAAATCTGAATGTCAAAGCAACTATTTCTAACTTACTAGTTATCCAAAAATATAAACCGCTGCAACGAAGCTCAGAATTGAATGCAACATTCCACAGAATAACAAGAAAATTTATTAACTTAACTTTAACCTTTAAAAATAAACCCTATCTTTTGAGAAGAAAAAAAAAAAACCCAAAACTTTTTCTCTAAGCAATTTTCCGAAAAAGATATGATTATGCAAAAGTTAGCAAAGGATGCAATATGCATTCACAGCAGTAAAGAATCAAACAATTCATCCCACAGGTTTCCCACAGTATAAACTCCTTCTGAGTTCTGAGTTTATACATGGAAAAAGTTTTGCATGAATTTTGTTACATTTAAGAACAATTGGATCTGTCTTCATGTTAAAAGCACACACCAATTTATCCATAAAACATCGCAAATAGCTTCTTTAGGCTTTGTAGCATCAAGTATGATGTTACGCACTCACGGTTCTCTTGCGGACACATTAAACTTCAACTTCGAATACTTTTGTACCCCCTCACATGTCAGAAAAATCAAGCACATCCACACAGGAACCCTTAGTTATGAAGCAACAGCCATGCATTTGTATAAGACTGAAGGGAAAACCTCGATTAGCTCCTTTGAGGACAGAGGCTTCCTTATAAACCTCAGGACATAGAAAATCCAGAACACAAGATAAATACCTAACAATTTGCACTACAGTCAGTCATGAGGCTTAGAGCTTCCCAAGGCATGTATTCAAGGATGAAGAACACCTTGGAAATCAGTGCTTTCACAAATGCATTTTGTCCTTTGTTTCTTGGGTGATAAGAGAAATTAGCTTCACTTAAATAAATCTGAAGAGACTGCAAGTAAGAAAAATGCTGCTTGCAGCTTAAAGTACAAAAAAATGTCTCTCCAAAGTCTGAATACCAGTTGCAATGAAAATTTTCTTCACAGTTGGAAAGATGGCATGAAAAATTTGCTGAAGCTTCAAAGGAATCACATGATTTTATTTGTCACATCTCCAACAAGAAAGTCAGAAGACTTAAGACAGACATTTTCAAGCCTGAGTTGAAGAATTATTTCACATTTGGTACCTAAGGTGACCTGCCCAACCTTAAGCAGCGTCTTATTAAGGCTAGTATTGTAGTAATACAAAAATGTTTGTTCCAACTGCTAAGGATCTCCAAGACCAAAGTCACTTCTAAATTTGAGTAATAACAGCTAATTAAACAAATACCATGAAATAACTATGAAAAGATGGAAAGTAAAGGAGCCTTCTCTAAATTTTCTCAGTTAACCTTTGTCTCCTCGACTGATGGTAGGAGAGGGAAAAAAAACCACAAAAACCTATCATTCCCTTAGGTCAAACTGGGCAGACCAGGGAAATGGAAGACGCTGTTAGTACTTTTAGACTGGTATGAGAGGAAACTGATTAAGCATAACTTTGCTACTCTTTCATTTTTTGGAAGCATCATGAACACAGACATAATGAGAGAGGTGATAAGACTACATGAACAGCTAAACAAGATGACCTCCTTTACTGCCTGATTTCCTTCTCCAACCAATTTTTGTGTATCTGTTGAGAAAAAGATCAGAAGAGGCCAAGGAGGATGTTGGTTTATCCAACAGATCTGTACCTTTACAATGAAGTAACTATCCCTCCCGTATTACAACTGCCACATCACACACGCCTGCACACACATACCAGCCTTACTACAGGAAAGAAATAGGAGGACTTGGAGCACTGCTTACAAGACGACTGGCTCTGTTTTATGTTGCCTTCACAGTTTTCTTTTCTACACTCGTTTGCAGAAAAAGCTGATCTTAACATAAAGAGAAAAAAAAATAGAAAACCCTTAAAATTAGCCATATTAATTACTGATTTCTTAGTATTTTAAACAGAATATTTTAGCCTAGACTTTTGTTTATTTTTATTTGTTTTGGATTTGTGTGGCAGGGCTTTGGAAGTGGGGGAGGGGCTGCAGGGTGGCTCCTGTGAGAAGCTGCTGGAAACTTCCCCGGCTCCAAGTCAGACCCACCTCTGGCCAAGGCTGAGCCCATCAGTGATGGTGGTAGCGCCTCTGGGAGAACAGATTTAAGAAGAGGAACTGGTAGTGAGTGGGGGATTGGAATGTGAGAGAAACACCTCTGCGGATACCGAGGTCAGTGAAGAAGGAGCGGGAGGAGGTGCGCTGGAGGAGGGGATGCCCCTGCAGCCCATGGTGAGATGGCAGGCTGTCCCCCCCCAGCCCGTGGAGGGGAGCGGGGGGAAGATGCCCACCTGCAGCCCAGGGAGGAGCCCATGCTGGAGCAGGGGGATGCCCCCCAAGATGGCCGTGACTCCATGGGAAAGCCCACGCTGGAGCAG
>JAVJGG010000054.1:6353768-6392627 GCA_035590195.1 Aviceda cuculoides
GGACTGTCTCCCATGGGAGGGACCCCACAGTGGAGCAGGGGAAGAGTGAGGAGTCCTCCCCCTGAGGAGGAAGGAGCAGCAGAGACAATGTGGGATGAACTGACCCCAACCCCCATTCCCTGCGCTGCTGGGAAGGAGGAAGTAAAGAGAACTGGGAGTGGAATTGAGCTGGGAAGGAGGGAGGGGTGGGGGGAAGGTGTTTTAAGATTTTAGTTTACTTCCCATTATCCTTGTTTTGATTTGATTGGTAGAAAATTAAATTGATTTTGGTTTTTCCCCAAGTTTAGTCTGTTTTTTGCCTGTGACCATAACTGGAGAGTGATCCCTCCCTGCTCTTGTCTTTACCCATGAGCTTTTCTTTGTTTTCTCCTCCTCATTCCACCAGGGCAGGGGAGGAGTGAGCAAGCGGTTCCGTGGTGCCTGGGCTTAAACCATGACATTATTTTAACCACTTTCTTTAGGAAACATTAAGAAAAAATTGCATCATTTTGAGTAATAAATCCCCTTTATGACTGATGTCACCAGCTAAATCCACAATCCAAAATGTCCAAACATGTAAGAGAAAAACACTGGGGGAAAAAAGCATAGAACACACTTTCTGTGCAAACCAGAAATATGTTCATTGTCTGTGCAGTCCTTCAAGTCCATGAAGCTAACAAAGAAAGCAGCCAAGCTCAGCTCAGAAAAACCCATCCCCACCTCATTTTCAATCATTGTAGTTTAAGGGCTAAAAAATAAACTAAAAAAATGAAGTGAAGAATGTTTATTAGTGAAAACATTCATTTTTTACTTCATAATTTATAAGTCAATACTGATACAAAACACCAAGAACTCTGGCACTACACCTCTTGTGAAATCACTTGCAGAAGTTCCATTAGGTTTGAAAGATTTTCTCCTGTCATTATATAGGTACATTGGATCCAGCTTTTCCACAGGGAGAAAACATGGCTGGGGTTTTGTTTTATATTAGGTTTCAACTAGGTAAAAATTTACAATATGAATAAATTGCTATGAAATTAAAACCATGTAATTATACTATGTATTTGTTTGTTAAAAAATTATCATATATATATCAATTATAACTATTACATGCACACAACTCATACATAAATCTAAGGTAATGAAATTATTTTTTCATACTCTACTAACATGAGTGCAAATGGCCATGAAATACCTTAAAACTCCTTCAGTCTAAGATTTTTACTGCTCTCTCTCTTCGTAGTTATTCTTTCATTATCTACTACAAATTTACAGCACAGCAGCTCGCATCTGTCACAGGCGTCAGTCTGAGCACTATTCCTCCCTAGAGATAGAAAAATGTAATAATCCAGACAAAACACACCAGGAACAGCATCGTCCTCTATCACCAACTAATTGCCACTTTCTCGAAATAGAGCAACACTCACTGACACCACAGGCATACAGAACAAGGACTCTGAAAGCTACTCCAAGGCTATAACTTGCAGAACAGATTAGAGGACCTGAACTCACAAGGAGTGCTGAGGTACTGCAGAGGACTTAGCCGAAGCTGGGGGAGAGTTCAGTAGGACCTAGCTTACTTGACCATTTCAGATGTCCTTGCATTAACCAGAGCCCTGCACTGCAGAGGCTGATATAGTCAGAAAGACTGACTTAATCTTAAGGCAAAACCTCTTTATTTTGCAGACAACAACTTAGGGGCAGGCTGCATGGACTCTCTGGTTTGAGAGAGAGAAAGGTTTGGGCGCTCTCAGGGGGACTTCCTGGGAGGTGGACCTTTCTTCTATGAGTTACCGTATCATACTCGTGAGAAAACAAAGTTGACATCTTGAAAATTTCCAAGCAATGCACGCATCCTGGGAGGGTCTCAGAAAGGATGTTCCCGGTTTCCTGTACCGCCAGCAGTATCTGGGCAGACACCAAAGGGCACGTAGGGCAGGCAGGAAGCCACCAGGCTGAGGACAGGATAAGGCAAAGAAAGGCTGGCAAAGGAAAGATCTGAGCCGACACAACAACGCCTTCCCAAAACAGGGAGGGAGAATAACACACATTCATGGGCTTAAATCTCCTCACTCTCAAACCAGGATCATCATCTGGTAATATACTTGACAGGTGTAAGTAGCATTTAGGAGAGTATAGGAACAGGTATATGCTTCCATATAGGAAGCATTAACTAAGCATGAGAAGCAAGAGCGAGCAGCCATACATGAGAAGCAGCAGTGAACGATTTGCTTTGGCAAGTCAATACAAGACAGAAGCAAAGTATTGTTCTTGGCAAATACAAGCTGGCACACAATCTATTAACATTCAGCATCCCCTTCCTCTCCAGTCATGCTACAGAGTTAGGTCACTTTATGAACTTATTTCCTAAAATAAAAGTAACAACATTTAAGGACCTTACTAATTGGCATCTGAAATATTTTTGAGACTTGGGTGGGGTAAACACAAAGGATTATGTATTTTATTTTGGTAAGTACTTTGCATCCTAAAAGAAGTTCTTTCATGTACAACATTTGACAATCAAATTTAGTTACAGCATTAATATTTAAAAGGAAATATTCTCAGCTCAATGCTGAAAGCATCTGAAGATTCAACTTCATGATTTGTTAAAAAAAAAAAAAAAAAATCTTAAAAGGCCATGAATGTACTTTCACTGCAAACAGCTGCTCTTAAGGCTACAGAACTAAAACTTATTAGGATGCAAAATATGACCTATCATTACCTCAGATTTCAACATTAAAATCTAATTAATAGTATAATTTAAGAAAACATTTATTTTATTTATGAATTGCAAGATAAGATGGCAATCTTTCTAAATCAGTGCTTTATACTGAGCCATAATGAGCACAAGTCCACCCCCTACTGAACAGAAAAAAGCCATTATATACAGATCATAAGAATCAGAGGAACAATGATATTGAGCTTTGCCTAATACCTATTACATTTTAAGTAAAAAACAAATATGTAGATTACTTGGTTAGGGTCTACTGTTTTTGAATAAAAACTTGGGAGAGAATTAAAAGGCAAACAATTGAGAGAGAATGACTGATCCAATCTCTTGGTTTCAAAAATATTTCTGTTTAGTTAATCCTTTACTTCACCCCAGAGAATCCAAATTACAGCCATTTTTTTGTGGTTTTTTTCTGGCAGTACTTTAACCTAACTGGACATTGCTACATTACATTCCTTTATGACTGAAATTGAGGTCGGAAATTAATGATTTTCCACAATATGAGAAATCATTAAGTCAAACAATACTTGGTACCATTAAGTTAAATTCCAGAATTTAAGAACCTTATCAGTTTCCACACCTGGACTTATCAATTTATTTTCTTAATAAATGTTTCTTCAAGTATGTGTATTAGCACAAAAACATAGGGTTACGTTCCACAATACTTGCTCGTATTTCTCAATGTTGATATGGACATAGGTTATCTTAATAATTACTTTGACATTGTACAATTACACAGTTCTCAATACATCTGTGCCAAGGCATCTCTAAATGAGGTATTAATTGTAGATTAATTGAAGAAACCAGATAATATTTTTTAAGATCACCAAGAATGGATTATTTTTTTAAATTAAATTGAAAAGAATACGTAAAAAGTAAATGTTCTCCATGTAAATACTTCAGAAAACCATTAACTCTCTCTGAACACCAACCATTCTGTTGATTCCATTATTGCAAACAAAACTTATCATAGGAGTCATACACTAGGTTGGTGACTACATGAAGAAGTATTTCTCTGAAGTTTCTGTACAATTGTTTGTTTTTGTTTAATTTTCCAGAAATTCAGTGATCCTTTTCACAGTTATGAAATTTTTGCTGAAAATATCTTCTAAAATTTGCTTCCAACTTATCTGGAGAGTAACCGTATGACTGTAACTACATGCCACCTACAACTGTGTCTCTAGAGGTACTTGTTATTTTTATGTTAAAGTGAAAAACTTTGGAATAAAAGGTATGAAAATCTATAGAAGATTTGAAGAAGAAAGCTGATTTTACATCTTCTTCACCCTCACAGCAGAAACCTAAATCCAATCCTGTCTCAAAGTAATCCTCTCTTCAGAAGAAACTGACAAACATAATTGACTGGCATGTGCTATGCCTAAAGTGTTCAGTTACTTTGACATTTTTCACAAAAATGAACCTTTGCATTATTGCAATTACTGTCTAAATTGATCTGGGACCTTTTTATAGACTATCTTCTCCCACAGAAAAGCCTACCAGTTTATTCACTTGAAGCAGACTACATGCTACAACTATGCTCACAACTGAACTTGTAGGTATTTGTACAGATGATACTTTTCCCCACTGTTTAAATGGCTACATTTGCATTTTTAGAGCCATCCCAAACAAACATTATTCCTCTTTTGGTAAACAGTACTGCATGTAGAAGTGGTCTTGTTAATTTTTTTTAATGATCGTTTTAATAGAACATTTTAATTAGATTTGATTTATTCTCTCCCCACCCCCCCGAATAACAAACTGCTATAATTTCCCATCAGGACAAATCCTCCTCTGACATTGCAAGAACTGTAAACGTCAAGTGAAGGATGTAGACTTCCTCTTTTTTTTATTTTAGATTTTTTTCCAATTTATATTCAGAGGAAGGATGCATACCCCCAAGTGCTCTAGGGACCCTGTGGATCTGTTTCACAATAAGTCTCTCCAAACTCAAGCTGCTCCAAACAAAGAGCACAAAGATTTATGACAAGAAGCCCCCTCAGAAGTATAACAACTTAAAAGAGTGTCACCAGTTCAACCTCACCTTCTCACCCAGAAGAGCCAGGAGAGAAAGCACTACTCAGGTCTCTACAAGGGAGGGAAATTGGAATATGCCCCTCAAGTCACGCCAGCACAGGCTGCTTGCTGCATATTTCTTTGTCCCTGCCACTGAGTATGTTCCAGTTTTTGAAGCCAACACATCTAAGAACTGTAAAACACAGCATCAAGAAGAAAAATCCCTCACATTACAAGGTCCTAAATCTATAGTTTTGAAATTCTGATCTGTAAACATCACAGCTGCTTCTATATGTATGGCAAATCAGATGGACAGAAAGATGAGGTGAAGTGCTAGAGTAAGGAAAAGAACCCCTTTACCTCCTAGGTCCCACCATGGATATCTGCTGGAGAGGCCACACTGGCTCTCTATGCTGAAGTTCAGGAAGATTTCCTCCCCCAAAATCAGAAATTAGAAACAAAATTCATGAAGCACAATCCTGAAATGTTGTGAAACAGTACATCTCTACATTGCTGACTTGAATCCTGACAAACTACGGCAACACACATCATGTCACCGTGCTGCAGATTGCTTGCCGAGTTTTCAAACATCAGATCTAGTACATTGCAGATAAAACCCTGAAATTATTACAATTCAAATAAAAATCAGTTTTTTTAAGTCTATTGAGCACTTCTTCAGACAAAAACTGACAATAGGCAATAGCACAGGCGTTCAGCTGTTAACGTCAAAACTGTTGGCAATTGCACCTCCCATCAGCATCCATTCCAGTCTTACCTGGTAGATATCAGAAAGGCTGCTGCTTCCTGAATCACTAGTGATGCTACATCCTGAGTGACTCGATGAAACGTGGGTCACCTGTGGGTGGAGACTGTCAGTAAGGTGCAGCTTTGTGAAATCTGCAGGAAGCTATAGGTGGAGCAGAAAAAAGCATCATTACAATTTGAGGTAGATACACAGCAAAATGAATTCAAATTATTTACGTCACACTTTACTCTCTGCCAGTACCAAGTTTATTAAGAAAACCATTGAGGCTTGAGAATGCAGCATGAAAGTTTGAGTTTTGCAGTTTTTAAAATTCATACAGAAGTCAGCAAAATAACACAAAATTGCTGCAAATATAAGATTTAAAAAACCCCATATATCTGAGGACAAACACCGGTGAAGCAATAATCCTTATGCCAAAACCCTTCAATATCTTGTTATGGGGTTTGGATAGAATTAAAGCACTTATGAATATTGTGCTAGTTTCAATATCAATGGTTCCCTGTAGAATGGGGATTAACAGTGAGTAAAGTCATGTACTTTAAAAAACAGAAAACAAACCAAACCAACAAGCACTACTCTGGATTTGGCTAACTCTTCTGCTTCTGAAGTTGACAAAGTATATTAGAGGCAAGTAAAATCCAAGCCACTGAGCTGTCTGTTATACTTTGAGCCAAGTAATATAATGGCAAATAGGAAAAACGGGAAGACTGACACAACTGCGAAGAGCTACAATCCTGAAATTAGTTTGCTCACACACAGTGCTGAAGAAGAAATTGAGACAGTATATTCGATCATTTAACAATCACCCACCAAGATTTGTGATGTATATTTTTACTACTGCTTTATGCACACAGCTCCCATGAAAATCATTAAGAACTATAAACATTGCCAGACTGCAGAAAGTCAACTTTGATAAAGGAAAATAGTTGCTGTGTGAAGAAGTATTTAAATGCTACTTTAGGGGCAAATAACTCCTTTCACCAAGAAGCTTACATCTCACTGACAGTTAATAAAAGTATGTTAACATATCAATTTTAGTATGCAATAAATGCCTCAATAATTTAAAAAAGCCTTTGGTTTTTTTTGTTTGTTTCAACTCAAGACAGAGTAGATACGGTATACAGAGGTGTGTTTGTACCAGTGTGTCCATCCATGTCAGTTATGAATGCTACCTTGACACTATTACTGTTCTCCCTGGATGAAAATGAAAATAAGAGCTCATTCAGCATTAAGATATAATACATTGATCAGTATAAAAGGTTATGAAACAAGTAATCTGCAAGTCACAAGAGTGTGCTTGAGAAAATTATTAGCTCTGTACGGTTAAAGGTACTGACTGATTTTACTGCTGTTTTCCTGGTTTCAGTCTGTTTATGGAACATGCCCTGAAAGAACCTTGGCTTTAGAATTTGTGGTGAAAGCACACACAACTGGAAACCTTAGTCTTATATAGACTGACTAGCATTTCCTATTCTAATACACCTGAAAAGGATTTCTTCCTTGTTACAGCATGACTGCATCAGTGATAGCAAAAATGGCTACATTTTAAACAATTCCTTCTTAATATTTTACCTGAAAGCAGAGCTAAAACCAGGAATCAGACATTAATAATTCTAAAGAGCTTCAGCAAGCCCAGAGCTAGAGTTGATGTTCATATACCAATCAACAAAGAAAGGGCAATTAACAAAAGCAATACTCTAATACATACAGCCATGGATATTGCCTCCAGAAAAATCTAGTTATGCTCACCACTGTTGATGATATACCAGAAGCAGAAAATACAGCATTAAGGAGTACATTAGTTATAGCATCTTGCAGTTGTCTCTGCTACTTCCCTTTTCAATCTGCAAGTTTGAATTATCACAAAACTGAACAGAATATACTGATATTCAGGCCACCATATGCATTTTTTTACCATGATTCAAGCCATTCTACAAATAAATATACATTCCACAGGTAGAATGTATAGTAAATGAACCACCACAGCTTTTGCAATGTGTCTACGACTACTCCTAGAAGTACAGTCTCTTAGAATTAAAGCAGTCCAGGATTACTTCCAAGTAGAAATCCTACATATTATTTTAAGATACACGCCCAAATCATCTAAGAGCCACACATTTAATGATAACTTACAAAGATATAGTATTTTGAGAGTTTTACATTTTATAAAGTAATAACTATTTCAATCCCGTATAAGTATTAACTCCACAGGGAGGTGCATGTCAACAGTCTTGTGCCCAGCCAAACGCGTTCAGTTTTTCATAGTGCCCTGCAAATATCTCCATGTCATTAACAATCACATTTATTTTTTATCAATGCAGTAACAATTCTTAAGAACCTTACAGCAAAGCAAATCCAGTTAGTACATTAAAAAAATGAAATCAAGCTATGTTTAATATAATGACTGCACTTAAGTGTTTTAAATGAACAGCAAGGATTTATGTTTTGTTACTACACAGGCAATAGGAAGAGGCAATGGATTCCACAATAACTGATGAAATACACTGCAAATAAAAGCAAGCCTTCTGAATTTTTTTGGCTGTAGACAAACAGCTGAATGTTTGGTGATTACTGGTTTCAGAATAACTCCTCAAGTCAAAGCCACACTACATGAGCTGGACTTGCCAAGTGGTGACAGGCAGAAGATCAGAAGCAGGCATTTTACTCAGGGCAACTGAACTAGTCATTTTGATCCTAATCAAATAGGACTATTCACAAGCAGAAAGCACATGCTCACATCTTTGCAGACTACATCTCTGTGCTACATGCCCAAAAGCGGCATCTACCTCGCCTGCCTTATCCCCAAATAAGTTGAGAAATTGTGCGAGGATTAAAAAACCCACAAAAATTAAATAAGCTGAAACATTGAAATTGTGAGCTCAATGAACAGTGCATGTGAGAAATACATGCATTTCTATCTTAGTCACGTACTGCTATTTAAAATATTTAATGCACAGAGTTGTACACAATGGGGAAAAAGTAAAGTACTGATAACAATGAAAAACCACATGTGCTTAAGTCTTGTATGTAAGAGGCTACACCTGTCACTCCTGGAGCACAATGTTTGGTAAATGGTTTCGGTAAGCAGGCAAGAACAAAACGCAATGTTCAACAAACTCAGTAGTGTCAGCAACCAGCACAAAGTTGCCTGGCCCGAACCAGGGTATTTACATCTAATTTCTTACTTGCAGTGGAACATGATCAGAAAACATCATGAAACCATGCTATAATATCCAGTGTAAAAAATAGCTAGGAACACCAGTTCTACTTTTGGGAAACGTATGACAGTTAACTTCACTACAAGAGATATATTTGTTGTGCTACTAAATATTGCTTTGTTGTGAAATTTTTAAGCACTAAGTGTTTGTATTCAGCTATTTTTCCATTCAACATTTTCATGTTGACTTTAGTATTTAGTATCACAGTAAAAATAAAGGTTTTCATGTAATGTTTCAAAAAGCGCACAGGCTAGATATATAACACGTGCCTTATCCTCCAGATCATGCGACAGTGTGAATAAGTCTAAGGACATACCCTTTGCCTCAGTAACATCAGCTACAACAAACTAAAGACACCACAAATGGCATCAGAACCAGAGAGACACTTTTATCTTGTTTTGCATTATCATTAAACGATGGCTAATTTTAAGGAGTCATTCAAAGGAATAAGGAACAAAAGCAACTTGTGTATTTCACATAAAGAGCACTTATTTTTCTGTGACAATACTAAACCACAGCTTTGCTGAAGCCAGCAACTATAGTATTTCTTAACTTTGTTACTGAACACTTGGGAGTCACAGCATCAGAATGAACTAGCAGACAAGAGTAAAAACATGGCAGGCTAAGTTAGAAAAATAAACACATGAGTCCTTCTTAAATAAATGTAGTTTCACTACACTACATTAAACAATTAATAGTCATTAAAAGGGTCAGATAACTGCACTCATAGCCTATTTTCAGGACAAACTTCTTAAGTCAGAAAATGTTAAGGCTACATATGCATAGAACTAATGAAGTATGACATAATGAGGGAAAAAAGTTTTTAATAGAAAACATGAACCAATGAAATAGTTAACACCAAAACCCTAAACTTAATTTGACAGAGATCAAAACAGTATTTTATAAATATACATATACCTCTTAATAAGCATGCATGCGTGCAAGTATACACACATTTAAATAGCTTACATACATGTAAAGAAACCAGAGGAAAACAGTACAGCTGGGAACCCCATGCTTTTACTTCTTGAAAACCAAAAACCAAATGAAAACTTAAACAATTATGTGAAACTATCTTAAGGACAAAGAGTTATCTCCATTTTGAACCATACAATACCTTAAACCCTACCACATCTTGCTATCTTAAAAGCAGCATTTATTACTTCCACCCTCAAAGTGAGTCACCACTTTATGCATGCAAAGCTAACAATTACTTTGCTCTGAATATGTTCCTCCTATTTTAAGAACATCATGATTTTCTCCTACCTTACAGCATGGCTTTCTGTACAACAAAAGGCAATTAATATACATGCTACTAATGGGACTGTACTGGGTTTCTCCTCTTTCTTAGTCTCTTGGCCAAATGCTTGAGCTCCGCTGCATTCTATGCAACTTCCACTCAAGAAATCATTGGGCTCATCCTAGTAATACAGTATTTAAAACAACAAAAAAAATTAATCTATTTTCAAAATATTTACTAGACAAGAGATTAAAATCTTCAGATATATCATAAAAAGGTATGAAATTAGCAAAACATGAGTGAAATGATACACAACAAAAAACTTAGAGGAATACTGTTTAAATGAAGAAAGGATTTTTGGTATGTGGGGTTTGGTTTGGGTTTTGGTTTTGTTTTACTTTTAGAATTTTCAACATAAATTATTTCTACATATAAAATATATAAATTATATACATTTATTATTTTTATAAATGCAGTTATATGTGAAAACAACAGGCATAAATGCACCAATGGGAAAGATACACACACAAATATAACTCTAAAATACAAGAGGAATGATGGTTGGAGAGCTCCCACATAGAATTCATTTTAGAGCAAAAAAAATATCATTAAGCATTTTATAAACAAGGTCTTCTACTGAAGGCCATTCAGCACTTTATGAAAGATTTATAAAGCCTACAAAGTGACTGAAATACATCTGCAGAAAGATGGAATTTAAGAGAGCAAAGGTGTAACATTCTGTTATGCAATGCACGATGAATGATCCTATAGGTAATTAGGTGCCACTGAGATAGGCCAAGCAAGTACAGTAGACAGAAGACAACACAAAATACCACCTTTATAAACTATGTCCACTTTCTGAAATTAAAGAGACACAAGCAAACACTGATTCTTCAAGCCTCTGAACACATGCATCTCAGTGCTTATTCTGTAGTACCTCTTTACTGATAAAATAATAAAAGCCAACGTAATAATAAAAAATAGTTTTATTTCTTTTATAGATTATGTATTTAGTCCCACAAATCTAAATAAGTAAATTACAATGAAGTTATTTTGGTATTCTGTATCTTTTCATAAAGGAAGAGCAACAGCAGCCAAATAAAATAAATACTATGCCTAAGTCTTTCCCATTTTTTTCCCCACCAAGATAGAAATTTTAAAACATTCATTGCACTACAAGAGTCTAGATCACCAACCCAGTATTTTTCAGTATCCTATCAATTCAGTAACATTTTATTTCACTATTTTATGTAAACGTTCATTTTTATATTAAATGCTTGTAGGTCTATTGTATGCGTTTTAAAGATATACCCAGATTTATGATGTTCAATGACTGAAGGAAGAAATACTTCCAATAATGGTGAGTATTCATCAACATGCTAGTTCAACATAATTCTTTAGCTAACCAAGAGAAACATCAAGGAAAACATTTTTATGGTTCAGTGACTTAAAACACAGCAGTCAATGTAAGTAATTACTGAATAATAAAGTAATTTCTATTGATTCTCTCTACAGACATGATGCAGGCTGACATGTCCAGTGCAGAGTTAAATTTAAAATAAAAGTTTAAACTACATACAGTTCAAATTAGGATACAATTCCCCTGGAAGCAGGATTTTCTTGTACTTAGGGGTGGGATGGAAAATATTAAGAAGTTTCTATGTATTTTCTCTGAAAACTTCAGCAGGGGTTAAATAAAAACCTTCTGACTTGAATTACATTTTCTGTATATCATTCACTTTATACAATAGTATCTCATATATTTTGAGTCTCCAAATTCTCCTCAAATAGACATCTTTATGTGAAATTGTGGCTCAAACTTTACAAAGACCTACTCTCAAAAATGTTATTCATCTTGAGTACAACACAAGACACAACCCATGTTCTGAAAATACTGCATTTGGATACTATTGCGGTTAAGCAGTTGTTTATATACAAAGCCCACAGCAGAACACCTCTAACATAGAATAAGCATTATGAAGAGCTTTTCTGGCAAGCTCTCCATATTTTCCTGCACTGATGCTTTCCTATAGGTAGCACCCCGTAAAACTATTCAGAGGTTTAAGCTAATGCGACATGATCTGTTGGTCTTGGAGAGAGAATGAGATGGAACCAGTACATGGGAGCTTCATTTTGTTTCCCTCACAAAACACACACTGACTGCCACTTGCTGTACATCTCATAGCTCTCAGCAGCTAATCTTATGAGCATTTAATGCATCGAACATAATTATCCTTTGCTTGAAGGATTATTGACTTCTGCAAAGGGACAGAGTTGGTGAAATGCAAATGAGTATCTGGGGAATGAAGAAAAGCTCTCAGGGACAACTCTTCTCAAAGGAAAAGTATGAAATGCATCACTGACACACACCCACTCTTCTTTAACATAACTACCTTATCTGTTGTAGGATCAGATCTGTTGGTATTTGCTTTTTTCTTTTGACAGCATCTGTGTGTCAGATTCAATGCAGCACTTTACATTCAAAAGTGCCTTCTTCAGTGCTAGAGCATAAACAATATTCCTTCTAAAAACACGAACGTCAATTTATTGGCAACAGCTCAAATGATGTAAAATTGGGGGGGAAGGGGGAGTATCATACAGGTATTTGCAGTGACTGTGAACCAAGAATACAAAAGAAAAAAAATGCAGAACAGATTTGTACTAAATCACACTAAACTGAACTAAATCATATTGTACTAAAGCATTACTCAGTTTTCCAGAGTGTTTCTCAGGGTTTTGCAACTCCGAACTCAAATCATTACAACATATTTAAAATGAACTGCAACAAATCTGCAAGATCAGAATATTTTTATTTAGAACTTTATTCAGAAGTTTGTCTCAGAAAATACCTGCTAGAAGTGTAATTTCTTCATTGGGCAACAAAGGATAATTTAGTACTTTTAAAATACCGTACCTGTGGTGGTTTTAAAGTTAGAGCAGTTCTGCTCCAGGAATCAAAATAAAAAGACTGTTCTACAACTGTTTTGACTGTGGATATACATCTAAGTACCGACAACTCTCTGGCAACCTCAACCACATGGACAAACATGGTCTTTCACAACATTTCAGTCATTTTACCTCACTTAACGTTAATAACAAAGCAGTGCTATTTGCATGGGACAGGCTGATTTTACGGAGAACACCATTTCTCAGACACTGTGTACATTTTTTTCCACCTCCTTCACAGAAAGGGAGATCTGTGTCTCTGCCTGTATCTGCCACTCAATTGCTGAAAGATTTTTGTTCTATCTGCTAAAGCTTTTCCCAAACAGTGCAGTGGAAGTGAAACCTTGCAGAATTGAGTATGAAGGCTTTTCAGGTCTTCCTCCTCTTTTTTCACTAACAGTATCTGATATTTTATATTGATTGGTTTGGCCTGTTTTATGAATGTCTGCAATTCAGATCAGATCCCGTCCCTGAGCAGTAGTTCAAAGTGTGAAAAGCAGAATCTCTATTCCAGTGTATTATGTCTGCATGTTTACAAGACCATACTGTATCACTCTTGGTAGAAGCCCACTGCCTCACCAAGCACTCACATTTAAAGCCCTAACACAGCCTGCACAGCCCATGCCCGCACACAAACGAACATCTTCCCAAGAACACTGAATAAAATTGGGAAGGGAATTCATGTTGTGGAAATCTACATAATGAAAACTGACAACTAGGGATAGGCACTCAACGATGATTGCAGCTTAGGCTGAAGGAAAAACTGTTCCAGGCATTTCAATTGACTTCTGAAATATCTCTAGGGTAGGAGCATAGAAAACCGAGCTCAACCACTGAACTTCAGTAAAAGCTCCCTATTTAATAGCAGTAGACAGGGAGGACAAAAAAATTCATAAAGCCTGGCTTTGCAAAGATCCCTCTCTTGGGAATAACTGATTTTCATACTAATATAATGCATGTTCCAGTTGATGATTTTCCCACAGTTAGATATTTCTAAATACTTCCTCTTTCTGTCCGTTTTAGTGTTTAATATGCTGAGAACTACTGCTGGGCTGGAAACTAAATGGCCTACTTTCAGGACTTTCAGAGACCTATAAGGTTAAATTTTGAACCCTTTGGCCTCTTACAAGTAACTGTGTGACAGGAAGGAACAGAGAACCTGGTCACAAACTTTGCTTCTACAGGAAATCAGACAAAGATTTATGCCTAAGGATGTAAAAATCAAAAAAGTTCAAGAACACTTTATGTGGGCACATATGTTTACAGGAAATATTATTCAAACATTTTCAAGCAAGATGTTTTAAATCCTGCAGAACATTTTAAGTGAGGCAATGCTCATGTACATCTCGTATACGGAGTCATTTTGGGTTTCTTATACAGCAGGCTAACTAAAGTAGACATGAGGGATGCTAAAGAGCAATTGCACCGGTGGAGGTAAAACTCATGGCACCTGCAGCCAAATTTTATTTTCAGCTTTAAAACACCACTCAGGATTTAAAACCACTACAGACAAGTTTAACTCAAAGGTGAAAACATCTATTCTGAGCACATTTTAAATGGTTAAAGACAAGACCCATGATATGTATACATTTCAAGTGTCAAAGCCTCCATCAGTAGGGCGTTCTTTTTTGTGTTGCTTTTTTTGTTTTATACCTGATCATGGATTATTTCATTTCATGATTACAGCATTCTAGCCAATCTAACTAAGCTTGGTTAAGTTTTTCAAAACACTCATGAGGGGACATCTCAGCTTTGAACTGCAGCTGTTTAATCTGAACTACTGCAGTTTACTACTGAACTACAGCACTGATTTTACTGCACTGAACTAACTTACAATAGTAAAAGAAATCAAAGTGAATTGATTCTACAACAAAGAAAAACTAAATTAAGGGCTACCCAAGTAATTATTTTTTTTTTTTTAAAGATGGGATATGAAAAATGATAGCTATAGAAAATACCTCAGAATTCCCCTCTTTCCAAGTTGGGAGGCGGAGGGGGGACAGATGGGACACACACACAAACATGCCGGTGACACAGTGCAAAGAGACAATCTTGGTACAAGGGATGAACAGGACACTCTTCCGCGAGAGTAGGATGACTCCTACTTGGAGTAAGAGAAATAAAATGCAGTATGAGAAGATATGAGATCATGCACTTGGAGACCAAAACCAAGAATCTAGGAACTTATCTGTTGGAAATGACTGTAAGAAGAGTTTCGGTGTATTCGCTAATCAGAAGGTGACTGAACTGTTAGGTGATGCAGCAGAAGAACCCAATGAGATCACATATGCATCATCCAGAAATACAGTAGTTTCAGGCTCTTCTCCATGGCCCCAGCAGAGACCTTATTTGGAAATGTAGCCATACACATACATAGAGTCAGAGAAAAACTATCAAGATTATCAGAAGAAGAAAAAATAGTATTTGAGAAAGAAAATTTGAGGAGCATGGCTTATTCAGCCCAAGCTGAGAGAGGGTATGATCCCTATCTAGAAATAGACAAGAAGGAAAAGAAATATTTCCAGCAAGAGGCAATGCAGGTGCAAAGCCTAACGAGCAGGAAGTTGAAAGAGGGTTGCTATCTAATGAACCACAGAGATTCTTGAAACCAGGCTCAATAGCAGCTGTGGTAGAGAAGGTTTTCAAACCAAACCTAGACAAAGTTATGAACGTGCTGTGCAACAGCATATAATGGCAGTGACCCAGAAAATCCCTTCCAGATCCATGTCACTCTTCCAAGCAGAAAAATCTGAAGCCAGTCTGGTTTTTTTATATACTTATCATTCAGAAGCAGACTAACCAAAGGAGGCAAAAAGACAAAAATCACCATGATTAACATCATAACACTTTAGATTTTCTTACTAGTAGCTTCTTAGTAAAGACTTAACTATTCTGTACACTTCCAAGGAAAATCTTTTTAAAAGATACATATATGTAGGGAGCTGCTGTGCACAGATGCAAAAAACTGGAAATTTCCATTTGTACACTGAGTCTTACCTCTAAAAAATACCAAATTAATTGAAAGAAATTTGATGAAAATTTAAATAGAGACATGACAATTTACAAGCAATTAAACGGAATTTTTTTTTTTTTTAAATGTTTGATGGCTGCAGCCATGTCAATGCCACTCTTGGAGTTTTAACTAAAGGATTATCTTTGCTTTGCAGTATCAAGGAATAATTCAAGAGAAAAGTGAGTTGGGTGGGGTTTTTTTTTCCTAATGCAATGACTTTGCTTTTCAGTAGCTTAAGCAATAGGAGAGGAACATGCATAATTTCTTCTCCTAATGACTGGCTCCAAATAAGAAATCATGGACTGCAACTACTTGTTTTCCATGTGTTTGCTCCACAGTGGAAGTTTCCTCTATTTTCCTTTTCTGACAATGAAAGATGCACACTTTTGCTTCATCTCAAGCAAAAAAAAACCAAACCAAACTTAAGAAGTGCAATAGTGCAGGACGCATATTCTCAACAAACAAGAGGCTATCAAAGCACTTGCTCAACCTTGTTTTTAAGAATATTCTGATTGTAGCATTCTTTGATATAAAGCAAAAATGTGTATTATCATGATCAAAGTTTTGAGATTCTTAATTGCATAATAGTGAGCATTTCAAAAAATACAAAGTTTTTTAAAAAGGCAAATAATTTTGCTTAAAAATGGTATGACATTTTTAAAATAAGGTGATTTTTGAAAGAAAGGTTATAGATAATACTTCTGAGACTGATGTACAGAGGGCAAAAAGGGTTCATATTTGCATTATAAAGTAATATATGTAATGTCTCACTGTTTTTCTGGGTAACAAAAATAGCACAGCAATGAGACAACTCAAAATATTTTTAAATGACAAGCATTCTCCCTTTATAGATGACGAATGTTGCAAAAGCTTAAAATAGTATTTTACCTTATCTATGATTTTTTAATGCTATACTAACATGCCTACTAGTTAAACAGCTTTATTACTTATTTTATGAATTTTGAAAGTGCAACTGTACCCATGCCATAGCAATATAATAGCAGTGAATGTTGCTATAACATCCCCAGCTTTGCTTGCTACATTATTCTATTTACATTTTCCCTCATACGGTAGCCAAAGGAAATAAATGAAAATTTTTCACACTGACACAAACTCTTAAAACTGTATGTGGTAACATGCATTCCAAATACCCCCGAGTTTCTATTCTGTTGTACAGAACAAGATTCTGACTTCTTTGAATTACTACAAATGTTTACTAGTTTGGGCAAAAGACCTACCTGTATGTGCTCACTGTGATCATAGGAAGGGAAAAAGTAAAGGACCATTTTTCTTCTTTTCTTCAAAGAGTCTTATGGTAAGTGCAAAGATATTCCCTAAATTCTGGAGCACCATGCACCAACAACTGTGCAGGGCCATTTAAAATTATTTACACAAATCAACACACAACCATCTTTTACATTAATATTTCCATTAAATTTCGAAACAACCTGCAGAGCTTTTCTTTGTAGTCTAAGTGTCAGTTAGCCAAAACTGTATTATTAAATGCCAAGTTCAATTAGCCCTTTAAAAAAAAAAAAAAAAAAAAAAAAAAAAAAAAAAAAAAAAAAAAAAAAAATCACTTAACTTTTCCAGATGTCCACAACAACATATTTGCAAAATAATGGTTTCCCAACTTCCTTCAACAACAAAGCAAAACATGAAGGCCCTACATGGTGCCTGCTAAAACTAAGGCTGGTTTAGAGCAAGAAGACATCATGCACCATGTTTTTCTGCTTAAAATGCTGACATTCAGATGTGACTTCCAGAAATTTATCTATTTGTGTCTGTGCAGGTGTGCACACAGAGTTTAAATCATCCCTTATGTTCCTGCCTTAGGTCAATAGCATACTAAAAAACACAAGTCATGTAGCAACTTGTATATTCTACTGACACCATGAAATATTTCAGTGGCACCTATTTAGGAAGAGATTTTAAATCAGAGATTGCCAAGCTGCAGAAAAAAATAAGGAGCACAGAAATCAGCTGGAAATAATAGGATCAATAACTGAAGCCCGTTCTACAAATATAATTAGTGAAGTTCATCTTTTTTTCTCCCACCTACCAGCAGATAAGCTATAGAGACTCATGATGTGTGCATGTACATCACTTACTGTATTGAGTCACCTTGCACTAAGCAGAAAATTTGAGAGTCGAATCTTAACCTCTGATTTATGACAGTGCTAGAATACTAGAATGGTCTTTGCTGTAACACCCCATCCTGCAAAAGATTAAGAAGGTTACTTTCTTTCATAAAAGTGGTAGATTTTAGTGATTTACTGCATTAAACATGTTATCTCTGCATGCTTAACCGAATAAAACTCCAGCTGGAACATTGCACCTCCACTTAAAAAAAAAATAATAAACCTTATTACTCTAACTCAGGAATTCCTAAATTTAGTTTTCCCTGGGTACCATCATGACAGAAAGAATAGTAATGTACAATAATAATGGAAGTGGCAGGTGTAGGAGTGACATTTAACTGTCTAAACAACCTCTTCCTTCAACAGGAAAGAGGCAGATAACTAGATTTTCTGTACACTACTGCTGACACGCATGCCACTGTTTGTGAAACTATGCTTTTATATCCATTTATTTAGGAATAGCAGCTGTATTCAGGGACCTTGGAAACCCTCTGCTAAACAGAAATACTTGAAATCCTTTGCTCTGAAGTGTGAGAAATCTCTCATCTACTCACAAAACTAAAAAAAACCCCAACCCCCCCAAAAAACCTACCAACTAAAAGAACCTCCTGTTTTGGAAATGAGCAAGACTGAACAGGACAAATTCCAGGCACCAGACAACAGAAAAGGTTTGCAGAATTCATACACCAACAGGCAAGGAGAGGTACATCTAGCATGCAGGCTTCTACAGTTATTAACAGAAACTAACACTGTTTTCATTTTAGTTTGCTTTTTATTCTGCTCCTACAGCTGTGAACAGCATCACTTTGAAAAGAATTAGTATGAATCTTTGCTGCCTTAAATTCAGTGGACCACCACTTCCAGATGCAGAGTTAATTATTTAAGTAGGACACTTTACAAAGGCTCTGAAATCCATAAATTCTTGCATTTTCCTTTTCCTCATGGTTCCTTAAAAGTGAGGACAACAGAAAAAAGATCTTTCTACATTATTTATGGATATTTCAAACCAAAGCCCCCTACACTCAGCTTCTTAATCAAAGGCCAGAAAACCTAGCTAAAAATCCACTGGTGATGTGGGTCAAAACTGAAAAGGCAGGCGCTCCAGGGAGACACATCCAAGTCTGACATCTGGCTCTTTCCTGAGCAATCTAGAAGAGTAAAGAGCTACTGCCTGCCAAGTATTTGGAAGATTTTTTTTTTTCCCTAGCTCGTTATCAGGAATACATTAAGATTTAGAGGTCAAGCTGTACCCTGAGTGAAGCAGCAGAGGCAGACAGTGTACAATGCAAGTTTTGAAGTACCTTTAGCTGCTTACGTATAAGTAAAAAAACAAATCAAGAGCACAAAAAATGTAGTTGGGTTAAAATGAGAACAGGGCTGATGGTTCAGCAAACCTAGGCTATAGCTAACTAAGAAATAATTCCCATAATTCAGTTTAGATTTCCTAAGATCTAGAATTTTTTTTTTTTTTCAACCACAACCAAATACATCCAGTTTTCAAGTACAATGTCCTTCATCACCCTGTTTTCCAGCCATCGATCCCACTACCAATATTAACTTTATGGTCCAGTTCTGCAGCCATATTCTTTTTCAGGCATTACCATGCCTTTTCAAATCATCCCACGTTAGACCTTCCTGACAGTCATGTAACTCCTACAGCACTTGGTAAGTTGGCAGGTGCGCAGCAGAAGGTAGGCATTTAGGAAACAATACTATGGATGGAGTCCTAACAGCACAACCCAGGTCCCATTCTCCTTGCTCTGCAGGAATGAGAGCAGCACAGAACAGTAAAAGACTATTTTTAAACTATAAAGCAAGCCAACATGACTAAATACACAAAAGAAGACCTACAAAATAGCACGACGTCATTTTTATGAAATCGTTCTTCAGAAGAGGAAAAGAAAAGCTTTAATCCATTTTTCTTACTTGCAAAGTCACAGTTTGGAGTCAAGCTACCCAGTTGGTGTGTCCAAATGACCCAGTGCACAGTGCCTATGCTTGTAAGCAAGCAAGCTGAAAGGCTACAGTCAGATAAAATGAGGCAATATTTATAGACTGAGTGAAAGAAATCACAGGTTGAGGAATTTTGACCACTGGTTTATTGTCTAGTTTACAATGTGGTTTCTGGCTGTCCATATATCTCTGAAGATCAAGTAACTGCAGTTACCAGGAGGACACTACTGCTACCAAACATCGGCATTTGGTCATCAGCCAAACCTGGGACAGTTGAAAGACATGGAGCTACATTTTGATTGCCGTAGCATTTCTTAGCTTAATAACAGACACTAAATGCAGCTGTAACATAATACTTTGTACTACTTAGCACCCTAACACACAAGCCTGCTTCTCCTCTATTTGAAAAGCAGTTGGCTTCTGATTCAAGTCAAGAAGCTGGGGCTGAAAGAGAAGGCTGGTGTTAAACCAGTTTTCATATTCCCAGTCTAAAGGAAAAGTGTCATCTCCATTACAAGCTGCCAACGCCATGGAAGTGTTCATATACTTGAGCGTAGGGAGTCACAACCATATTCATATTCCAGGCAAAATCTTCACATTTTGTCAAATGGTTCAGAGCTTTCTGTTGTCCTCTACAGTAGTCACTAAACTGGAACTCACAAGACGTATAAGGAAAAATCCGAAAGCCTTCCTGAATTATAGGAGGGGCACTCACACTCCCATCTACTACCCAGCATAGGGAACACAAAGCACAGTAACTATTGAAATCTGTAGCAGATCAAATTATTTGACAGCTTTTTAAGGCTCTCCAGACAGGCTTTGGTAGGAATGGCATATTACAGGAGACATCAAACTGACTGCCTATAACACAGGACTCAGGAAAGGCTAGAAAACTAGCCAGTCCAAGATGGGAGATTTATCAGGCTACTCCTCATTTTGGAAAATCCCCTTTCACTTTTCATGACAAGGGAACTAAACATGCTGGGATTCTGTGCTCCAACATTTGCAGTGGAGAGCATGGATCACAGAAAGACTGGTGCCCTTATTTTTAGCTTTTTGACCAGCCTAAGGTTTAGGTCAAGTATAGAATGCCAGGTTAGCTAAATACCATAGAGTTGGTTCATGGTAGCAAGCTTCACGTTTGCAGTGAGACCAACCCAAAAAGACAGATGAACGCTTTTGCCCAAAGGCTGGACCCACAGTCTTGCATCTTACCAAACTGCACTAGTCTAATAACCAACACCAGCACCACAAGTGTAAACTACAGACAACACCTACTCAAAATTTCATCCTGTCTTCCAGTTATTTCAGCAAATGCAATTGGTTGTGGTCCTTCACCTTTTCCAAGGTGTGTGTGTGTGGGGGCGGAAATTAGGCAATAGCTCATCTCCACCCCTGTATCTCAGATGTATTAGAGACTTAACTAGCAGCACTATTTGGGTCAGATGCTATGTTAACGTAAGGCTATTTGCAATGCTTTTATGTGGGTGATGTTGAAGGTAATCTGTTGTCCTTCATCTGCCCTTCTAGTACCCCCATACAAACAGGGGTTTAGGAAGGAATGACAAGCACTCCTATAAATTCCAGCTCCTGGGCACAGGATCAGCTTTCACAAGCAACCCACTGAGCAGAGACCCCTTCAGTACAGTTTATTCTTGCTGTGGTTCTCAGCTGAATCATCACCATCTCTAAATGAACAGCAAAAAAGACTACTGGCAAGCTGACAAAATTGGAAGAACCACCAACCATCCAGTACTGGGATATTGTGTGAGTGCCAGTTACCTCTCAGTAACTGATTGATGGGTTAAGCATGCAGAGGTTAGAATCCTAAAAAGCCTGCAGACCTGCAAGGGTCATCCCATGCTTCTTTTGCCCTATAGCTACCAGACTTTTAAATACAGTATTGAAAATGAAGTGTGGCAGGTACAAGGTTCTTTGGTCAAGGGTAAATCTTGAAACATCAATATTTCATTTTTCTCAAATCCTTAACATTAACTATACTTATGTAGGGTTTTCACAGTCAGTAGTACTTCTCATCCACTGGCAATAAAGAACACTGGAAACAGTCCTTCAGTATTACCCTCACCTGCATGAACTCTTGAAATACCCTACTACCAAGTTTGTTGGGTTTTTTTTTCCCGAGTAGTATTACTTTTATTGATTTTTAAATTTAGAGAACGCTAACAAGAATGCATCAATATTAGTAAGTGAAAATAATTAATAGCCTGGTTATATATCTGCTATTGCAACTAAGATATCAAAAATCAAAATCAAACTTTATTAAAATAATCCTGAGATCCTGAAAATCTTGTACTTATTTCAGTCAGACAAAAAAAAACCCCAAAACAAAAACCAAAAACCAACCAAAAAACCAACCAAAAAACCCCCCCCAAAACCAAAAAACCCACACCACTGTGTATTCATGGAAGGGTTAGTAAAATTAGTTCAGCTTTTCAAACATCAAGGATGCTGTTAAGGACTAATCTGTAGCAATTTAAAGCCAGAATATATCAGGGAATAAAGTGGTAAAATATAAAATTATACTTAAGAGTTTCTAGCATCAACATTCATTCGTTATCCCAGAGAGCTGATAGTCCGAACACGGTTTAAATGTTTATCCCATTCCAGTTTAGAAATTAGAAAACATGGTTCCTAATGCTTGTATTGTTAAATCACATGCAGTTATCTTTTGCTATTTCACTGATTTCGCAGCCAACCTGTAAAGCTATCAAGTACAGAAGTATTTTGCAGATGAGCTTCAGGTCATCTCAGCAGCAGACACTGAACAGAGACTCTTCCCTCGCTTTTGCAGACTGGAGTAGCACCCCCAGCAGCAGCGGCAATCACAATTGCAAAAACAAGCAACACAACTGACAGCAGTTTCTAATCCTTTTATAAGCTACATATTTCTTTGCACATCACTATCAAAGATCCCCTGCTTTAGATTATTGACAATGGAATTTCCAAAAATCTAATTTACTTCATCTTCCTGGAATATTTTTACAAGTGCATTTGCTAAACTGTTAAGTTTACGTCACTTGGAAATTGTCTAAGTACAAGCATAAGTATCACTGAGCCGGTACTCTGCAAGGGATTACAAGTATTTTGCAGGTGGAAGAATCAACTTGAGATACTGAGGTACAGGATTTCCTTAGCTGACCATGCTTGCTTCTAGTTACAATGGACTTCATGCTACTATACATGCATATTGCTAATTCCCTGATATTTTTAACCTATGCTACACTTAGCACAATAGTACATTATCTTCTGGTTTTTTAGAGCTTCTATTATTCCCATGTCTTTATTAACTAGTAGAATCAGGAGCAAATCAACAGTACCTTAATGGATTTAGGATTTTTTTTCTCTTTTGACATTTGGCATTTTGGTTGCTTGATTTTTTTATTTATTTATTTTTTTAATTATTGGGTATCAGCAGCTCTCAATTTCAGCTGGATTTTCAGCATGCCTGAAGATCAGGCAGGAATGCTTAAAACGCGGTAATGATAAATAGTATTAGTCTGTTTGTCTCAAAATAGCATGCTGGAGGAAGCTGACTTTCCTTTTCAGGTTCACATCTGTATTGTGACTAAGACACGACACATTTCAGTGTGCACCATCATAGACATCACTTTGCAAGCACTCCAACACCACTGCTAGATTTGGCCACTTTGGAACATAAATCAGAACCAGTAATATTGATTCTGTTAGTTTCCCAATTCTTATTGTGAGGCCTGAAATTTTCCTACTTCATTAATTTGCTGAACGAATGCCCTACTGTGAGGTCTTCTATGCCAACTATCCATGTCGACCTGAAAAAATTTCAGCTACTTTTTCAGAAGGTTGAGAAAGCAGTTTTGTGCACACACGCACAATATACATATAGACAGTGTGGTTCTATTTTTTGGTGTGGTTCTCCCCTCCCTTTTAAATATGTTGTGCAATCCCCAGGCCTTGAAACAGTAATGGAAAGATGGCAGGACATCTCCTATGTGCCAAGGATGCTTTCATTGCCAACTCTACAGGTCACTAATGCATTCACTGTCATTCCTATGAAATGACCCAAATTTTGCTATTTATAAGCTTTTGAGAAAATCTGCAGTTAAATGTTGTCCTGGAGAACAGGAATTTAGCCAGACTCTACCACAGATCTCTGGTAGGATGCCAAGCAAGTCACTTAAAATCAACCCTTCAGATGATCATTAAGATGTGGGTGCCTGAACTGAGCCAATACACAGAAAATTCAAATAACAAAATCCATACTTTGAACACTTATGTAGGCCTAGCTATGCTGAGGAATAAGCATCTTAAGTTCTCAAAATTCTGTCCTTTTTACCAAAGATTTGCTTCAGCAGAGCTACCTGAAAAATGAAAATAATTCCCCCCCCCGCACTATGTTAATGAATTGCATGAACACTGTACTTACAAACACTTTAAAAAGCCATAGAAGAAAAAAAAAAAATAATAATTCTTTCATCTTCTGAGTCAGTATGGAATAGTATGCCCTAAACAGAACCTGGCCTTTTGAGCAATGAAACTAGCCCAAAATATCGAACATCTGCTCATTAAACCAGAGCTATCCATCTTGAGATGAATGCTGTGGAAGATATATGGTCATGTAATTAAAGACTGTATGATAATGCATCTATGAAGAGGTGAAACACTATTCCTAATCACACAAAAAATCCACAACTCCTTTATTGGTCTTCAGAGAGGATCTTGGTTTTAAATATACAAATTAAAAGGAAAGGAATAATCAGAAGGGGCCAAACCAGAAATCTGGTTTCAGTAAGTGATAAAAATAAAGATAACAACAGAAAAAAAAATCTGCATCAAGTCCCAGTGTAACGTAATTCATTAAGATTAACAAAATCACAACCATCAGCAGCTACAGTAGCTAACAGGTTACTACCTAGTCAGAGTTCCTTTTCATACATCTTTCTTTTCTTCCAGATATACATACAAAGAAATATCCAGGTACGATGCCACCTCAGACTATTCATCTTACCAAGCGTAGCTACCTGATCACAACATCACACCTCTTTTTCCCATGTCTTAGTGCTGCATGATGATCACTCAAAGGACAAATAACTATCCCAGGTTACATTTATTGTTTGAGTTATAAAACAATACTGATGATCCCTTCCAGTAACAGAAAATTATGGTTATTCTGCATAGTTCTAGATTTCTTAGGAAAGCACGCCAACCAGCACCCTTACTACACACCATATTTGGTATGCAGTATTAAAATAACCATATTTGAACAGTTATCACTCAAGACTTTTCCTCAAAATACCATTAATTTCCTTCTCATTCCTGGGAGCGATGGGGCCCCTAGCACAGGGCCACAAATCTTTGTGAACTAAAATATGGTAAGAACAATCCAAAGATTTAACTTATTGCTTTCATTATTTTTCAGTAATTCAAGACAGGTCAAGCACATCAAAAGACTGCAGTACCTATATGATAACTAAAGAAGAGTCACTGGACTGGCAGTGAAACATATCCTTTATTAGCAGATTTTATTTCAATAATACCCAAAGTAAAAATGTAACTTACACTTTCTTACAGGTTGTTCATAAGTCACTCCAATGTACTTTGCAATGCATGAGCTGTTAATCCTTACACAGTCATGAATGAACTATGCATCTCAAGTCGCATTTTTAAAAGCCATTATACCTGAAAATTTTTTCTTTTTTTTTTTTTTTTAAATCACCTTAAATAAAGTTCCTACAAACAACACAAACAAGGGAAAAGGTGAAATGAGACAGAAAGATAACATTTTAGAAGGCTCAAGCCTACTGTGGGAACTTTCATGCGCTAGACCTTCATGTGATTTTTTTCACATAATAAAGCACGTATAAGATGCAATGCGTGAAGCTTTTCAAGAGAATGTTGTTTCAACATCCACAAAGCAATATTTTTTGAAACATCACTCATCCTCCTGACCTTTAAGATTAGGAAAATTAAAATGAAAGCACTACAAAGCTAGTTGCGAGGACTCTTAAAACCAGCAAGGACACAGCCAAATAGAATGAACCTACTGAAATACATGAAATCTGGTTAAGTGCCTCAAATACAAGAACTCAGCAGAACTACTTTTGCAACAATCCAGCTTCCATTTCTCTGCCATCTTTCACCCAGAGCATACTCTTACTCCTGTACAGCAGAGGGCAACAGTTGTGTGTCAAGGAACATCACCCATAGATCAATACCACCTTCAGATAGGCATCTGCAGCACTGCTTCAAACTCATCCAGTTTATGAGTTATGAGACATGTAGGACCAGTACACTTGACTGATGCTGCTGCTTTTTTTCTTATATTAAATAATCTAGGAAACGCAACACTATTTTTCACTTTTCCTCTCTCCATTTTCACCATGATGAACCTAATGGTCAGTCTGCATACCATTTTCACAGAACAGTAGATTTAAACCATATCTCTTATTCCTTAGCTAAACTAGCATCAAATTAAGATTTTAACAGCATTAACTAAAATTAATTCACAGAATTTTGTGAAAGCTTACACAGGAAATTTTTGCATTCAATTACAGATTGTCCCAGCAAATCAAGCTGTGAGACTCCAGACAGGGATGTCACAGAAGTAATTAAGGCTCTCTGCTTGAAATAAGATCAAGTCAGAGATCAATAAAAGATTTCAGATTCTGGGAACGTACTAATATGAAAATAACTCATCACCAAAAATTATTAATTCAATAAGTTCTCCTTTTAAGCAAAGCAAGACAAAGTCTATATACCATGAAACTCCAAGCTTGCCTTCCCTCTCTACCAAGAATTCATATCTTTCAGTTCCATTTTCCAAGCAAAATAACCTCTACCTAGAGAACAAGCATGGAAAGTTTCATTGCCAAAGTGGTATTTTTTGCTGAGCTACATTGTGTCCTAAGTTTCATTTTAAACTTCTATATAAACTCTAAACTATGACTTTTGTTCATGCAAAAGTGGCAATTGCATGCCAGCCCTATGTCAAAGTATGATTTCTTTCTCTTACATATATGTGGACTTTTCTTAAGGTAAACTAATTTTCTTGTAAAGCATCTTGACCTTTTCCCTTTTACTATTCCTACATTTTGGTCCAGAGAGTGAAATTTATCTCTGTGATTAAATTAACTCAAAGTAATACAATTAAAATATAACAGAGCTTGTAACATAGAGTCTCTAAAATGCCAGGGTTTTTTTTTTCCCGTTACCTATAAGCAATTATTTTATATTGGTTAGACTTGCTGTGTTACCAGAATCAATCTAGAACTTTTCATCAACATTCTTTGGAAAGTAAAAAGAGCAGGAAAAACAAATACATATGCAGCTTTCGCATTTTGTTCCTATTTGCAAAGTCAAGGTATCCTATTCTATTTCAGCTTCTTTAGTACTTGAGTTTCAGAAGGAAAGGAGTTTGGGGTTGGTTGGTTGGTTGGGTTTTTTTTTAGATTAAGTTCTAAATATTTCATGAACACCACATGATTTGGTAACATGAACTCCTTTATACTTAGAACGTAATTAACAAGTAGGGAAAGGAACAAGTCAGTCTACAGCAAGAAACTGTGGTACATCTGCTACATGCGTAAGAAAAATCCACTAGACATTCTGAAATCTTTCTAGATTAGTTTCTGTACTTCTACACAGTCAAAACTGAATTCTTGAGGAAAATGTTTATCCTTTAAGAAGTTCCTGCTATCACATCTTCCCAATATTTATGATTCTTAGCTGTATATGCTAACATACTGTACACATTCCCATGCACATTCTAGCACATCTAGTATGCTCAGAACATTATATATATCTTTTCAAGAAACAAATTGTCAGATTGAAAATTATATTGAAACATATAAAATCTAGCATGAAGATTTAAACATGTTAACTGAGCAACAGTAATATATACTTCTATAATGTTTTTATCACACAAAACCTAAATTTCTAATTCCTGACATCTGAGGCCTTGTTAAATAATGTTTGCTCTTCTGCTTATGAATGCATTTTTCCCAAACAATAAACACAGGCAGCCTATGGGATTAAAGAATGACAAAGGTGTAGCTGACTCATGGGATCAATTAGAAAGCATCAGTACTTATGCCTTCTGTTCATTCCATGTTTTACTAACAGTTTCTGCATTTTCAGCATATCACAGATGTTAAACGCCGTGCTACAAGGCAACAGCACACTAGTACCATACACTAGACAGAATAAATCTATTCTTATCACCACCTACAATTATATCACTTGTTATACAGCTTGAGTATTTCTTTAAAGTTTTAAGAAATGCATAATGATTTTAATGGAATGCTCATAGCTTCTTGCCCAATGAAAGTATGTCAGCATTTCTTCAAGTAAATTTTTAACATTCAAAAAGAACCTACAGAGTTGCCTTTTTTAAGCTAAAAGCAATCTTAAATACAGCCACAAACTCTAATGCCACCTCAGGTACAGCTTTCCCTCGAAACCCACTATCAAATTCACAAGCAGGAAAGCCCGTGCGCAGGACAACAAGCAGTTTCAATCTCCATGCAGTTTGCCCGTGACAGGTTATTGATAGAACAAACAGAATTTGCAATACTTACTGAGTGTTTCTCCTGCTGGCCCATAACTCCATGGTTAGCTGGGATTGCAAGTGGTTTCATAATGAAGAAACATAAGCTGAACTGAATTTACACATCATGTACCAATTTCTTATGGATGGCAAGTCACCCTCTACGGCATTAAATTAAAAAGAGGAGGAGGGGGGAAACCAAGCCAGAGCTAAAAGTGTCACTACTGGTAAGCTCAAAAGCCCCCTCGCACTTGTAGTGCAGAGCAGCAATCCAAACGACAGCGTTAGTCTCCATTTTTGTAACACTGAAAGTCTAAGCATGTCAGGACGTACAGAGCCTGATGAAACCCTACATATCCAGGATTCATCCAAGGGACCAAAACCATTCCCTGAGCCTTAGGAATGGGAAGAAAAAAGCTAAAATGGCTGACTGCACAGACTCCCTCAAAAAGGCTTAATACAGTATTATATTAGTCAGGGTGCAGGAACCAGCCTCCAGCATTCAGCCAAGCATTGTTAATACTCCTGTTTCATTTGCAATCACACACACACACACACACGCAGCCACCCCCCCTCCTCCTGCCACCACTACCCTCCACTCCCCCAAAATCAGGGCAGAGCACGCAAATAGGGACCTCCTCCCCTGTCTGCTAATGATGCTGACAGAGTAGTGACCAGTGATCTCTGTTCCACTCAGCTAACCAAGTTTGCACAATTAATCTTAGCAGCATGACATTGATGGACATTTAATTTTATGATGCCTGTTCCTTGCAATCACGACAAGCACGTCTATCGCCCAAAGAGTCAGCAACAAAAATACAACAGTTACACACACACAAAAACCCAGAGAATCATGAGTCTGAATGCAATACGCCAATATAATTACGTTATTGTGCTTACTTTGGAAGACCATGGCTGCAGGCAGTTGGCATAGCAACGCACAAGGAAAGCCATTTCCTGGGTAGAAAGAATGCTTCCTTTTCTAAATAAAAAATTCCTCTTAGGATACAAACGGCATTGCTGCTTCCTGCAGAAAGCAAAGACACTAGTCTGTCTCTTAACCTGCACACAGGCACACACTCAATGCAGTTCGAGTGATGTAAGTGGGTTTCTCTCTCTCGCTCTCTCTCCTCTCCCTCCCTCTCCCTTTATCCACCGAAATATTCGAGTCAAATGGAAGACACATTCCTTGAGGCTCACCCCCTCGGATACTTAACCGTTTCACTCATTAAGGTAGAGATGGACAATGCAGATAAAACACCAAGCTCTTGCCTGTATCTGGTATCAGCCTCTGAAGATCAAGGCAGCCCCAGAGGGGAGGGATTCCTTCGCTGCTGGCTCCTAAGAATATCACTGAAGTCAGGGTGGGAATAAGGACCCACGTTTACCTCACCAAATCCTGAACCGAACACGACTTTTCATGAAGATGAGGATAAAGCAGAGGGGTTGACATCACCTCCCTTTTTCCCCCCACCCAAAAGAGTGCTGCTGCAGAGCTGTAAACATTGTTATCAAGTATTTATAAACAGTGCACTCTCCGATTTTCAGCAGCTTCCCAGCTACACAGGCCACAGATACCCAGGGGCTGTGGCAGGTGAACGTTCAGAACCCTTTAAGACATCATTTAAAGTCTTTCTGAATATAGCTCCTGCTTCTTGCGCACTGAATACACAAATTCCACTAAAAAAAAAAGGGGATACAGGGTCTGGAAGAGACTGACATACGTATGGCTTTTATAATTCTCCCCTCTGACTGTAATTATACCTGAAACTCAGAAATTTCCCCAGTCACTCCCATTTACACTATACCACTTCTCGTGTTATACTAGCAACACCATACTGCAGAGGAGCTGAAACGCAACAGGGAACGTGCTCAAGCAATAAACTAATTGTCAGCTCTATACGACAAACATCTTAAGAGCCACGAATTCACACCACTTGACGCAGGGGAGACCAAGCCAGGGCAAACAGGAACATGCCCACTCTTCCATTAGGCTTCAACTTTAGTACAGTTCTCTAGAACACATTTACAACACATTCTTTAAAATGAGAGACCATCTGTGCTTAAAGTAACTTCAAAGTCTTTTTTTTTTTCTTTTTTTAAACAAGAACAATAGAAAAACAGACTTAACAGTTGTTACACAGGCATAAGCACACAGGAAAAAAATGAATACTACAGAATACTATGTCATACAATCTGCAGCTGCCTTCCACCAAAATAACATGTCCACTGATAATGAGTTTAGTTTGTTACACAGTGATTTCTTTCGGTACTGATGATGACTCCCAGTAAATGAGGCTATAAAAAAATAGTGGAAATGAATTCTAATAAAGCAAGAAAAGATCCTAAAATATCTGGTCTATTTTTTGCACAGTTATTCTAAGGACATCGTTTCTCACACAGCACATTTTAAATTGAATATATTTACATTTATGAGAGTTTAATGACACTCATGCCCTTGATCTTCTAGTATATACTAAAAGATAAGTTATTCTTTAAATGACTGAACTACAAAAATTAGTTTGGAATTTTTAAAAGTCTTTGCAATGTGCCAGTGCAACTAACACATGATTTAAAAAAGTCAAATTACGCTTAAGCCTTGTAAAACAGTCTAATGCTGAGCACAATCAATTTTCTGATGAAGTGCTGGCCAGAAATAGCAGAAGTTACTCATTCTAGGAAGCTTAGACGAACCCTCTCTAGTACAAAATTAAAAAATATTACTTGTTGACAAAGGAATTAAAATCCTCTTGAGTCTGATTCGGTGGCCTTGCAGTTAACACCATGAGCAGAATTTGAGCGTAGTGTTTTACGCTCATGTCAGGAAAAAATGAAGTTCTGCCAAGACAGCAATGTCTCCCCAGCATAGGAAGGGAGCATACCACTTTCTGAACTCCATTACATACTTAACTATCAATCTGCATCTTACTCTGCATCAGTTGGTATTTCCAACCAAAATCTAGCCTAGGTTTCTGTGGCATAAGCCTTGAAGAGTAACATGAAAACATGAATGATACCATTAAAACAGTAGTGAAAGACAAAACCTCCAGATGATGAAGCCATGAAACACCTCCTTACTACTTATGCTGGTCACTACTATACACCTCTACTTGCCTGTTAGAAAATTAAGTCAGTTCTTCATACATGAATGCAAAATTTAAATCAACCTAAAAAAGCCTAATTGATGTTCACCTGCATCAGACTGATGAAAACTTGGTGGTTTCCAAAATAGAAAAAATCCTCTTTATATTAAAAATGCAAAAAGTAATATTTATATAATTAGGTGAAGAAAACACTACTCACAGGCAATTTGTAAGTAAAACCAATTTCAATAAATAAATGGCTGATTCCATTTCCCTATTCCTTCCTCCTCAACTGCCACCACTTTCCAGATACAGTGGTGCACTGTAATCATATGTACTGTCCACTATCAGTTCAGAAAATTATTACATATAAATTATATTTTGTGAATCGTTATGTTTCAGTGTAGAATGAATGGAGTTTAAATCGGTGTAAGACACCGGAACAATATATCCTGGAAAGTTTCTATCATAAACAAGTTTCAATAGTTTACACAAAACCTAACTGCAACTTTGTGTTCATGTGTATTTCAAAACCCGTGTAAGAACTCCTTGCTTAGACTACAGTCTGAAAAAGCAAGACATTTTTGCAAATGCTTTTAGTCAATTAAAGTGAGATGTTAATAAACCTGATGTGGAATAATTGGACATGATGGGCTATCCCCAGCTGCTTTCAAAATATTGCCTTTATAAGAAAACTGGCATCTTTTTATGAGTCACAGAAAATAACATTAAAAATACCCTTTCAAAAGTAACTACAAACATTAGGACATCCTTGGACTACCCACAGGGTTCAGGATTCGTAAAGAGTAATTCTGAATTCAAGTTAAAAATTGGTAGAGATGTCAGCACCATGTACCATCTGACTGTAATGCCTCTCAACTATTTTACATTCTAGACCGTAATCTCACATGGATATTATTCTCCAGTGTCAACATGCTTGGAGTATTAAACCTTCTTAGGTTAATGACAAATGCTGCAACAACAGATTACCTCAAATCTTCAATTTCAAGCAGTCACCTTAACTCACAGCTATTTACAGGAGTACTTAAATTTTTATACAGATTACATACACAGAAACCAGTCTTTTCCTGAAGTATCTCAAAACCAGAAGTTATCAGCACATTTTCCCCTTCCCTTTAAACACAGTGTAAAGTATCTTTTCCTTCATGCACAAAAACTTAGGCAAAAGACAACAGAACACTGTAAAGTCACCAAATTTACTGCCACTTCATGACTCCGGAAAAAGGGGGGAGGGGGCGGGCTAGTGAGGCAGTGTCAAATAGAAAAAACCACCAAGGAATAAAGGCAAAAGCCCCACACTACGCGTGTCCCAAAAACATTCACAGTGAAGGGACAATTACACAGCTGTGTAGGAGAATATAGGCAGCTAAATTGGAGAGTGTAAGAATGGAGTACATAATTTTAAGGAAAACAAGGCAGAGGTATCTTTGCTTCCCCCCCCCACCCTCCTCACTTGGAAAGAAATGGAGGTTTAAAACTTGGTTTTAAGCTCAGGGCTATTGGACACAAAACCATTAAGCTCCCAGGAGCGTGCTTCTGAATTTTATAATGCTGATGCTCTCTCCCTTCCACTAGCCTTAAGAGAGATTGCTAAATAACCATCCGGTGCTCCCACCAGATTTAAAAACACCAACTGAAACCACTAAAAACCAGAATAATAATTCACTCCAAATGCTACAATACATTTAAACGTCCCATTCAATACGAAAGTCTTATTCTAATGTATTTAGGCAAATTTACTGCCAGTAATTGAAAGCTTTGGTCATATGACCCAATTTCATGCAAGCGAGTTCCTGTTTATCAGGATAACACAGACATGGAGTGGTCCAGGCACACCTGTCCTATTTGCATTTTCTCAAGAACTTTGAGAACTTTATTCAACAGAGTTTTATTTAAAGGAAAATTACCAAATATGTTCTCCAAGGTGAGCTTCTATGACTAAAATACCACTCTGGCCAAAACACATGGATAATAGTATTTGCCAAATTAGTGGGGGGTTTTTATTAGTAAAGCTGTGGCATTAACATCATTATAACGACGTTCACCGCACCATTGGCAACACCAAAGCAACAGCTACAATGGAGCGATGCGCTGTTTTGATAACACATTTACTAATGTTACAGACCATTTGAACAAATGCCCTTCTGTTGAGCTGCTGCTGCAGATGAATCTATAATCCGGATCTTTAAAATAATGACAAGCCCAGAGCAGTCAGGCTGGTGCCTCAGCTGGGTGGATGTGCCATAGACTGCCAATCTTCCCTTTGACGGCAGACTCATTTGTCACCTTCTGTGCACAGCTCTGTTTTCAGTACAGCAAACTTTGTTTGCATGCCATCCATCTTAAAATGGGAGCAAATTATAGTATTCATTTAAAATACTTGCCATCAAATTCTCTTTCATACAACAATTATGGTAGAACAGACATGAAGAAAACCTAAGGGGACAAGATGTCCCATTTCCAGAGCATGTAATTTAGCTTACAAAACCAATTTGAGCAAAGGCTCACCACAGTAACAGAGCACACAAACTTTTCTCTGGACTCCATATTTATTTATGCTTTAAATCTAACAATGCTCTTAAAAAAAAAAAACCCAACCAAATAAAAAAAACAACCAACCAACCAAACAAAAACAACCAAAAAAAAGAAGTAAGGATCAACATATTTTTTGTGTTCCTAGAACAGTTATAAGGTCTTACTAAATTTTACTTGCAAGATCAAAATCTTATTTAGTATGCATGTATGTGAAGTCACTTTATGTGGTGTTTAACTGATTTAGCTGTGTTTTTTACATAAAGCAAAGGGTTATTACTTACACAAGCCTAAAGTTTAATGCATATAACATGACTTCAAAAGTATATATTATCATTATTAAACATTAAAAATTAGACATTAAAATTCAAGATATTAATGACTTCAGTTGGCAGAATGGTCACAGATTAGTTTAATTTCCTTAGATGTTTCAGTATTTCAGGAGTGGAAAAAATGCAGTCTGTCAGGATAGATGAAGTTTTTCCCAATGTTCATAAAATTTTCTCACTTTGGTATAAGGACAAGAGTTTAAGATAACGTGTTAATTAAATCAGAAAACACAACAATGTGCCCTCTGCTTTTAAACTGTGAAAAAAAGCATGAAAGCAAAAAAGCAAGTGTTCTTTTAAGGTCAAGAATTATGATATTGGGCATACAGGACTAGCAAGGCCTCTTTTACCAGATCTAAACAATACCCTGGCATCCACACCGGCTGGGGACGAGGTTCACTACTGAGATACAAATTGCCTTACTACCTTGGAGGAAAAACAAAACAAAAACATACTCGCAAAACCCCATGTATCATTGTGTCCATACCAATTTCACAGCAGGAATCCAGGGATACAAGTTCCTCACTTATGTGAGGCACCCCCAAAATTTCATGTTCTTCACCATATAATAATGCAGGAAGACTTTATGGAAGCTGGATAACTGCATACCTCTTTCATGTGTATCCTACTGCTGCACTGTTAAACAGTAAGAATAAAACTCAGGGATTTTTCTGAGGTCAATCAACTGCCCAAATTCTAGACCATTATGTTCTTTACCAGCCCCATTGAATCCTGTTACCTGAAATACACTGACATGTTTGAATCGCAAGGATGATTGTTCTGGCACGAAACTGAACGTATCTGAGACCACCCAAGGGAGGGGAACAATTATTAAAGTTTCAGTATAAAATTTTAATGGAGTAAAACCAAACAAAATGCAGATTTTTTCCAATCTTCTCTAAATGCTCACTGGTTTTCTGTTGGTTTTTATTGTTTGTTTATTCATTGGAAGATTCTGGCAGTAGTAGAGGGGGAGTATTTTTGTTTTGAGCAAATACAATATGCTTTATAACAGTTTTCCTTGAATTTACATTAAGGGAGGATGTGAAACTCTCATCACTACGTTCAAGGTGCAGATATAGACAGGACTGGCAGAAAACCTCCAGCCTCCCATTAGGTTTCCAGATTCCCCAAATAATGGTGGAAATGTGTCATTTTTACTACATTACATATGTGATGTTGAGTCCTTTCTGTCCACCTTCATGAATGTTTATTTGGACATCTCTTGGGGTAATTAACTATTTATCACTGGCATGTTGAGGAAGTTTAACTTTGAAAAGGCTGGTTGCTGTTACAGAGGATTTTAATTCATTTCAGTTGTCTGTTGGAAGGAAATAACTTTTGGGTTTGTCTTCAGCCACAGTCTTAACCAGGGAGAGTCTCCAAAGAGCCTACTCCAGGGGTTCCCAATTAAAATCAACACTAAAAAGTTGATCAAAATCAATCAAAACTAAAAAGTTTACCAGCATGGCATCATTTTTTTTTTTCAGAGAACTCTCTCCTCATGCCCCTGCATATCCTCCCTTGTGTAATGCACCATGCACTAACATATCTTGAGAACTTTGTGCCCTGGCTCTAGCAACTGTACAGAAATCATTTATCCAGACCTTTCGCTTTTATCAGTAACAAACCCCATGCAACTTCAGTTGTTCCTTACTTTTAAAAATAACTATCAAGCAAAATGAGCGAAATTGGGTTTAGATAGAAAAAAAGTCAAAACACAACATTACATCCTTCAAATAAAGAGACCTTAATATAAAATTCTAAAAAATGCCCTTTCCCTCTCCTCTTACCCAATCAAATAAATCAGGGAGCCAGCTACCATCAACTGATTGATGTCCCATTTTGCAAATTTGAAACTATATTTTTCCCTTACTATTACATGATCAGTTACCTAGATATAGAAGGGCTAAATAAAATTAGGTAGAAGTGCACCCACCTGACTGAGTCTCCCTAATAATTTGATTTTACACTGGTTTGTATGCCAAGATTATTATCGGAAAAGCTGTCAGTGTGCTTACTTTTAAGATGCTCTTTTGTGCACCGTGGATCATTTGCAGACTTTAAAAACAGTTAGCTGCAGGCATTTATACTCAACAAATTACAACATTCAAGAGTAATATAGAGAATGTAATTTAGTGAAGTGAAAGGAAGAAAAGGTAAAATATTTTATGTTTTAGCACATGCATAGACACACACACATATACAAATAGTGCAAAACAGAATGAAAGCACTATCTGTGTAGTTTTTGCCAGCCACATCAACAATACACATAATATCTGCCAGCTGTTCCAGATGCATGTCAAAACTTTACTATCTGAAAATTCAAAGATAATTAAGGTTAACTGCTCAAAACTAAAGCCCAGCTCCCCATACCCATTACTTGTACAACAGAATAGTAACACTTCGACTAGATCTTACATAAAAAAACCAAAAGTTTTATTTTATTATTTAAAAAAAAATTCTTTCCATCAGAGATGTGTAAATACCAGGAATTTAGAAAGTGCTCAAGGATGCTCAACCTCACATCTAAGAAAAACTTTTTGTACAGGGACCTGAGTATGGCTACATAAGCAGGTTAACAGGGTGGTGAAGGAGAGGGAAGGAATTTACCACAAACCTTGTGGTAAATTCAAGGTAACTACATTGCATTACTCAGGACTTGTTAGCTCCCCTGAGCTGAACTGTCACCTGCTGGAAGATGCAAGCATGGACAATGGCATTTACACTTAGCGGGACTAGCCAGGGCACTGTAACATACACATCTACCCAATAAAGTAAAAAAAGTTTACACATTAGAAGATTTTCTCTCAGACTTATTAGCATTTAAAGAAAGCAGATTATTCCACCATTTTTCCTAACCAGCACCTTTGGTCCAGACAAACCTTTGCGTAAATTTTAAGATTAAGACTGCCTGGAAAGTACGATGGACATTGGCTGCATCTTCATTAGCAGCTGTGACAGCACTGAGAGAAGCCTGGTATCTGCAACTTGGGCTACTGAGTCTCACCTAAAAGCTTACAAACAGAATTATGTTGAATGTGCAATTACTGTTATAATAACTGTATTTCCTTCACTTTAAACAAACACAGCTCTTAAAGAAACCAAAGCACCTCCCTCTATTTCACCTGAAGAAACCCACCACCACTAAACTACCGTAACACACACATCCCCAAATATTTACCCAGAGACCTTTGTCAACTCCTTTACTCCTTAACATTTCAGAGTCAGAGACTGTAAACATGCTTTAGTTTTAAGGATTTGGGGCACCTTTTTAAAAACAAAACAAAACAAGACAAAAGAACCCCCCCCAAACTTGAAATAGTTCACAAATAGGAATTACAACATTCCTTCCACATAGCAAAAGTTACAAGTAGCACAAAGCTTCAAACACTTGAAAACTCAAGCTCTGTTAAACTAAATATACACAATTCGCCTTCACAAATTACTGTTTAAAATCATGACACCAGACTAGAAGCCAGGAACTGCAGGTTACAGTTCTTGTTTTATTACTAAATTCTTGCACTGCCTCTATTTCCTCCTTCCTCATCTCAAACTTGTTTGATACTCATGCACCAAAACTCGTCATGGAAGGGTCATGTTTAAATGTGTTGGAATAGGTTCCACTCTTTGGTCAAGCCTTTAGGCATGACTATAACATTAATATTTCGAAATATGGAGAAATAGTCTTGCTTTGGATTTGGCTCCCCCCATGCCCCCCCCTTCACAATTGATAACTGCAAGACCAGTGAGGAACTAAGATATGCCAGTTGTCCAAGAAAAAAAAGAAGTATTTGCAAACCTAGAATAGAAAGTGGAAGAATAACTCACCTTCTGGACTTAGAATCATAGAATCATTTAGGTTGGAAAAGACCTTTAAGACCATCGAGTCCAACCGTAAACCTAACATTGCCAAGTCCTCCACTAAACCATGTCCCTAAGCACCACATCTACATGTCTTTTAAATACCTCCGGGGATGGTGACTCCACACTTCCCTGGGCAGCCTGTTCCAGTGTTTCATAACACTTTCAATGAAGAAGTTTTTCCTACTATCCAATCTAAACCTTGCTGGCACAAACTGAGGCCATTTCTTCTTGTCCTATTGCTTGTTACTTGGGAGAAGAGGCTAACACCCACTTTGTTACAACCTCCTCTCAGGTAGTTGCAGAGAGCGATAGGTCTCCCTTCAGCCTCCTTTTCTCCAGGCTAAACAGCTCCAGTTCCCTCAGCCACTCCTCACAGGACTTGTGCTCCAGGCCCCTCACCAACTTGGCTGCCCTTCTCTGGACACGCTCCAGCACCTCAATGTCTTTCCTGTAGTGAGGGGCCCAAAACTGAACACAGCACTCGA
>JAVJGG010000054.1:6416704-6437362 GCA_035590195.1 Aviceda cuculoides
GAAAAAAAAAACCAAACAAAAAACAAAAAAAAAAAAAAACAAAACAAAAACCCCCAAACAAACAAAAAAACGACCCCCAAAAAACCAACCCAAACCCCAACAAATCACAATTTCAGCACATTTTGCAACACTAAATAGCCATAATTTTAACCCCAATTTTCTAACATTTAAAAAATCGGATGTGAGAGTTGATATCATTCATAGATGTCAAAGATTGTATTTCCTCTATCAGCTACCTTCAAGGATTTTCTCCTTTCCTCTGCTTGCTTTCTGCTAAAAGATTATCCCCCATGAATCTAGTCTGTTAAACAACTCTGCTTAATTTTAATTTTTCCCTTAAGGTCCTTTTCAGTTACTTTGAGCTATTAAGATACATTCATGCTTACACGGAAAAATTCTACTCCCCATGCTGCCTCAGATTTTGGTTTTCCTTGGCATTGGCTATATCCCATACTCATATCACACTGAAAAATTTTGATTATACTTATTCCATATAGCAAGTACAAAAATAACTTAAATTAGTTCACAGGTAGGACTCTCCATAAAAGTAGTGGTTACGATTTATAATGTTACATACTTTGTTTCTATGCTCCATATCACAAATTCCTAATCATAACTTTATCATTAAAATAGATACATTTAACTTTTTAGTATTTTTACACAATTGTGGTTTCAATAGGGAAGATAAACACCATTGACCTGAATAAAGCACAAAATAAGAAAACCCTACTTTTTTTTTTTTTTTTTTTTTTTTTTAAATGTATCAACAGTGGCAGGGAACACTATCTTGACTCAGCTTACAATTACTGCCTATGAAACAATGAAAAACTGGACCAGAACAAGGATTCTTGAGTCTACGGGCTCTACACCATCAATTAATGGTATTGCTCCTACAGAAAGCATATGAAGTTGTTTTGAACATTCCACCAATGCACCTAATCATCAGCTGGTGATCCAGACCATCTCAAGTCCATCACCAGGTCTTTTCATATGGAAACAGACAGAAGTCTGTAACTCTAGGATGTACACCTAGAGACTAGTACAAGGCTTGCATTTGTGAGGTCTCCTGAAGTTGGCTTTTCTCCTACCATAAGCATTTCCATCCCTGAAAACCTCCCCCACCTTAAGAGGAATCAGAAATAATCAGGCTCACTTAAAAGTTATTCAGGTCATTTGACACTTTCTGCTTCGTTGTTACCTTCTCATCTCCTCATTACAAACTTGGAAGAGAGCCTGGTAGCACTAGGCCCACTACGCTAGATTTCTATTTTTATTTTCAAAAGATGCCAGAGTAATAGATTAACTCCCTTAACATTTTATCAGCTGTGCAAGAACAAAATTCCAGTAGCGTTGAAATAATTGTTTTGACAGGAGCAACGCCAGACACCACCCAATCTCATCATTTAGGAACTGTGTCCTCTTCTATTTCCCCAACACCTCAGATACTGGCAGCACACTTGGAAGATGACCAATTTCAAACCTCAATGAACTCTTAAATTATGCAACACAACAGGAGACGGGTGGGATAAAGCAAAATGTACGTAATACCAAACTCATTTAGCTGTAAAAATCATTTTAAGTAATCATATTTTAAAAACCTGTACACCAATTTCTGCAAACAATAAGGACAGTTTCAGATGACATTACTGGTACAAGTAGCGTGTGCTCTGCATCATGAACTTTGTTGTAAGAGCAGGTGACATGACAAGACAAGGCCCCATCAATTTATGGCTCAGCTAACTCAGCTACAGCCAGAGTTGACTGTGACTGTGTCCAAGTAAAGAACTCGGGCTCAGAGAGCTTGAAACCCTCTCTGCATACCCCCCCTGCCAGCCAGCCCTCAGGGAGTTGAGTTCAGGGACAGACCCATGGCAGCTCCGGCTCCACCAGCACCTTGCGAGGAAGCCAGCGATGCCACACATCAGCAAGCTCCAGGCCTCACTGATAATGCTGGCCACGATACCACCGGGAGGTGAACAGATTCAAGGTAGATGGACAGATCAGGCACTCCCAAGAAAACGTTCCCTCTTGTAAGCAAGCTTTTGTTTTCTCCAGTGGTTTGAGTCTCAAAAAGTAATCCCAGTCGCATGCAATGTGATAGTCTAATTACGTACTTGCAGGTCACAGTAAGCACGTCCATCGAAAAGGACATTCACCGTCCTTTAGGTAGACGCAGATGGTACAAAGCAATTAGCATTACTTTCTCAATGTCTACTTAAAATCCATTGTGAGTTATTCACAGTAGATATACAGTTGGTCATAAACAGACTGACAACCTCACTACTTCTTCCAACTCCTTTCTTCAGCTTATGATCTCAGTCTTTCCTAGAGTAAACCCTAAGATCAGGCTCCTTTCATGCTTCAGTTTCAGTTGATGGACTGAAATGCTGAACTAAGGCATTCAAACCAGACAGAAGACAAGACAGCACTGAGGGTCAGCCCACAACATTACCATACTCTATACCTTCCCACCAGCTTTTAAAGAGCCATGAGCATGGCTCCAGAACAGCACTAGCTGGATACAGAAATAATAAAGCAACAAACAGGTCATGGCAAAATCCAGCAGCAGCGAGTAGCAGGAAAAAAAAAAAAAAAAAAAAAAAAAAAAAAAAAGGTTTCCTGTTAAAGAGCGAGAGTTCTGAGGGCAAACTAAATCCAAAGCACACTTTTTCAAGCAATTTCTTAAACAGACTTGAAACCATAACCTGGGGAGTTATTTTTCTTTACAAAGATCTAATGTATGGTCTTTGTGGTTCAATCATGATGCTGTAAATCCTCAGCCATGAGCAAAACTCAGAAACAGGGAAAAGCTCAATAAGCTCAGCACAGCTCTTGATCAACTCCCTCTGCATCTTAAATAACTAAACCAGCAGCTCCCAAAAGTACAACCCTGAGCCTCCCTCAAATCTATTGTTCTAAAACTCTCAATATCCTGCGCAGGGCAGAAAAAAATATCCCTTTTTAGTAAAATTCAAAATTTATTTTAGTTTAAATATTTGTGTATATTGGTCACTCTCTTTCAGTTAAAACACCAGTTTTGTTCTGTTCTAAGTTTCAGCCAGCAACAGCCATTATTAATAAACACTAAGGTGCAAATATATTAGGGTCATATATGGAGAGAAGAATTTTATCATTGTGATTCAAGCTATCAATATAATTTTATTCACTGAAAAGACTGATCAAACGCAGTTCTCTATTCAAGATATAAACGGATCATCAGTTAGATATATGTAAACCACACCAAACAGCATGTCCCGGGAATCACAAAAATTCAGAAGTATGTTTCAGCATACATAAAGCTGAATAAATGCATGTACATAGCCAAGGGCTCTGCTTGCACTATTACACTCACATGCATTGCCTGTCAAAATAAAAAAACCTGCCAAAATCCCTAACAAAATTTATTCTGAGAGGTTACCTTCTTAAGTTAATCAGGACACACTTGGATGAGGACAAATCATTTCTGCACAAATTGAGTATTGTTATTGCTTTAAACACATTCAAAACAAGTCCATAATTTCTTCAATGGCCCTCCAGTAGAATTTTCAAGTTGTTTTAGTATAGGTAAGACCAGAGGACTAAATCATCAATATTTAAATAGATACATCCCTTTTAATTATGAAGAGAGAAAAAACAGATGTTCTCTCAACTTCAAAATTTAATCTCTTAATTAAAGGAAAAAGCTTAAATAATTGCTCTCACGTAAAATTTGTGAATTTGCCAAAGGGAGAGCAGCTCTCCATCACCATATGAAGTGGTGAGGGGAGAACCAGTTGGGTGTGGCAGTAAAGAAGGAAAAGAGGCTACAGCAAGGGAAGAGTGTAGACAAGAGAGTAGTTAAAGATAAGAGCAAAGCCAGGTTTACACTTGACAAGTCTGCATCGCAGCATGCCTAAGCAGCACAGCACACACCACCCAGGTGGTCTCAGAAGAATTCTAAGACAAAAGCAGAAAAACCCAAGCATCAGAGTCTACTGGACTGTGAAAAACTGCCCATCGAATCTGTATTTTGTTGCTGCTAAGCATTAGTTGCATCCTCCAGTCGTGGAGGCCACAGGCAAGCATGAGGTTAGCTGTGGGAGATCTAGGAGACATTTTTGTAGTGTTGCTTCAAGTCAAATAAGATGGAAGACTACAGTAAAATTTACACTGCAAGCAAAGTCCTGGAACAAAAACCATGTGGGAAGTCCAAGCAGCTTAAAAAAATGTGATGAGAGCACTGAACAGACCTAGGGATGCTGGAGGCCATTCCAAAAGATATTTTGAGGGGCTGTCACAATACTGCTGTCAGTGACCACGTGAAAACACAGGAGAGCCAGGACAACCTTCAGGGAATGGTATTTTCTGCTCTTTTATTTTCTGGACTTCATACATAAACCTCATTCTACCATGTGAACTGCTTCAGGGCACAGATGCTCAGGGGAAATGGTGAGGGGACCAAGTGTTAATTTGTGCTAGTTTGGTGGTCGTGGTGGAAGGAGGGAATTAAGAAATGTTTAGTTTGACCATTAATATGTGTCTGATATGTTACAAAAAAAAAAAAAAGAAAAAAAAAAGGCATAAGTATGAAAACTAAATAGTAAAATATGGGGGGCAGGGGAGGGCAGGGGGAATCTTCCTCACATTAAGCTGTCAGAATAAATTTCACTGTTGGAATTTACAGAAATTAAATAGGAGAACAAGATTAAGCTTTACTTTATGTTAGCAAAAACACAGCAGCTTTAATTGTTCAGGTGAAAATTCTTTAAAACTCTGAATTGTAAATTTTCCCCAAATAGTAAGTTAACAGAATAAAATCCAGCCTTATCTTATGAACATTATTTGCCAGCAGATGGCTTGACACTTGAACAAATACAAGCTAAACTATATTACAATGGGAAAAAAAAAATGATAGTCATGCTATTTTCACAAAACAGACATAGTTTCAATGTTAAAGTTTCCAAAGCAAGGTATTCGATTTAAAACTTCAGGAATACCAATATTTCGTCTTGAACAATTTTTTTGTTGTTGTTTTGAATTAAAGACTTGTCAAATATCTAGTCATAAGTAGTTTTACAAGTCACCCAGTACATTATATAACTGCGGCAAAATTGGCAGCTATCCCACTCATTTCAAAATATTTCAACTAGCACCTATTTGACCATATATAGTACATTACAAAGCTGCTTATTTTTTGACTGCTATACTATTATTTATTTCTGGTTTGACTGGGAAAGCAGGAGGGTGGTGATTGCTTGTGCTTTTAGACAGCTAGGGGTTTTGTTTGTTTGTTTTGGGTTGTTTGGTTTTTTTGTTGTGTTTTTTTTAAGACATTCTTCTTTCCCAACTATGTATTATTTGCCTGCTGAGCAGAGTCATCACTCCCCCTCCCCAAAGAATTTTAAATGGTATCTAACACTAGGAATCAAAGACACGGAAACAATGATTTGGAAGAAGAAAAAAAAAAGTTTACCTGACATAAAATACACAACAGAAGAGCATTTCCAGTGTTATCCACCAACCAGTCTGAGGATGCTGTATCTGAAACTAATGCAACTAAATTAGCTAATAGAGGCCCCAAATGCAAACAATATGCTGAGCATATGCAGTCAAATGCACTAAGGTACTTCCAAGTTTCAGCTATAAATCTGATGACAGTACCCCATCCTGTTCCTTGCAGGGTCACAGGCCAACAGCTACAAAGTTAAGAGTATTATGGAATTCAGCGCAGGACTGAGAAAACACCTCCAAGATTGCAGGCAGATTTATTCACTAGGACTAACCGAATTACCCTAAATAGGTACTACTTTTACCCTGGCTTGTACAGACATACGTTTTAAAAGAGTGAAATCCAACAAAGAATAGCAAATGGTCTTGAAATTGGGGGTGACAGACAGACGACAACAACATATTTTATTTTAAATTTGGCCAGCTACTGCTGGGCAGCCATCATTAAATGAAGCCAAGCTCAACAAAGCCAGGAGGGCAGACGAGCAGAAGTCTGCAGTCTGAGCAGCACCAGCATCTCCAGAGGTCCCACTGGGAGGGCTGGATGCAGCCCAGATAACCTGTGCAAAGGGATTTATTGCAGGTGCATAGGGCAGGCTGTCAAAAAAGAGAATAATTTTAAGACAAGAAAAAAAAAAGAGGCTTTTTGGATGGTAAGATGTCTGAGGATAGAAGGGATGGATCACTCTAAGCTCTGGAAAAGAAAAGTTAGGGAAATGAGAATTTTCTGAGTCACTCTGATTTGGAGAGAAGAATATATTACTTGCTTTCTGCTCCTACACAGATTTCTCATCTCCGTCCTGCTTTCTTACACACAAGCTTCTCGTGTTGCAAAATTATTTCCTAGTGGCTTTCTAGATGGGCAAAGATAAAATGGATTAAACTGGAAAAAAACCACTAAAGTAGTCTAAATATGAATTCACAGTAACTTTACTTGAATGACAATGTTTTGGGCAAACAAGATCAAAATTAGATGATCTCTACCTGGCAATGTTTAGGTCTCTTCCTATTACCTGAAGTCAATGATGCATCAGAACATGCTCCATTTGCTAAAGCAGAGCAAATTAATCTTAATGGCAATAAGACATTAACACTCCCAAATTATGCAATGCTCAAAAAGGCTCTTGAAATTATTACTCCCTGTATGTGTAAATAGTCAGTTTAACCAGATAGTTATCCAGTTAACAGCCTTTTGCCCACTTTTGACACTACTCTCTAGTTTTCAGAATACCACCCTATTGGTTCTTTCTGGACAGCAGCCTTTTCAGGAGGCCTTGCTCACTTTTTTTTCTACAGCACTGCAAAATTTTATTTTAGTATTGCTGCTAATCAGTCTCTTCTACCCAGTCTGTATATCTGAGCAGTTTACTATTTCCTTGTGAGCAATTCACTGGCAGCATAAGTAAAGCTGAGCAACGTAATCTTCTTCTCAAGTCTTTGCTTTAAAAATACACAAATAAATAACTCACTACCTACCTACCCATATTCCAAATTAAAAACTTAACCTGGGTGCCCACTCACTTTTCTCAACTTTCCTATTAATGGATAAGCCTAAGGCCCAGATACTGCAGCTTACCCATTTGCAAAGTAAAAATCCCGATTAGCCTCATCCTAAATTTAAATAAGGCCTTCACCCGCCCCTTAATAACTATAGCTTCTAAGCACAAAGACCCTCACTAGAATGACTCTGGTTTTGCTCTCCAGAAATACCTTCTTATACCATTAAATTAAAGTTTCTTAATTTTGCTTTCATGGACTTATATGTCTTTGTTAATTAACAAATTATCTCTCTTGCATTTGCTTCTCAAGACACCATCTTTGGCAGCTACTTGACTCCATCCACAACTATGAAACTTTTTCTAAGGCCAAATTTCACACTTCGAAATCACCAAGATCTCAGACACTGTCCCAGATGTCATTTCTGAATTTCTCCAGGTGAACAGCCCTTAAATGCTCTGCTTAGAATCACAGAACCTACAATTTCTTTTAATTCTTCCAGGAAAAATCTCAAGCACATTGTTTATTTTTTTAAATCTCCCCTCTCATCAAGTGTCAAAAAATGTCTGAAGGACAAGCATTGCTGTAATTCAAAGGAACAGAAGATTCTTGCCACAGACTATATACAACCACCCTACATTCATTCAGATTATATATATCCCTTCTCCCAGCATCTAAAGGTAGCACTTTCTGCCAGCTTTTTTTCTGGCACTGCCTGTTCATGGATGACATATGGGACAATTTTCATCCATCTGCCAGCAGCAGGGATCCTATAATCTGATGTTGTGCTACTTTTTACAATAACCAGTTCTGCACCTTTACCATATACTGTTTGATGACGCATCAAATATACCATTTTATCAGCAGTGCCTGTCCTTTTAGAGATGCAAGACACTTGCTTACACCAAGAACATGCCACCATCATCAAATGGAAGTCCCAAGACCAGCATTGCTCTCCCATTGAAAGGCAGATTGGAACATCTAATTGTTCATATGCCAACCATCACTAGCTATGAAGTGGTTTAAAACTGTAAGGAAGTTTCTAGTGCTTTCATTCTCATCATGCCATACAGAGATGGGTCATTCTTTCATTCCGCCTTTCACAAATTTTATTACATGCTATTTACTTCAAAGGAGCCTTTTATAGTAGTCTGAATGAATATGCATAAAACCAGCATTTTAAAGCAATTCCACTCTGCTTCCACTAAAATGATCAAGCTCAGCCACCTTAGTCTAAAATCCTTGCAGTCATCTGCATTTTTTTTGTCCATAGCTCAAAATAATTAAATTTTGTATTGAAGCAATATAAGTTTTGAGCATCTCGCACTCAAACTTACTTTTTCTACATAAAATACCACCCTTAATTGTAAATCCATTTACATGAAGCACAACCTTAAACTGAAGTAGCAAAACTGGCAGTAACATGATCTAAGTATATGCTAAAACATGCACTGAAGATTTGTGCACGGTAAGTAAAGCCTCAGGAAAACATCATAAGCTCTAGTGCATCCTGTGATTTAAAGTTTGATTACTCACAGGAACAGACTACTCTGTACTTCACTCCATTTGTCGTTTTTTGTTGGTTTTATTTTTAAATTGACTGCATTTGCATGACACTTTGGATGTTTGTACACTATCCACAGTAACTGGCTTTCAATTCTAGCTATGGGCATAAAACAAATACCACAGCTAGTAAAGGCACGGAAAGTGTGTCTACATGTGTACTTCTGTGTTTCATTAAGCATATGACATTGCCTTTTAATTTTCAAAATTCTCTACATCTCATAATTTATGTTTAAAATACAGGATGCAATACATTCATAGCTGACATACCTGCTCCTTGGAAGAAACATAGATTCTTTAATGAAGACTGAACCAGACAGCAGTATATACCAACAGGTACCGATATCATCAGGGCTGGAATACAAAAAAAAGAGGACACAGTTTAAGACACTTGATTTAGGTTACTCATAGCACTACCAAATTTGCAGTACAAAGAACATCAGAGGCAAAAATGCCCAAAATTACGGAAGAGAGCCACAGTTCAATCATTTACAAAACAATTCCATCAAACTATTCTAATTTCCACCTGCAAATATATACACATTAGAATGCCTCATTTAATTTACTTCACTTTTTTAAAAGCATAAATCTATCCATTTAGTAACAACACAAATCCAATGAAATATAACTGAAAGTGATTAAAATTAAGTCAAGCTACAGCAAAAATATTGTATTCTGTCGAATCCATTACTTTCCTCTTGCTGAGGAGAATTGTAGCATCTTCCCCTCTATAAACAAGGCTTCCTTTCCCAATTCTAGCTCTCTCCTTCACTCTTTCTTCAAGACAAAAATTTGCCTTTTGGCATCAGTCTGCCTTCCCACAAGGTACCAGAGCATTGGATACATTTGCAGATGGTAAACCTACATCAGATTTGTTAGTCCCCTTTATCTGCTGCTACTACACACTGCCCCTTTCATGCCTCCTCCTGGCACAAGAATAAATTCCCAACAAACTCCCCTCTCTTCATCCTACAGAGGAAATGGACGAGGACTTTATCATCCAGGCCCAGTTCATTCTACTGTAGATTCAGATCTTGCTCCTTGAGTAATACAAAACCTTTTTCATAGGCTTAGACTCCTCTTGGATAAGTTCAAATAATGTTTAGACAGGAAAATAAAATAGTTCAAGGTTACTAGAAATAGCTGCAGTGGAAGTCTTGTGCCATTTCAACAGTCAACACTGAGAATATCTGTACTTTAGTTCAGCTTTTACCACTCCTGCTTCTTCCAAAGAAACTCACTAATTGGATTCAAGTACGCCATTATGAACTGCACAAGCATTCTTATCTGAAAACCACATCCCTAGTGACAGTAAGAGATGCAGACTACTTAATTAATCTGTAGCACCTTCATTTTTTTTAAATTACATGTCTCAAGTCTTTACCAACAATGAGTTCTCACTTCAAGCAAGAACAGCCCACATCTTTTAATGACAATGACAGCATAGTATTAAAATCCAATCTTAAATCTAAGTAGGCTATGTACATGTTAGCAGTGTGTTTTTCATTTGAAGAACTTCGATTTAAGAGGTACCTACACAGCAGGGTCCTCAAAACAAGCGTGCCATTTCCTCAGCACTCCCTATATTACACTTTCTAAAAAGAAAGCTGAAATTAGAAGGAGAGGGAAGGAGTTGGCCTAGAACAGCTGAGAGCAAAACAGCAAACCATCCAATCTAAAAAAGTGCTCCATTTCCATTTTGCACTGTATAATATAACCATAAGAGAAAGGACAAACATCAGAAACATGGAGAATTATCAGAGAAAATTGAGGACACAATCTATGACCAAGAACACAAGAACTGACTAAGATGACGCGGCCTATATTCCTTTTCCACCAGGCTATGACCTGACCAGTGAAGCCACACTGGTCAGCCATGCCTGCCAGTGAAGACTTAACATCTTCAAAATGAAGACCTCAGGAAATACTCTTTGTACTGACAGACAATAGAAAATGAAGTGGTAACATGGTGTCACAGCTAGAATAACAAGCCATTTGGATTTACATAGTTGAAGTGCACCAAGCTGCCTTTTCTGAGGCGTGCTTCACAAGCTTGCTTCTCACATGGACCTGTATATTGCACTCAAAGTTGTTAGTCTACAAAAATCAACACTGTACATAAGTACAGAGAACCAGGTTAAAGCAGATAAGAAAACCACCACTTCAAAAGAAAATATCATTCTCAAGAGTATCAACATGCACCTGAGAAGTCTCACACATCTTTAAACACTCTTCCCTCCAAATGAGTCCTTAGTCGACAGGCATACAACCAGCATTGCTGCTGAACTGCAAGTCTGTTGGGTTTTTTCCTGTTTCTGTTTTTTAACAGATGCCATTCTAAATACAAATAATCTGCACTAATTAGCACAGTTGAAAGTTTTTAAAATAGACATTTGAAGCAATGGCTATAGGCTAAGTGATTTCCCAAACTGCTGGGAAGTAACACTATTAGGATGTGAATGATAACTTTTCCATGTGGATTACTGTGCATTATGTTATCACATAAGAAGTTTCGTGGGTTGGGCTGCCCCCCCCATCCTTTTCCTAAAAATTGGCAGTTTGACTAAGTATAAATATCTAGTTCAATACAAGAGAAACTCATCTTGGGTCACAGGCTTTATAACTCTAAAGCAAAAGTAATCTAGAAGATCTGTTTATACTTTTACAGAAATCCATTTCCAAGGATAAAATAATCAAAGCAAAAATTAAAAAAAAAAAAAAATTTAAACCAATAGAAAATATTTTGCAAATCTACTAATATACAAGCTTTTATTTCCCTCCTCTAACAGTTGATAACTATTTTAAATAGTTATCTCTGTCATATCACCTATTTGTAAGAGCCTTTAGTTATCTTTTCTCATTGGAGATCTTTTATCTTCAAAGAGCAAGGCAGACACTGGCTTTCACAAGCACCAGTCAATATGTTCAATATTCAAATTCTTAATGCCACTTGTGAAATCTATCTTTGAATCATTTAACAAACAGTTTTAATTATTATATATTTAACTGCAGTGTTTTTTCTTATTTGATCACACACACCATGACTTTTCACTTAGTTAATCATCCAACTCAGTTTTATCTTTTCTTTTGCCAGTTCACAGGTTTATCCACTTTCTCTGCAAGCTTGCTTTTTTAATAGTTGCTGCTCCTTCTCACTTATCCGTCATGAACATCATACTTTATCCACTTTATATATAATCAAAAGAAGCATCTGTTCATTTGACAGCTGAAAGTACTGATTTAAAAAAAATAAATGAAACTTCAGGAGTACTGTCTGATTGGTTTTATTTTCCTTTTGCTTTACATGTACTTTAAGTGTTTTTATTTTTACAGTCATGTTTGAGAATTTCTAAGCTCTAACCTAATTGCATCATGCATATCTACTGAACAACTCCTTAATTATCTAAATAATAATAATTAAAAAATCTTCAATATTGCTGTGTCAGAATAGTGGAAGGTTACTACAGAACATGTCTGTATTCAAGGTATCTTCCCCAAAATACACTGTTTAGTCTTTTAAACTTTCAATGACAGCCACAACATCAGAAATATTTCCAAGACAGTCTTCAAGAGCAAAGAACGCTGACGGATTTTCATTTTCTTCATGTTTACAACTACTAGTGTCTTAATATAGTCTTGAACAAAACATCTGAAAAAAACCCGCACATACAGCAAATACATTCCTTCCTCCACAACACACATGCTTCCTCCAAAAAACCCACAGACAAATGAAAGACTGATCTATTCCTTTCATATGAAAATATATTTAACTCCTGCACTTCTCAACACTTGCTACACTTGTTATTTAGAATTAAGCCTCAAAGCCATTTGGCAGCCAGCTTTTGCTAGACAGTGCTGTTACAAAAAAACCACATCATTCTTTCATTTTAAGGATCCTGGGCTTTCCACAATCCTGTTCAAACATCAAGTGGCTTTCAATCAAGTTTGCATGTTTCCTGTACTACGTTTGACCTCTGTACATCAACAATACATTTGCATTCTTCAGGACTTTTGTGCCTGTAATAAGCAACAGAAGGAACTACAGAAGCCTATACTGAACTACAAAACCACTTCTTCAAGCTACGTGAGGACTCATGCAAATGCCATTTTAACCAATGTAGGATACTCACATTTGAAAGGTTTTTCTTTGCAATCACATTTTATGCTTTGTTTTTAAACATCAGAATTGAATCCTAGAGAAGAAATCTCAGCCTAATTATGGCGTTTTCTTTCCCAGCTAGAATACTGCTTACCACTGTCAGCCCACAGAGGTATCTAGAAACTGTATTTTTCCTCCTAAAGATACATCTTCTGTCAAAGAGATGACAGCAAATTGTGCTTAATAGGGTTCTTTTGTGGACAGGACACATCCCCGACTGGGTTTGCAGGAGGGTATTAACTCCATGTAAGCAAGTCAACCAGAATTAGCTGAAGCAGGACAGATGCTGACAACATGCACCCCAAAGGCATCCTCAGAGGGAGACTGGGGGTTTTTTGGCCTAGGGACAGTTGAGGGGAGGGCCCAGTAGCACCTGTCAGTCAAGCTGATGTAGAAAGGAAAGATATTTGTTAAGGTAAGATCTTTCCAATGACTAGTTTTGTAAGGGTGCTACTGCTGTCCATCATCACCACCACCACCGAAGCAGCAGCTGTCAGACACTGGGAGACTGGAAGTGCAGTGAACGTCCACATCAGGCTGAAAGTGAAGCCTGCCCAACCCAGGCAATCAGCACTTCTACCGAGTTTGGAGTTCCTCTCCCCAACCTCCCTCCACTCTTGCAAGGCTACGTGCACAGCAGGAGTGGAAATACTTGAAATCAGGAGTTACTGGCACACATACATTTCCAAGCAGGCATTCACAGATCTTCTCTGCAGGCAAGAAATTTCTTTACCTGTTGGCCTTAAGTGGTGCAGTATGTTGCTTCAAATACATAAGACTAGTGGGGGTTTCTTTGGGGGTTTTGCAGGGTTGTTTGGTTTTCGTTTGTTTTTTTTCCAGCTTATCTACTGTCCTGGATATTCATCTGGATGAAACTAAGGACTGTTATATCGCTTACCAAATGCAGCACAGCTATCCACTTTCACAAGTTACAGAAAACAGTATTTATTACCAAGAAAGTAAGATGACATGGGCAATTTATCCTGCAGAGAATCAGAACTAAGTCAACCCAGAAGTCACACATTAAGGGGGAGTCAGAAGACCAAAATCAATACATGTAGTCATTCTGTCCTAGCTATATTAAAGCCAGCAAAAGCCCCAGTGAAACCTTGGCAACACAAATTTCCATCCATCCTTTACAGAACCAACAGGACTATGGCCAGAATCAAGACACCAGCTGCAATAAAATTGTAACTTGTTAGCACACTAGGATTAGACTAACACCCCTATGTCTACATGCACTCAAAGCATTTGACTACAGTGTAGAGGAAAGAGCCTAAATCTTAAGAAGAAGAAGAGCAAGACATCTTTAGCAGAAGATAGTATTTGTATTCTGTGAAGACAACAACAGAAGGACTCAAGGAACCAAGATTTAATGTTCTTCTGTTATAACTACTGTGATGGAGCTACCTACTGATAAAGTTTTCAGAATACACAGGTTCTAGCAGCAACCTTAAAGTTATGTGAAACTTAAAACCAATACCAAAATAGCCACCAATATGCAGACTTTATTCACAATCTGCACTTAAGTTAGTTGTACAAAATTTAAATAAAGCTACTTTAAATCTTGACTCTTGCATTATTTGTATTATAGCACTTTTGAGAGCAGGGGATTTCCTGGGGAATCTATATTTAATTTCCCAGAATGCAAGAAAGCTTGATTTACGGGCATTCGGAAGCTAGAAACGGAAATCCAGAGACTGGATTGCAATGCCTTCCCGTTGCTTTTCCCTCCCGAGCTTCCTTGATGTAGTCCTTTTACGCAACTACAACCTGCAGCCAGACAGCACACTTCTCTGCTTTGAAAATAACACAGAAGAACTGAAGACAGAACTTGGCAAACTAACTTCATAGCTGTCACTCTAACTGTTCAGTTTGGAATCTTCAGTTACATAATTATGCAACAGCCTATGATGACATCACGAGGCTGTCACGGCTGATAAGGTTAGTCAGTATTTTCAGACATAAGTCTTCACATTTTCTAGCATATGACTGTTCTTTGAGACCTCAGAGGTACTCAAAGTTCAAAAATGAGGAAGTGTTTATAAATCTCCAGGCTGCCAAGATCCAAGAAGTTTGCAGCCTTTCTCAAAGTCTTCAGCACTTTTATCAAACTCTTCATGCTGCGAGCTATTTATTCAACTGGAAGGGGCAGCTTCTTATTCCCAGACCCCCAAGTAGCTACATATACACTACTTAAAACTGAAGTTTTATTTTCTAATTATAATTATTGTATTTTGATTTAAAGCAACTGCAGCACTTGTACACCAGGTTTCTAACTAAATCTGAATCAATATTAAAAGCATATCAAAGAAATTATGCAGAAAATATAACTTGTTTCAATACATGTCCCCCACACGTACTGATTCTAAGGCATCTGTCTACAGTAGCACGGGTGTTCCAGTTTTAGCTTTCAGATTTCCTAATCACATAAGATGCTGAAAAACCTTCCAAAATATTCAGCTACGATAAAGATTTAAGTCAACCTGCTGAAAGACCCAATAAATCTCAAATAGTTATGCCACCGCTAGTGTCTTCCTCTATCCTAACAAGTCCTGATGCATCACTTTCCTTTAAATCTTCTCTAGAAATATCTACATTTTAACGAGCACAATCCATTTAATTCTCATTCTCCATCAAGATGAGATGTATCACTACTAAAATCTCTGGACTAACAAATCGTATTCAGAACATGCTTACTCATGTGCATTTGATTCAGCTGAGATAATGAACGTCCTAAGTATGTACAGTGGCAAGAATCTGCAGGTCCTTGTGATCACTGCTGTCAAACATGCTTTGATTTTGTCAAATAAGGCATCACTTCAGTACAAAATTCAGCACCTGGACTTAAAAGCACATGCTAAACAGAAGTCTTTGCTGCTCTGACCACCTACTGGTCATTGGTTTCTCAGCCAACTCCTTTAAGACAGCACTTGAAAAAAAGATAAGCAGTATGCAGGTCTCAATGGAAACAGAAATGGCTGCCATATAATTACTGCTTAATATTCCTTTTACGGGAGATGTGTCTATCCTGAAACTTAAACAATGGAGGTGTCATTCTCCCTCCAACACCGGACTGAATGGTCCAGCAACACCAGATGCTGGAAGGACCTCTAACGTAAGTCAAACACCGCATCCAGAATTACTTTCCAATTCAGAGGTATTTTCCAAGTTACTCCATAAAAAGGTCACTATATCAGCAAGAACAACTTCTTGGTTGTGTAAGAGCTAGTTAGAATTACTGTCTCCATAAATCATTAAAATTCCAACCACTAAAGGCTTCATTCAAGACTTAGATTTAAACTGGATATAGTACCATTCCTACAAGCTATAATATTTGTAACTCTTTTGATAAAAAAGCTTATATTACAAACCCAGATGTACCTAGCAGATTACATTTTCATGAAATCATACTCAATGTTGTTGAAAGTTGAATAAATTTCAGAAAGTAAACAGAGTAATTCAGAACACTGTTCATGCTCCCAGATCTCCACTTGAGAAGAACAGAAACAATGAAAATTTGACACATCAGAACTGGGACCTCTTTCAGGCATTTAAGCACTACACAAGAAGAAATTAGAAAACATTGCTCTGCAAGCTGATGCTCCATAGGATATTGTTTCAGCAGATTAATCTATCTGTTTCTCTTTCCTCAGTTTGGTTATCCTCTGTATGCTGAAAGCTACAGGTAGTTTATTGTTTTAATTGAATAACCATTGCCACAATTAGACAGTAGCCCCAAAGTGCCTTGGGATGTCAAAAATGCCTAAGTTTAATGATTCTCTCAGGTAGACACCTCATTGCCTGAAGATCCTGCCCAACTAGCACTGTATTGTTGTAACATTCAGAATAGTCAGAAAACCGTTTACTCACATTGTCAGCACTGTCTATAACCCTCATTAAAAAGCTAGTTAAGCAGTCACCTGACATCTGCCAGAGCATTTTAGGTGCTCTTTATGACATTAAGAGGTATATCCCAAATACAGAAGTAAAACAGAATGGGTACTTAATGCGTCAGCCACACACAATTTTCAAAGACTTTTTTTTTTTTTTAATGAACACATTGAAGTTACATTTATTCTTACTCCTAATCTTCGCTCTAAATGTAAGAATTTAAAAATACAACCCACTAATGAAACTAGTAACTCAGAATTTAGAAGTTCTAATTTTCACTAAACAGGCATCTTCAAGTGCCTATTTCAACTGATGTCCATGATTATCATTTATTAATGGACACAAGATGAAAACTGGTGTCTTGTCTTCTGGTAGCAAGAGTGGGAAATAAAGAAGAATGAACCACAGGAAACAACTCCTCAGTATTCATGAAAACAAACAGAAGTATGTTTTTCTTTACAGTATTTATTTGCATTCTTTTCCACTTCTGAAATAACATCAGTAAAATAAAGCAGAAAATTCAGCCCAATCGGAGTTTATTGCTGAATGTCAGTAATGCGTGTGAGTCTAAGACAGCTGATTATACAGGCAATCAATAAATACATTATGCAAATATACATATGCAAGCTCATTGACCTACTGTCATTGAAGTCTTGGTATTAAACTTGCACAGCGAATTAGCCCTTGATATAAAAAATTATAGTTTCCTAAAAGACCAGGAAACAATGACAGAAGTAGTAAAATAAAATGATCTTGCATCCAAAATACTCTGAGGTCAATCAAGACACACAATTCTGCTATTAAATCTTATACCTTTCTACTATTCCCCCAAAATCAAAGCTTTTATTCTCAAAATTACAACAACAAAAATATGAAAGGTTTTAGTGAAACATTTACAGTAAAGAAGGTGCAAATTAAAATCCTCTTTAAAAAAACCTTACTTTAGTCTTCATTCAAAGAAGTTTCAAAATCAGGTCAAACACTAACACAGAAATTTGGAACTGGCTATGCAAAGCCAACAGACTGTAACATTGATCACTGACACTATTAAGAAGCCTTGATTCAGTGTCTGCTTGTACAGAGCTGACTGCCAAGTCCTTGAATGTATTTGTTTTAATGATACACATTGCCTAAGACATTCCCCACAGAAAATGTATCCACAACACAACATAGGAATTCAGGTTCCTGATTTACTGCAGTGCAGAACAGGCAGTATCCCAACACTACTTTGGCAACTGCCTGACTATCAGAAGGTGCAATACACCTTTAGAATACTTTAAGGAGGAAGAAAAAAAAAAAGAAAAAAAAAAAAAGAAGCGACCAGCCCTGCTGCAGTTCTTTGCATTATTAAATATACTGCCACATGACTTCCACAGAAACGTATGGATGCACAACCAGAATGAATATATATTGCCTGCAGAGGTCTAGCTGAAAATTCGGATACTGACCCAGAGAGATGCTTCAAACAGACATGTTCTGAGTTTACTGTGTATTTAGAGCATTTTAAATAATTTTCAAAGTGTCTCATATTTCTGTAAGCCCAAGGAAGAAATCTTTTATAGGGACTCTCTGAAATCAAAGGCATCCAGTAAACAGGGACAGTAAACGCAAAAACATGACCCAACCCTCCAAACAGGCACATATTGTCCAAAAACCAGAAATTCTGGCGTAAAAGTATTAAAGAACACAAGAGAATAATTTTACTGATAAGTCAGAACATCACTAGTAGAAACAGTGTGATTTTCATACATTTCTCTAGCAATTCCTTTCTGTAGTGTTTTAGGTTTTAAGTTTTATAACTATAAGATATAAACATATATAGCTATAGATCACATACATTGTATCTATACAGAATAACTTGTTTTTATGATAGCACCACCACCATAAAACTTCTCAAACATGTGCAGAACACAAAAGCATTCCTTCATGACACAAATGTATGTGTCAGAAGACAAATTTCAGTGAGGTGGTCTCGGCAGAGCTGTTCTGTTTAAAAATCCTGCACCAATAGCTAAAGCAGAAGCTTTTAGCTCATTTTTGTCACACTTCATCACACAATTAAGTCAGGCTATGCAGAAACATACAGCAACTTTGGCATCACTTTTTGTTGCTTTGTACACACTGCTTCTATCCTCAGGGCAATATGCTACTGTGAAAGAACCATCAATTCACTAGATGTCACTTTTATTGTAGGACTTAAAAGTTTGACTCTTAGATTCCCACTCTTAAAGACTACTCATAGATCTATTTCTCACCTGTCCTTGTGCAGAACGACTGTACATTACATAGACCTACAGATGCAAATAAAACTACATCTTAGCTGTTTAGCTATAACACACCCAGACGCTTTACAGCTTACACCCTGCTTGACTTTTTGTGTAATGCGTGATACCTGGACAGTTGACAGCACATCTCCCTGGGAAAAGCATCCTCGTGAGGAAGCTCTGGAAGTTCCCTGCCAGTCACTGCCCCCAGTCCAGCTCCCCAGTGCCTTCGGGCAATCCCCCAGCGCAGCCTGTCCCAAAGCTACACAAAGCCAGTGTCCTCCAGCATTTTTCAGACATTCTGCTCTCCCTCATGAAAGACGTTAACATTTTCATCTAAGAAAACTATAAGTATTTGCGTAGCAACCAAGAATTCGTGCTCCTTTATTTCCTTTCCAGATTTCATTCGTTTCAGGCTTTGAAGCCTGGGCCAAGCCAGCTCTGGAGAAGGCCACATGGCTGCCCCTAAACAAATGAGTTTGGGTCTTGTGATTTGCCATGGTGATGTAACTCAGAAAACCTAAGACTGGATGGTGATAATACAGCTACTGAACCTGAGAATTTAGCTCTAAACATAGAAATATCCAAAAAGACCAGCTGAAATTACGTATCTTTATCCTTTTTATGGCCTTCTCTGTTTCTCATCCCATTTTCTCTTCTTTCCCCCGCCTCCCTCCCCATATAAGCACTACAGTCTTAACATAAGTGGATGTTTTTTCATCCCAGATTGTATGACAAGCAGGGAATGAGGAAAAAAAAGCAAGAAAAAACATAATTGTACAAATACAGCTATTTATTACACATCCTGCCTACCATAGTCAGTAATTTAGAAACTAAAGAGATTGCCATTTCTCATTTCAGCTGTGGTCATTCTCTGTAGTAATAACTCAGTTTTATACGTAATATTTTTTCCCTCCAATCTCCAGTGTATATGCATGCCTTTTTTTTTTTCCACAATACAGTCCTCTGAAAACAATGAATTTCATTAAAGCACAGAAGGCTGCACAACAGAATGACATAAAAGCACACAAACATGTTGACATTATACAAGAGCTTTTTCCAACCACAGACACTAACACTAAAATTTAGTTCAAGATGTCCAAGAGATTACTAACTACTCTTCTTTAAACACTTGTCCTTTTCTAAGAATCAGTGCAATCAAAACCAGTAGCATACTACTAAAGTGCTACAGAGTGAGCAATTTGTTACTGATAAGAGCTTAAATCCAAAATATACATCTTGCAATCTTCTCAGCAGGGACATGTGGGAAGTTGGAGCATATACCCTATCAGGCTTTCATTGGAAGGTTCTCTAAAAAACTAAAATACACTTTACAATAACCTGGGTTGGGGTTTCCTTTGTATTTTTAAAAAACATTTTAAGCAGCAGCTAAGTTAGTTCCAGGTTCAATTGCTCAGAAACTAAAAGGAATGTGATCACAAAAACAGGTTGTGCTACAGCATGGCAATTCAGAAGCACATGAAGTTTTATTATTGAATGACTTTGGACAGCAGGTCATCAAAACTTAAGACTTATTTTCTGCCAATCCCGTATCTTTAGACAAGTAAATATGGGAAGCTAAAGACATACAAGACTTCCTTACAGAAAGAGTAAGCCAAACACCACTGATGTATACAGACAGAAATATCAAACAGCAGGGCTGAAAACCACGTACAGCCCCAGTATGACTAATGAGGGGAAAAAAAGAGGTGCTTCTTTCATTAGAGACATATTCATTTGCTTATGTGTGAAACATTTATTACCAAAGATTCCTCTCTGCCATCATAGCAAACA
>JAVJGG010000054.1:6443967-6471187 GCA_035590195.1 Aviceda cuculoides
AGTGTATAGTTACCAAACCTACTGTTCCTTTGCTTTGTTAGTGCATTAACATATATGTGTTTTTAATGATAAAGTATCATACCTTAGCTGATGCTCTCTCAGATTACACAAGGCTTCCATTCCATGTAAATAGGAATACACAATCTCCAAATCCTACAAACATAAGGAAAACATTATTAGGATTCTCAGTTTGGTACAAGCTGTTAAAATACTGATTTTGCAAAGCATCCAGAGCTCTCCTAGTAGGGGCAACAGGAATATTTGAAATAATACATTTACAAGAGGTTAAAGGTAAGTTGCAGGAATACCTTTGATTATACCTTTGAACCTGACATGGGGAATAATGGTGGTGTGTCCACATCAGAAAATACAAACACAGAAACCTTTCTGCTTTTGCAGTTATTGTTCATGTCCAGGAAACAAGCCTGGTCCAGAACTCCAGTGAGCTACTTTGCAACTACCACTGTCCTGCTTCCCAATACCAAAGTACTCAAACCCCTTCATTTATTTCGTAAAGCAAGCTCATGGAAATTGGTCTTTTCACGTTCAGGGGAAAAGAAAAAGTACAAAACGGTCTAACAAAATACCCCAACAAAATACCCCTTTGTACATAAATATTTACAAAGTTGTATCCACTTCAAGTGGAAGGTAAACCACAAGCTTAAATGAGAAAAAAAGTTGGCATGAAGAGAAAATTATTGGCACGAGATCATAAAAAAAAAAAAAAAAATCATAAATACTATCCTAGTTACATGGCGAAGTGTTATATTCAACCATTGTGGACCTCCAATATTCAGCTCACAAAACAACATTAATAAAGATATGAAAAAAACATCCAAGACTAAAATTTCTTAAGATGCAACTATGGAAACACTAATGTCAGTCTAGCAGTTTTGCTCATGTTATACTTAAAATCACTACAGCACTTAAGAGAGAACTTCAGTGCAGGCCACAACTTCTAGGGTGATTTAAATTTGGCTTGTGGATTTGATGCTGTTTCATCATCCTTTTTTTTTTAAAAAAAAAAACATGCTAATTAAGAGACAATGCATTATCCATAATTCATTGAAAATCAGAGCAGTGGCTCACAACCACTAGCTGAGGCTGACAAAGCTGAGAATAAACTAACACCAATACCACTCTTATAAACTTACTGTAAGAAGGTGTTTTCAAGTAATGGAATATATCAAAGCTATACATTTATGAAAGATTTGGTCACTGGGAAATATTTGTGTATTTAAAATTGACTGTGAAGTACAGAAATACTTCAGTTTTCAGGTACAATGAAAGAATGCTAGCTGTGCTATTTGGGCAAGGACGTTAGGACTGAAGTCGCACAGGGAACTTGAATTTAAGTGAGCAAAATAAAAATAAATTCTAGTTAAATACATTAAGTATAGAAATGTTACTGTACTTGTTTAAATATGGTACAGATCAGAAAAGTTGCCAGGAGTTACACTCAGTGGTTAAGACTAGATAGGTGTCTTTCATTCAGTATCGAAGAGAACATCTTTTTCTCACACTGAAAAAAGCAAATATTCTGTTTGAAAAAGTGGAAGAAGCGCACAAGCCAAAATGCTGCAACTTCACTTCTATTCTGGTCCTTCTGTTCCCTTGCCCTCTAGAGGCTTTGGTCCTCCTGTGAGGAGCAGAGGACACATCAAGGATAAACGTAATTATGCATGGTTTGGGATGGAGGGACCTTGCACATAGGAGGCTTTGAAGAGAAAATAGAGTAGTTGCTTACCTTTTAACTTTTTTTTAAATATTAAGAAAAGTGTGTGAAAGGACATATCTGCCGCAGTCAGTGACCTGCTCACTTGCCAGACAGGCCAGGGATGAGCAGAGGCTCCTGGGAGCCCTGTGCCAGCAGCAGGGTGAGACGCAAGCCCGACAGTCCCTGTGGCATCACTGCCACTCACCCGGGCATGGCAGACTCTGTGGCACAAGCCACCACCTGCTGCGGGAAGCTGGGAGTGGACCATTGAGGATCAGATGCCCACAGCAGTGGATTACATGGAAAAGAGCGTGGCCAGAAGGTGCTACTGTAATTCATTTCCAACAAGCCTGTCTAACAACAAAGCAGAGACAGAAGAGAAAGGGAGTAACCTTCTGCCACCAGCTTGCACAGATTTCATCTGCAGTAACAGATTCACAGATTAATATAGAACCATTAAGGATGCTGGCTTAGACCTAAAAGTGGAAATGCCTGATAAAACGGATCCATGGACATTTGGTTTCCAAAACTGCTGGGTGACACAAACCTAGTGACCAACCCTGCAGATATACAAAGCCGTAAAGAACACAGGTTATGTTCCTAAATAAATGCAGCTGAAGTGACTTGAAGCAGGGGGAATGCATTACAACCACTGAAGGGAGTTATTCTGACCAATTTCATAAGCAACACACAAGATAAGTTTAGTGAACACTTTAAATAAAAAATTAAAAAAAAAAAAAATCCTTTGTCAAAATGTAAGTTTACTCGTCAAATATTTGCAAATACAACATCCCATAGATCCCCACACCAGAAATGGCAGATGGTGGAAGTCCTTGCCTAAAAAAGGCAAAAAAGAGATCTAAAAAGGTCTAAAAAAAAAAAAAGAGATCTTAAAAAGGGGGGAGGGATAAGAAAAAAAACCAACAACTACATAAATCTTTACTTGCGCTTCCACCATGGTTGCTGGCTGCAGCAACACAGGGAAGATAAAGTTGAAGACATCTCACCACAGAGAGAACTAAGGTGGGTTTGGGGTTTTTTTATTTGCAAAAAAAGCAGCAAGAAAACAGACCAGAGCCACAGGCAGTGGGGTCCTATCAAAGGAAGCAGTCATTATAACATTGCAGCTGATGTCCACTAGCATCAAATCAGACAACTATTTCCAAAAAGTGTGCTGCAACCCGTTCTTTAAGCTGTACCTTTCCAGAGGGTGTCTAGCAGGAAACAGCTCCCTCTAGCACCAAAAGTTTGGCATTGAAATTTAAGTGACAACCAACCAGCATCATTGCTTTCAGTTAAATTCTCCATAATAGTGCAAGGTACAGAAAACTACAGTAGAGTCGAAAGAGCTGAATGTATTTTCATATATTGTCAGTAGGCACTGCACACTTCCAGTCAGTCTGCAGCATTAAAGAGTAGGAAAGCAAATTGAAAAAATTAAAATAAAATCAGAATATAAAGTTATTGTCATTAGGTCACCTCAGTTTTCCATTTATCTCAGGAAAAACTAGGCTTTACTTACTTAGCAAACATATTATAGAACATAAATAGCTGTTTCAACTTCTTAATTAAAAGTGAATTAATAGAATGCAAGAGTCCTTCAGAAATATTTGTGCCAAATGTTGTAAAATCCTAAACAGATTCCGAATGCTTGAAATGATGGTGTAATAAAAGCCATTTCACAAAAATAACACAAGTACAAACTCAGGCATGTAAGCTACAAAAGTTTTCAATTTTTATATTCTAGACAGTTGCCAAAAAAGCGAAAGTTTTAAAACTCTTGGGAAAAGAACTTTGTCTTTCAAGAAGGACATAGCCTGCCTATGTGATTTATGCCAGCTAGTTGAGCAAAACCTTAAAACAGCAGCCAAATTCAACCCCTCTGTGACTTACACAAACATTTCTGCTAGCTTACAGTGTCCCTGAAAGCTGCCTCTAACTAATCCACAGGATATATATATAAAGGCATGCAGGTGACAGCAGCAAGACCGATGCTTTTTTGGTGGTTGTTTTTCCAGCACATGTACTCAAATTACCACAAGGTGGCAGACTGAGCCATCAAAACTTCAGATAAAAGTAATTCTTCACACAGTTTTTCCCTTTATTTTTTAAAATATAATTTTATAACCGTTTATTTTAAAGTCAAGAGGAGCAAAGCTAATCATCACCACTAAAACTGGTTAAATATTCTGCTACAGGAAGGACTATTTATACAAAAGCACAGGAGAACCACCACTTCTCTGCTTTCTAGTTTCATCCAGCCAGCAGAATTGAAAAAAAAAAATAAAAAAAAATAGCAAAACCGATGCAAAGGCTCGGCTGATCTTGCTGCAAGAATCAAGTTCTACACCAAGATTGTGGCAACAACTTGAAAAAACATCTCAGTGGAAACTCCAAAACCAAAAATCAAATGCAAAGCACAAGTTAGCACAGTTTTTAAAGCATGTTTTTATTTAAATGAAGGTTAAACGACTGAAATCTAATCTACACTTAAATTTGTTCTGCAGCCAAAGTCATATGCTTGGGTTGCTGTGTGTGGAGCAGCCCAAAATTTGTTTAATTCAGTGTTATTTCTTGTTTGTTTCCGCGGTGTCAGCTGGCTCAGTTTAAAGTTCTGACTGTGTACTTTGAAACAGAACAGAGAGACTCAAGTTTTAACATAGCTCAACTGCAATTAGCTGTGTAGAAACACATCGGCCTGTACCCTTACCTCTGCTCTCCATTCTAATAAAAATCTGCATATGTTTATGCCTGCTCATTTCTAGCCATTTAATTTGCGCTTCAAACATATTTGGCAATGCCAGTTACACAAACCAGAAAAACCCAAACCAGAATGCTGGCCCCAAATTCATACTAGCTTAATGAACAAATTGTTGCTTTAGTAAAGTGATAGAGGCGTGAAAATTTGCTACTTTGGACTGAAAAAGTTAAACCACTCTAAAAATTGCAGACTTACACCGGTTTCAGTCCTGGTTTGCATTATGGTGTGAAACTACAGGCCCAACTCAACTATTCATCCTTGCCACAGTTAAAAAGCAAAATGCTGCGCTCTGAAGTTCACTGCTCTCTTAATGAGAAATTCACTCATTTCTGTGAAGTGGCAAACAAGCAGAAAAAAGCTTTCATCTTATAGTTTGGTATATTTTAAATCAAAGGGTAAAAATAAAATACAAGCTAATTCCTTAATTCACTGTCTCAGAGGATGGGAAAAGAAAAAGCACCTTTTCAAAGCACCTAATATTCACCTTGAGCTCAAAAAGGTCTGCCAGCTGAGTCTATAACAGGTTTTGAAAGGCTGATCTTTGTTAAAATAACCCATCTTCAGCTCAAACCCAGCCAACCACCAGTAGCACCAGGCTCCGACGGGACGGGGCAGCGGGGGGGCACCCGCTCCCCATCACACCTGGCAGCTCCAGACCCCAACCCAAGTCCAGGTTTCGCTGTTGTGAAACCAGGAGGTGCCACCCAGTCCCTCCCCTCTGGGCTCCCAGCACCTCCCCGGCCCCAGGACCGAACTCCAGCCTCCCTGTTGGCAGCATGAGACCCGCGAGGTCCAGTGTCCGCGTCATGGAGGCAACAGTGCACATGGCGGGGCGAAGGTGGGACCTCGAAGTCTTCAATTGGTTCAAACAGACCATGACACCGCTGGCTGGCAGGGAGGCGTTTGTCATTTCTATATGGCTGACTACACAGTTATTTTAGCTCGAAGTGGAACCTCCCTTTTCTCTTCAAGCATTTCAATTCTTTTTTCCCCAAATCATGATAGAGTAGCTACAGCAGCAGTGCCAAGTTTTTATTCCCAGTGAGCAACGAAGCCCCAGTCCAAACCCAGGTTGCTGAAGTCCTGCCTCTCCTTCCTCATAGCTGCAGGATCCTGTCTTTTTTCCCTTTTCTTCTCACATCCAGCACCTGAAATCATTTGAGACACAGCCACTCAGGTAGCTATACCAAGCATCTACATTTTCTTTTTTTCCTCTAGCATTGATTTAGCACCTGCCTGCCCAGCTGCCTGTACTGGCTCACCGAGACCAAAGCAGTGTCAGCATCGCCAAAAGAAACAGACTGGACTACAGCAACATCAATCCCATCTGGCTTAAACAGAAATTTCCGTGTCCACAGAAGAGATGTGTCTGCTCCCAAGTAGGTTTGTTCACATCTGGTTCACACTAACATGCCAGGCTCTCACCACCAGCAGCTCAAGAGATGACGCAAGTTACTGCCTTCAGAGACAGCAACCTCCGAAGCAAAGGCAGGGCAGGTGGGGAAGGGGGGAAGCTGCGTCAGTTATCCCAGCCAAACCTGTCCCCAAAGGCAAGACCTTACCCCAAGGGTGAGTTCACATCTTGCAAATATTAAGCTGCCAGCAAACCCACAAAACACGACTGACACCATGACAAAGAAATCCAGTGTTACTGATACCAAAATCCCTGCCATGCACACGTGAAGACGAAGAATTCATCTTTACCTCCAGCTTCTAAACACTCACAACTACTGTGCAGGAGCACGCCCAGGTATGCACGGACTTATCAGTGAGCCATACCAAGACTAATTTGTTGAAGAGATTAAAATGAAGTATTTGTCATGTACTACAATTTTTTTTACATTCTTTTTCTTACATCAGGACCTTCATATTCAGGGGCAGGGGGCTGCCACATGGGAAGCCCGCCAGAAAGCAAACTATTACACTACAATTTAAGATAAATTATTCTTTTTAACTTCACTGTAAGCTACCACAGCATTTTTCTGCAAGCCATTCTTACTAGTGTACAGCATGCTACATAGAGATCCATGGCTTAAAAAACCAAACCAAAACAAAACAAAAAAACCTAAAGCCAAAGTTACAGAAAACAATTTATTGACTCAATGCTGAATTTGCAGCTACACAGATATAAATTAAATATTTAAGTAAGTGCAATTACATATGTCAAGTCACCCAAATTGGTACTTTTGTGAATGAAATCCCATGGGCTATATTTTAAGGATGAATATAGATCATGTAATTTACTTTTGTAAATTTACCTGAAAAAACTATTTCCTTTATATCAGTCTATTTTGAAGTATATAAGAAAAACATAAGCTATCAGAGACTAACAGAAGTTAATTCCTGAACACAGAATAAACCTACTAATTCTTAATATATTCAGTTTCTAAGTACAGTCTAGGATGCAAAGCTTGGTCTATCAGTTTCACACATGAATCAATTAGCATTTCCTATAGCCAAACTTGACATTTTTAATACTCAAGTCTGATTTTTCAAACACTAAGCCTACAGAATCAGGTGACGCTACTCTCTTCGACGATCTCACAGCAAGGTTCAAGAAGTTCCTATCCTGTTCATCACCCACATTTAGCACGGTTTCAGATCCCATTTGCCCTTCTCTACTCCTGTGGGACTCCTGTTTTCCTGCCAAGAGGAAGCCAGACCTATCCAGCCACCATCCAGCCCAACACAGCCCTCCCCTTCCCAAGGAGCAGCATACCATCAGCTCCCAGGTAAGCTGCAACCCTGGAAACTCAACATTCGTGACACACGTTGATGGGGACTCAGCTCAGCAGAGTTGCTCTGATAAGCAGCATCACGCCACATTGACATTATAATTTCTACTTTTTCTTTTGTTTGGCACAGGACAAATGTAAAAATTGGAGGGGTGGGAGGCAAGAACGAGTAGTGTTGGAGATGGGTAGGGAGCAAAGACAGGTAGACGGGGTAGGAAGACAACTGACTGTAGCAGAACAGCTTTGCTGTCCCCAGTTTGCCACCCGCCAGCCTAGTCCACCTTTTCATAAACTGCCTGTTCCGGGCAATAGCTTGGCTTACCTCAAAACCACAGCTCTCCAAGACAATGATGAGACAATTTGAAACTGAGGAGTTGCTAAAGACAAATACCTTCTTACCCATAGTCCAAACAAGTGACTGGGATTAAAAGGCAATTTTTGAACTTAAAGGTCTGTTAGAGCCACCCAATGCCGAATTAGTTACCCGAACTTCAGCCAAACGTGTTAGCGGCCATCAAAGTTCTAAAAAGTTTTACCATCTTAAACCTGTATGAATTTGTCTCAGGAAATTTATGATGAAACATGACTCCACAGCAACCAGGCATGACTAAGCTTGGGAATTGGCCTTCATCAGAAGGGCAGTTTACAGGCCATCAGGCCATCCCAAGTCTTTACTTCCTCTGCTTCAGCTAGGCAGTGGAATATGGAAGTTGTATTGACCTTGTTAAGACTTGTTGACACACAAAAAGTTGTTATTTTTAGCTCCCCTGGGGGGAGGGTGGGGACATTTGTTCTGGGTTACAGGTGGAATTTTTAAAACTGGATTAGAAACAGGAAGAACAGGCAATTTTAATCTGGAACTGAAGTACCCGCACATGAAGCTTATCAGGAACAACTCCAAAACCTTGTAAGGAAAAAGGAGAAATCCCCTTTTCCTGGTTTGTCTTAACTGGGAGTTGTCCCAGTAGAGAACAAAAATATTGTTATCCAAAGCCTTCAGCTGTATTACTGCCTTTAAAAGTCAGAGGCTGGAGAAACACCATAGGATCACAGTAAAATAGTTATGGAGAAACAAGGTGTTTCAATGGGATACTTAAATCAGCCTTCCTGTCTTTCAAAAACATTTTGTTTTGTGAATTATTTTCTTTTTAAATGACCCTTCCTCAAAAGACAATTTCATTAGATGTTTATTGTTGCTTTTTAGATTTTTTTTTTTTCTAATGGGAAGTAGCATAAAAAAATAATCTCAAATTCCATGTAATGCCTCACAGATTTACATATAATAATATAAACAGTTTGGGGTTTTCAATCTTGACAATGGAACCTGCTCAAATGTATGAAAATGAGTTGGAAGGTTCAATGACCCACCCACACTAACAGACAGCTACACCAGCTCTTTAACACCAGCTCAAGATTAGTACAATTGGTTCAACATACCCTGCTGGACATAAAGCTTTTAGCAGAATAAAGTAAAGAAATTAAGACATTCATGATTATAATAATCCCATAAGATGGGGATATACGTGGAAAGGGTAGATGGGAAATTAAAGCCTGACATCTTGTAGAAGTCAGTGAACAAACTAATGAGCATAGGAAATTACAGGGTAGCACCATGCATTTCTTTTCTGCTTTTCAGACTCTCAGAAGTCAGACGATTAAATGCCTAACACAAAAGCCTAAGTTCTGTAGTCAAAAAACCAAGCATTGGTCGCATGTCCAAATGGAAACAAAATGGTTTCACTACAAAAGATATCTCCTACTGACTGCACAGACCATAATTATGAAAGGCACTTAAGTTTTTCACCATTAAGAATATATATTTTCGTGCCTTTTCAATATTTATAGCCAACAGTTGGAAGCTTGTATTAAATCTGTTCTATCCATTTTCACATTCATTGCACAAACATTCACATCTTTTGTTGCAGAGTTATGCCAGTTCCTAGGGGGTTTTCCTCTTTTTTTTTGGTTTTTTTTGGTTTTTATTGTTTTGTTTTGGGTTTTTTGGTGTTTTGGTTTTTTTTGGTTTTTTTTTTTTTTTTGGTAATGCTAAGGAAACTCTCAAATTGTTTTGAGATAGTTTGTTATTTGCCCCATGTTTTCCATTAACTATATGGAATATGACTCCATATCCTACTAAATGAAAATCAATCTTGTGCTAACAAATATATCAGCTACTAAATACAGCAGGACTTATTTTTAAACAACTACTTGTAGCAGAGATGAGTTTTATATAAGTTTATCCAAATACAAAAGACTATAATGATTGTCAGCTTTCAAATAACAAAATTTGTTTAAAAAACCAAAACAAAACAAAACACTGTCCTGGAGTAAACAGACAAAAAGTAACTCCTAGTCAGCACCTAGTTGTAATGATAGAAGCATTTTAAAGGACCTCAGCCCAGAGAACAACATCAGGAAGAGCAACTAGGGTGGCCAGCAAGAGGAGACCACAGTCTACCAGGTAGGGTTGCCTACTAAAAATACGGTTAGTGGTTAGCTGTGCTTGGGGGATTCCCCAAGAGCTGTCAGAGCAAGATTAAGGTATGACAATTCTCACATACTTTTGCTGGTAGTGGGGTTTTTTTAGAGTGCTTAATTAGCCTACAGGTTTCAATGCAGCCAGGATTAATATCCATGATACCAGTTTAAGCACAAGGACTGCAGTCCAGACAATCTAGGCGTAACTAAGCCAAACAAATTGCCATGAAGGAAGCACATCACTCCAGACTTGGCCTAGATGAACTCTTCACACCATTTTCCTTGTACTGGGCAAGAGCAATCTGTCTTCTGAAAAACCTTAACTTCTGTAAAGCCTAGGTCACTGTACTTCAACATTATAGCCAAGTGGTAACCACAACTACACAGTATTCCTTCTTCAAATGCATCATTAAAAAGGTTGTGATCATTACAAAAATCCCGACGATGTAGGCTTCATAGTATGCTGGTCTTCATAGCATATCAGATTTGTTAAATGGGGCAGCTGTTCCAAATCAGGAGGAAATAAGTAGCAATGACCTTAAAGAGCTGTCTTTTGTCAGCTGATCTGTGATAACTGCTCACGTGAACATTTTAAGTGTTCCATTGCAAACAAACTTTGTAAATTTAGTAACAGGCTAAGGTGGCAATGCTGTTCGGCTGATGAAGGGGTAACCCAGTAAACCACCTCTACACAATCACTTGTGGTCATCTGTCCGCATCTGAAGCTGTAACAATCCCAACTGCTCACGTTTCATCTACCGTCTCGGGAATACTAGCATTTCGCCTTGTTAAAACAAGACCTTGGAATTGACGCCCTTGTGCCTTTGGGACGAAGAAGCTTGGCAATGAATCGCCAGGGTGGGGGATTCAGCTCTGTCCCGAGTGCTGAACATCATCGTGCTCTACCCTCTGCTTGTTGCATTTCTCCCTTGCCAAGCAAAAAAAACCCCAAACCAACCCAGAAACACAAACCTGACAGTCCGGTTGAGAGAGGGGAAAATAAAATAAATAAATAAATAAATAAGTTCCCAAGCACAATTCCATCCCAACCTAGCCAGCAACATGCTGATCTCCAGAATAACCCAGAGCATCAGGGCCACATCTGCTTTGTAAAGCGGGGTTTTCTAGAAGCCCCCAATGCCGGAGGAGACCTCGACCACCTCTCTCCAGAGGTTACTTGTTGCAATCAGCCACCACCGAGCTGGGGTTGAGCAGGCGAGGAGCTCCATGCTGCAGCTCGCTGGCTTATTACCATGACAACTCACATCCAGAAACAAAAGGAACCAGCACGCATTGGAAACTGTGCTCTGCCAGAACTTGCAACAGAAATATCTCGGTAGTACTATAATCAACAGAAAATACGGTGAGTTATTTTCTGTGGCTGGCCTACAACCATTTTATATTGCTGGCTTACAACCAACCAAAGCAAAAACACAAAACCAACAAAACAAAAATAAAGTTTGGCTTTCCAACCACCGAGGCAACGGCGCGTATTTGCTGAAGTAAAACTGCACTGTTCCTTTTTCCTTTGGACAGTTTTGTTTTTATTTAAGAAAAAACATGTTGCTCAGTTTCTTTATATTTATGAATCAAAAAAACCCCAGATACAATGAAAGCATGAGGAAGGGGTAGAAAAAGATTATACCACAACTAATTTCAGAGGTTTACACCCTGACACATCTTTTATATTCATGTGCTTAAAGAAAGCATTAAGATTCATTTAGACAGATACAATTTTCCCAACATTCAAACATACAACTCCTCTTAGTTCAACTTACACTTTAAAGAAAAGCTTTGTCATTTGATTTTGTGTTTTAAAAGAAGATAGCAAAGAATCATGTTTGTTTATTTTTTTGGAGCAGCTGAATTTACAGCAGCATGTTTCAGAGCGTGTCTTACAACAGATATTAAACTTACTTGAAGCATCACCAGTAGGTCACATGAAAATTATTCCCAGACTATCAGGGAAATGATCATTCCAAAGTATGTATTTGCATGTCAAATCAATCCTCACTCAAAAATACATCTCAAAAGCTGCTGGTGGTCACATCCTCCCACAGCTGGGATTGCTCCTCTGTGCAAAGGAGGCAAACATTAGAAAAATGCGGAAGTACTTTCCACAGAATAATCTCCAAGCCCAAATTTATTTGTTAGCTCAGGTATTTCCTAAAACAGAGGCTGCATTTAATAACTCCAAATGTCTATCTTTTAGGTTTTGGGGTTTTTCCTTCCTATGAGCAATGGTAAGATTCTGAAAGGGATCTGAGGTTTTGGATTTGTTGTTGGTTTTTGGTTTTGTTTTGTTTTTTTTAAATATCACTTGGGGATGAATCAATTTCCATATCTCAGATGGGCTTAATGGAAACACTGCTCTGATTCAACTTGAGCATATTTTTGCACTCTTAGAAGCAGAACACCAACCACCTAAGAAATTTTAATGTCAAATGGGTAAACACCCATAGAGGTCAAGCATGTGTAGGGTTATGGTGGTGGTGAAGCACGGCCCTTCTCAGGTCACCGCCCTGCAACCTAAACGCAGCTCCGAGTACCATAAAACAGGATGGAAAAACCAAACAGCCTTCCACTGCCAAATGGGTTGGACTCTCTCTCAGGCACTGGGAGAACATCTGATACCTCAGTGAGCCAACTCCATTTGCCAAAGCTGCCTCCTCTCTGACTCGGGCTAATGTTCTGACCCTTTAACGGCCAAAGTCCAATGAGCAGAAGTCACGCACGTACCCATGGCCAGCCTACAGGAGGCTGCCCCAGCACGAAGGGCACAAAAGACCACCCCGGCACGGTGGCAAAGCAGGCTGGGTTCAGCCCACCTGCTCTGCCTCTGTCTATTGAGATGAAGTGACGTAAAGCACCTTCAGCCCATGTAGCAGATGACTGCCCTTAATGGGAAGGACTCAGCTCTTGATTCAGTCTTACCTGGCACTACACGCACAAGGGAAAACCATCAGGAACAGCTCCGAAGCTTAAAGAGTATGAGAGAAGTCACACAGTGACACTTCACTAGAATGCTCCGCCAGCCCCTAAAAAAATCCCTTCTGGAGGGAACAAGTGATTCAGACTCGTTTGGCTGTACTGTTAAACCCTACTCGGAGGGAATCTGCAAACATGCTGCTCTTTAACTCCCCCCATTAGCAGCTCTAGATGGCTCTTTCTCAGCACTTTGAAATCCCTTTCATCTCATCACACCTGCTGAAGGGATCCATCAGATCCAAATCCACTTCCAAGCATCAGACAGCTCAACACCAAGACCTAACACTGAAAAGGCTGGAAGTTGTGAATAAACCTTATCTACTGCTTACTCTGTTCCCCGACTTGGCTGGCTCTGTATTTTTTGTTCAATAACTTTACCAACAACTGTAAAGGGATAGAGGTACTGCCAGCTATTTCTTTGTGACCAGGGGCTTCGCAGTTAAGAACGCAAGGCAACCCAATAGAAGTGACTCTACAGCTGGTCTACAAACTGCCTACTGAACTAGAATTTAATTTCTAATAACTGCTAGTGACATATCTGGCTGTCACATCGCAACTGACTTTTTTTTTTTATTTCTTTACTGAAGTTCAAGAATGTCCCTCCATTTGTTATACTAGTTTCTCCCCGCAACCGTCCCTAACAAAAGACAGACATTTACAAGTCAGTGGGTGGTGCAGCTGCCAAAGGACCAACAGCAAGTGCTGTAGGATGGAGAAACCAAACACAGCCACACACAAAAACCCTGTCCGCAGGACAGCAGCAGGCAGTCTCTCAGAATCTTAATCCAATGCACAAGGGAAACAGGATTTTCAGCCTCTATAGCCTTTCCAGAGTGGTACCATATGCCACATGCTTTGCTTAGTCTAAGTTAACTAAGCAAAGGGTTAGAGATATAACTCTGAATTCCTTGTGTATAATAAAATACATACCCTTGGTTTCATAACAGAGTATTTTTGCCTAGATCTTAAGCACCATGCTTCATGAACTTTTAAGCTAAATCTTGATACAGAGAAGCTTACCAGTTGTTTTGCAAACTAATTTAGACCAAGCATATGATAGCCAACAATTTAAGAAATCTTAACAAGATACTGCTTATCTACTGATAAGCAAGCGACATTTGTTCTTAAACACTAAATGCATACCTTCACAGCAACTTAAAATCATGTGTTTGAACTCTGAAACTGGTTATTCACATTCCTCGTTAGAGATTACTGCTTATCTCCTGAGTTAGTAATTTACGGCTGAGTCTGAGGACTCACTTTTAACACTGAAAGCAATTCCAAATAGAGCTCAGCTAAAGCATGGCAGTGAAGCATCCCCAAAGCACTCCGATAGACAATAGGTGTGATCTCTCCCATTGGTGCCCCCCATAAGCCCTTGCAAAGCTATTAGAAACCCAACTCTAAACAGGTCTGAGCACTAGAGTCTGGCACAAGAACATAGGAGTGACAAACATGATTTCAAACAGAGTGAACATTTCCTGAAGATACAGTGGCCTAGGATGATGCTGGATGATAAGAAATGCAGAAGTGTGCAGAAGCACTGCCGTCTCCTCCAGGAGCCAGGTGGTAGCCAGGTTTATTCCAGGAGCACAGTGGGACTTGTGGCTGCACTACACTCATCAATGCTCCTGAGCTTTGGGCACAGAGGAAGAGGGATGATTAGTGACAGTGTGACTAAAAGCAGAAGACTCCTACACAAAGGCTGGGCATGGTGACTGAGGTAAATCAGCTCCCAGGCTGCAGAGGGCTGGGAGGGCAAGGCACAAGGACACCACGCCTGTGGTGTTCAGCATGAGGAACAGAGATCCTGGTAGCCTTGTTATTAAGCTTTGGCCTCCGCTGGCCTTCTGCTGGTACCAGTAGAGCTAATGACTGTTTCTGATCTCAGCTCTCCAGCCACACTGGGAAGGGCTCATTAAGTCAGGAGCCTGGCAATAACCCACAACAGTCTCCATACATTTAGACAGCACTTCTCTGCTGGTGAGTTAAGCCACAGAAACCCTGGAGAGTAAGGTGCAGAAGGTAGAGCCACAGGGAATCGGCTTAGGAGCAACAGAGCTGGATCGAAACTTGCTCTGTGGAAACCCAAGGTGTCTCTGCGTTCTGCTCACTGCCCCCCCAGGTCTAGAAACATAGCTCAGGAGTTACTCACACCATCTCCACATCATCACAAGCTTTCCTCAGAGCGTGGCTGCTGCCTCCACGCAGCGCTGTGTCTCAACTAAAGCATCTGGCAGGACCTGACCTCTCTTTGAAAGATCATCACAGCACGTGTAATCCAGATAACAACTGACAGGGAAGCCTGTAAGGGTTGAGACTTTCTCCTTTTAAAACAACATCCTCAGTTACATTTAACACAGATCATGATTATTATTTCTACTGTCCAACATATCAAAGGGTGGCTCATCTGCTGGATTTTATCCATTTAATCTGCAAATGGTTACTAGCCTCAGGCAAAGTGTCTAGTTCAAGAAACAGTAGTCAGACTGTAAGGTTTTCATCTGCAATTGGTGATACAACTACAGTGGTTTCAGGTTATAAAGTCATTGTTTCTACATACAGGACCCATGCACTTCTGCCAAACAAAGTTCCTAACTTGTCACATTAGTTGCTCTGCCTTCTTGCCCTCACCAGCATTTTTAACCCATTTCACCAGTTCCAGATCTGAGGTTTTTTTGCTCCTTCATGAACCCGGCAATTGCTGTAGGTAGACTGGCAAATACGTCTACCATTTTCTTTTTCCTCATCCTTAATTCAAATAAAGTAGTTCGCTATATTTCTACTACATTCCCTTCTGTATTTTCACTAATACTAGCATTTAGCCACAACAGGCAGACCCATGGTAGATGGCCAGCATGAAAATGAATTAGAGACCTCAAAACAGCTGCTACAGGGCAAACAGCCCTAAAAAACTACCAGGGGAGGAAAGAAATTGTCACCTCTCTTGGCATTCTCAGATACCAGAAAAAGACTGAACGAATGCAGCAGCAGCAGCTCCAAGGCCCCACACATTTTATGGCCAGCCAAATCCTGCAAAATCAGGTAAAAGTTCTATGTAGGTTCCAGCTGTACTTTTAACTAAACCTTTTGGCACCTGTGAACGTACAGGAAGCAGCCAGGAGCTCTAGAACAAGCACATCACCTGGATGTGTCTAGGAAAACAACCAGCAGTGCAATAATTCTTTTGAAAGTTCTGTATATACTTTATAGCCGTTCTCAAATAGGGGATCCCACCACTTCCTTCCCTTCCTTACTTTGAGTGTAGGACACCAAGACCGCACTGCTTATCCTTGGTATTTATTCTCCCACAACTGAACAGACTAGAAATAAAGCAAGATTTGGCTGTGGATCACTGTCACAAACAACAGACTTCAGCTATCCTCAGTTCATAGAAGACCTTGACTCCACTTTGGCCAAAGTGGCCCAAAGCTTGCCTTGAAAAAGCACGCAGTGTGGGGGAGCCTGCACTCACTAGTGTCCTTGGCTCCCCCTGGTACATTGAAATTCTGCCCCAGAGGACTAGGAAGAGCTTTTTGCAACCTCCCAGGGATTGCTCTACAATCACAGGCAATGTACTGACACAGCACATGTACTGTGTGCTCTCTTCTGCCAGCTCTGCTCGGGTGGGCACTGTATAGATGAAAGACCACGCTGATAGACAGAGACAGTTGCTCCTCAAGTTTCCACAGCAAGCTTTGCCAGAGGAGATTCTCCAATGTTACAGTCATGATTTAGCTGGCTCTGTACAGTTGTCTCATCCAAAGGTCAGTTCTGCACTTTTTTGCTATTGACTTGCACTTTTTTTTTTGAAGACTTATGAATGAATTTGAAAGTCAGGAACAGCAAATGCCTTATGTTTTTGGTGTTTTGTTTGTTTGTTGTTTTTTTAAAGCACTGAAAAACTACATTTTCATTTTAGTACATCAAGAAGCCATGGATTCCTACCAACATAACCTGAAACTACAGAGCAGTTTCCTTCCGAGGATATCTTGATTTTCTTTCCAACAGCACGTGAAAAAAAGTCTAAACTAAAGACTGAATGCAAGAACGCATACTCTCTGAAATTATTAACTTGCACTGTGAACTTACAGAAGGTACACGCTGAGTAAGAAGAGTAAGAAGTTGGCTATTAGAGGTTAGCTATTTACTAGGTTAAAGTTACAGTCACACACAGTGTGCATACAGAGCACAGCTGGCCACAGAAGTATATGCAAAGAATACTTGCCCTTCAGTGAACCAGCTGATAGCTCCAGGTAGTTTAGGGTCAACAATGTATCCTTAACTATATCATGGGGATGGCAGGGGATGGGCAGGGGGCTGCTTTGGCATTTGAGGGAATGGTCACAGTGAGGGTGCAAGGGAGATGACAGGACAACACTATGCTTAAAAAGTCTATAGGTTAACTTTGTACTGTACTATGTAACAGAGCTTTCAGGAGTTACTTCAAAAATATTACATCCTGTGGGAATTAATGACATCATTTTTATATTATAAACAGTGGAATAAAGGATTTTTTGAGCAGCAATATTGGTATAATAGATCCTTAGGTATAATAGATCTTTTCAGGCTTTGGCAATAGCTGAGCACCTTGTGGCCATCAGTACAGTCTTACTTGGTAACTGTGGGAGTTTATGTAAGGCTAACTCATCTTATTTTTGCTGCAAGTGATTTAGAATTCCCAAAGGGCAGGGGAAGGGGAACAAATATTGCATCCAACACTGATCCAGAGATGTACCTGAAGAAAAAAGCACAAGTCCCAGTAATAAACTGATTGAGTTGCAGCATGTCTGAATTCAGAGACTTTTCAAAAGTTACTTACCATTCTCTTTTTCATTCAATTAAACCTAGGAAGTCTTTAAAAAAAAAAAAAATCCTTTTACAGACATAATTTGAGTGGAATTATAAAGGTTTATTGGCAAAGAAAACTTGGGTTTAAGCTTGATTTTTATACCCTGGCAGAAAGAAACTCAGTACTATGCTAACAGCTTTACAGGAACTGATTAAACTTGCAAACCTGATCTAAAAATGTCAAAAGGTAATTTACACAAAAGAGAGAGTAACAGCTAACGTTGACACGAAGGACTAGTTTTTCAAAGATACATATCAAACAAGTGAAACAAGGACCCCATCTTTTATTTCAATACATTTATTCTTTTGATTGAAGAAAGAAGGCTTTTGTAAACAGCCTGTATATATCTCAATTTTCATCACTTATAAGCCCACTAGCTAGTTTTAAACCTATTTGACAGCATGGAAGATTTACAACATGAAGGGAAGAAATTAAAAAAATGCAAAGAAACTGGAAGCAACACACTAAAGGGCTGGGAAGCACACAGAAGGCACAAGTTGGGAAATTAAACACTGGAAAACACAAATATTTACACACATTCTTATGCTCACAGAATAACTTCTTTTTAAAAATTAAAAAACCAGTCAAGTACTTCATACCAACACAAGTGACCTGAAAAAAAAGCTTGGCTCTTCCAGGCTTTCTAAATCAAAGTTAATATTTAATACTGAGTTTCCCTTAGTTCAGTTACTAAAAGCGAGTTCTATGTTAGCAAATCAGAGCACCTACTTGCTTTCAAGTTATAAATATACTTTTGTATACATTACAAATAAAAGATGGCCTCAAGAAAAATGGAGCTTTGCTAGTTTAAGTAAACATGGCTTACCCATATTCTCAGATCTTGTAAAAACACAATGCTTAGATCTCTGATGGGTAACATTTTGCCCAACAAAGAAGGCAAGGACTAGCCCAAGCTTCCACTCCTGGCTCTCCCACCGAGCTGGCAGAGGGCTTGGGGGAATGAGCTGGAGAAGGCTGAGCATTTGGCAATGGAAGACCAAGTAGTCAATATCTGGCTGTTTGACAAGACAATTTTCTGGCTGTAATCTCATTCTCTCGAGCAAATTAAAACAAACAAACAAAAAAGCTCTCGTTGCCCTTCTGGTTAATGGCATTTCATTCACTTGAACAGCCTGCTGTTTGAGTGCTTAATATAACTATTACCAAGAATAAGTTTTATTTCTGATTTCAAGCCAGCAAAGTCTTAGAATACACTCACAACACTGAGACGGCTCACATGACCACCTTAACACCTGGAGTAAGCTTTGTTGGTGAGTGCATGCTCTACTAAAAACAACATACATCACATACGAAGAAAGGGTTATCGGTAGACCACTTATCCAAAGAACACAAAAATCCTGACCAAGCAGCATCACGCAAAACAAAGGATTCTTGCATTCACTATTCACTCGATACAAAAAAGCACCATAAAATAATCTGAAGCAACAGTTAAATGCTGAAAATTAAATAATTGGAAGCAATATACTGAAATAGACTGACAGCAAAACATACACAAGATTTCTTCACAAGAAATATTACACTGCCTTTTATTACCTGGCTCTGGTGTCAACATTTTTCTCCAGAATGTCATATTAATGAAAGGCATGAGGAGGCAAATCAAACAAGCTCTTTTGCTAAGCACAAATTTTTCATCAAGAAGTAACACCATGTGATTGTCCAAAGTCCTAGACGCCATTCAAGAAGAATTGTGTAGGAATACATTTTGACATTATTAAAGTCCTTGATTTAGCCTTGCAGTAGTTCACAGTTTACAAGCACCCACAGCGAAGTATCAAAAGATGCAATAAAGTGCCTGCGCTTTTAAAAAGAAGCCTGCTTTTTTCTTTTAACATCTACATGAACATATCAACACTGAATCCCACAGTTAATAGGGTTTTAGAAGGTTCTGTTTCAGGTCAGTATCTTGCAAAAACTACTTAAATATTTATAAAATTTTTACACAACATGAAAAGCAAAAGTAACCAAATAACCTCTTACTGCTAATACATCTGGTTGTCTCCACTGTTTCCTACTTCACCATTAGAATCCCAGGAAAAACAGTAACTGTTTTGAGACCAAGCACAAAGACGTCCTAATTATTAGAAATCCCTCAACAAGCCTAAGCAGCAGAGCAAGATTAATACAGTCACAAGACCCGGAGATTAATCTATTTACCAAAGAATCCGTGCAACAAAGCAGTCTAATACTAAAAGATTACTGAAGCTAGATTTTCAACAAGATAAGAAGGGTCAAGAGACCTAAACAGTGCAAAATATCTCCCTAATAATGGCTTCTTCTAAAAATAAAAATATATTGCAGAGGAAAGAGATATTACCTTGCTGACTTTTAATAAAAACGTCTCATTTAAAAAAATCAGACCCTAGATGGGTTAAATCAAGAGCCAAAATTACTATAAATTCATTACAACATAAGGCAAGTAACAAGCTGACCAGTAAAATAAGTCCTTTGTTTTTAATTATCTTTGAAGTTCAAGAATGGATGCTAAAAAAAGGCCTTACCTGACTCCCACCTCCCCCCCGCCAAAAAAAAGTCCCCTATGTTCCAAATCAGTAAACTAAAGCCAAATTTTAATTGAAATTAGAAAACAAAGTATAAAACTAAAGTAAAAACATTATATATTCAGTATACACCACAATTCAGATAAGGGATTCTCTCCCAAAAAACTATTATAACCACTTCATATGGAAAGAAAAACAACCAGTGTCAGATCTAGAACACAAACTTTTTACTAAGCTAAAAAAAAAAAAAAAGAAAAAAAGAAAAAAAGAAAGAAGCGCGGATCAGCTCAAGCTAGCTGAACTGAAAGAAGGCTCTGAGGTACCCAGACTCGATGACTGCCTACAAGCAAGCATCACATGTCAGACTTCCAAATCCCAGTTCAATGGAAGGTGGTACAGTGAAATTCAATAACCCAGAACCTGGAACAAGACAATTCAAACTAGAAATTTCAGGGGCTTTTGGAGTCTTTGTTGTTTTTCTTGTAGATTGGTAAAAAATAAACATTCAGTCTGCTTACCCAAAGGATTCAGCAAATCTTACCACTTACACTAAGACCAGACAGTTTTCAAAAGACACATTCACTGTAAGTTACAGGTAGGCTACAAAAGACACCGAGGAGCTCCTGTATGTCAATTGATCTTAACACATACTTGATTATTTAGTCAGAGACTTTCACTTGCATAAAATTTAAAGCTATGTTCTTAATAAAAAGAGTATTTTACATGAAAGACCTTAAACCAACCTAATGCTGCTCTCAGTTGAGTTTGCACTGAAAAAAAATGCTCATTCTTAATGCTCTTAGCATCCAATATTTTCAATTTAGCAATTACTTATTTTATTATTATTATTCTTCACACAGCATGAACTAGATGGGAAATACCATATAGCTCCTAAGAGCACCTGCTACGTGAGGGGAGCGCATGCTGGACTGAGCTGTATTCTGCACTTCACAGGCTACGGTCTTTAAAGTGACACCACTGAACGCCTGACCAAAAGAGGATGGGAAAAAGAAGTCCTGGCTGCTCATCCACATACTTTCAGGGACCTGTAATGAGGCTCAAGATGCTCTCCTAAGCCTGGGAGAATGCTTCCATGAAGACAGAAACCCTTCCTTCCACCTAGGGCATCCAACAGAGGGGAAAAAATGAGGATGACAGCAGAGGGATTAACAACCTCTTACAGCTCCCAAATTCCATGCTCCAGTTTCAGAGGCCAGCCAGCTGGTCACGGATCCCTGAGGAGCATTTCCGAGCTAAAGGCAACCGCACCAGCAGACAGTGCTGCCCACTCCCCACTGCGTCCTCGGCAATCCTGCCCCAGTGACCCGGGGAGGACGGCGCAGAAGTATCTGCTGACAAACCACGCTGCCCGTTGGGGCACGCCAGGCAGATAAGCTGCCGGGGGGGAAGCAGAGGAGGAGAAAGCATTCAGTGGTGGAAAAGGAGCATAACGGGGCAGGGACTTTTCCCTACATACTGAACTTATTTAATGTTCAGCCCTCAGTCATCAGAAACCGCAGGCCTGTGGAAATAGATGTTTTTAATGTAGCCAAATGTTAAGCGCGATACAAGAATCCACGAGTAAACTTGAGGCTACGCTATAGCTTAAATTGTCAGCACTAACTTCTAAATTTACACTACACCTAACTCAAGTTTAAGAGCAAGTCATACCAGCCACATCCTCCCTTCCTTTTTGTGTTAAATAATTATCTTTAATAATGCTTTTATAATAGGCCTTCATTTTCCCATAGTCTCATTAACCTGGCGACTTGAAAACAATAGGGCTTCTTGCATGCAAAGACAGAGGATGCAGCTGCTTCCACCTATAAATAAGATGATGTTGTATCAGATGTGACTGCTATTGTTTCAGCAGTCCATCGGTTACATGAGAAGATTAGAAGTAAGGGTCAAGGTGTATTTTTTTTTTCCTTTCTTTGAATTGAGATGACCACTATCTTTAAAAAAAAAAACCAAAAAGCATGAACAGAAGAGAAATACAGTAGTTTATGCAAATCACCTCCCATACACTCTAGCTTCTTGACATAAGACAAACCTCAACAGTAATGACAGAAACCACTAAACAGTAGAACAGGTTTTTTATTTTAACATTAATTTGTAAGATTTTGGAGCTGTTACATTCTGTACATCCAGTAATACTTTAAAACACCTGTGGGGAAAAAGTAAATCTGAGCTTTCATTAAGATTTTTGTAGCTGCAAGGTCTATCAGTACATATTTACTTGTATTTTAATCATACCTCTAATTTTCAAGTAGGAAATAGAAAAAACATAGTATAAAAGCCTGTATTACCAGCCAACCAAGATAGGAGTACAATTTATTAGAAGCATGAGTTTAGGAAGCATTTAACATATATCACACTCCAAACCAATCTGTAGGTACCCAATACTTTGAGCTCACCCAGTGACCAAAAGAACAATGAAGACACAAGTAGGGGAGGACGAGGAAATCCAAGTACCTTCAGCACCAGCTTGTGAAACTGCATCTCAAGGAGACAAAGGTGGATCCCAGCATCGTGAGCAGTACGGGATCCACAAAGAGGGGGAGAAGGAGAAAGCTGCTACCTACCCTCATCAGATACTAAAACTTCACTGGTCCACATCAATGATTTCCTCTCTGATATACTTTTTTTTTCCCCCAATGACACCAATTACATTATGCCATCCACTAACCCAAATTAGCACTATTATCAGTTAGATTACATTAGAAATGCTTAGATATTTCATCAGCACTTTTAGTTCATAAAAGTATAAATTTAAAGTTTTTCTTGTGAACGTGTATTAAGACAACAGTACTGCACTGGCTACCTTGTAAGCCCACCATTGGGGTCTGGCTGCTGCACATGACACTCAGGAGCTGCTGGCAGCAGAGGACTGTTCTGCTTTGGGAAGAGAGCAATGCCTTCCTTCTCCAGAGACTTGTAGACCCTGTATAGAGGTGTCTTCTGACTCACTCCTCCCAGCAGCTCCTACCAGCCAGGCTACTACAGTAGGCATGAGCCCCGAGCTTACAGAGAAACTGCATGCTGCAGAAAAAAGCATTTCCATCTTTCGAGGTGCATCTACAACGCACAGTCTGCCAGGCAGGAAAATACAGGGACACCTAAGCTGAAAAAGACTGTACCTGTCCTACACAGCCTAAAATTAAGAAATATATTATATATTTTTAGGTATGTATATAAGATAGATAGATAGATACTCCTGACAAACTATATACAATCTGGTGGTTTGTCTGTACTGAGCTTCATACCACTGTGGCAAATTTAGAGTTAAGTTTTGAGTTCTCTATGTGAGCTTGAAAGGTAGGCATGCCCTCGGAAAGAAAAGAAAAAAAAAAAGAAAAAAACCCACTAAAAATGGGGATAGGGAGAAGAATTGTCAGAAGCACCTAAGAAGGAAACAAGTTGCAGTCAGAACGAAACGGTAAGCATTTCTGACAAGAGTAAAAGCACTACCCAACAGAAACTAGAATATACTTAAAAATTAGTGGAGATATTATAAATAAAGGAACAACAGCTAAGAACACAACCTTGTTTTGCTTTTTAATCTCAAAAGTTTACATGCATTATGTTGGAGGAAACTTTCTCTTTTGTGCTTGCTAGCAGGAAAACACTATTTTTACACTCAGCACATCCACAAGCTTCCAGCATCAATTAGTGACTCTTTCTTTGTGTCCAGCAGAAGAATATGACTTCCATCAAGAGTAAAAAAGTGAAACTCAGTATTCTTTAAATGTCTTATCCTTGTCTTTGGGCAACTAACTTGTGTGTTTTTACTAAAGAAAAGCATTAGAGACTGTTTACAGCAAATTATGCCGCCACACACATTCATCCCCCTGACAAATGTTCAAATTGAAGAACAAGCCTAGGTTCAAAATTAAATAAACTCTGCACCAATTCACACAGCCCCTGACTACTGATGATCTAGTTCCCTTTTACTCATGGCCAGAAACATTTGAAAATCATTTTTGTGTCAAATCACACAAGTCTACAAACATCTGGAACTATAATAAAAAAGTCCCATTTGAAAACAGGCTAAATCACTTACTAGCATGTAAGAGGACACGCTACACACTTACATGCAACACTGAATTATTTAAGTTCTCAAACTATTTTTGAGAGTGAACTATATTTTTCCAATTCTTAAAAAAATTAAGATCGGAGTATCAATCAATTAAAGGATTTCAAAGACTTGAAATAGCTTCCAGACTTATTAAAAAATAGCACACAGTAGCTATTACAAGCTCATCAGATAGACAGACAACTGTGTAGTCAAACACATTAACTTTTACAGCAATGTGTCAAGAGTCTTGACATTACAAAGTTACCTTAATGTAATACTTACCAGCCACTTACCTTTTTCCTGAAAAAATGTATTCTTATTTTTGGAAAAAAACCTGGACAAAGTTTCAGAGCTGCATTTTTAAGCCTAATAATGTTTTGGGTGCTTTTTTTTTTTCCCCCAACTGTCCATTGCACACATTTCACCAATTAAAAAAGATACCATAGTAAAAAAAAGAACAAAGTTTATGAAGCATCATACACCATACAACAAAGAGGTATTTTTCTAGTTTCAGATTAAGTTGATGGAAGTTGTATTAGACCAAAGGGAAAAAAAAAAATTATTTCTTTAGCATGTGCTCAAAGCACAGTAATAGTATACTAGGTCTACTTAAACTGAATAACAGAGAGTCTATAGCAGCACTCAATTTATTATCCGTATTAGGTACCGTACATAACATGACTCAGCTGAATCTCCAGAAGTCTTTTTGTATGACCATTCCTTGTAACACAGCCATGCACAACATTCTAATTAGAAAGAAATACTTCCATCTGTCCAAAGCTAAAGCTGCCAGGTGACTTCTGGACAGGTTTTAATATAGGTATTTCTTGTATCCCAGTACAAAGCAACTCCTCCTCCTCCAGTTTTGATTATTATTTTTTTTTCTACTCCAACCAATACGTCCACAACAGTCAAAACTACATGGCATATGCATTGAGGTTGCATTGTTAAGAACGAGCTAATGACAACAAAGCATCACCATATTAACAAAAAAAGCCACTCAAAATAGAGAGGAGAATTTGAGCAAGTCAGCTGCCGCACGAACACAAAGACATGGGGGTAAAAGGAAGCACCTTCCTTACCGCATAAGGAAATATCCCCTTCTTCCCAGCAAAACAAACACTTCAGAAGAACAGCTATAGCAGTACAACCCATCTGGGCATTTCCACCACAGCAAAGATATGGTCAGGAACGACCATGACCTGTACTGTTCTCCCTAGTTTTTATTTCCCAAAGTTATCACAGTACCAGCAAATTAAGGGAGCCACAGCTTTCCTTCCTCCTCTGCTCTACAGGACTCCCAACCCCCAGGCACTTGCTATACAAATGTTTCTGTACAATGAGCCTTTTACATTTATATATTTTTATTGATTCTGCTTTTAAAAAGAAAGTCACATACCACTTCACAGTCTTTCAAGCAGCAACAACATTAAAGGTCAAATTTACTCTATACTTGCATCTGAGATTTGAATGCCAAAACAGTGCACAAAATATACAGAAGATTACAAGCCCTACAACCTTTCACTGGATTTGTGGTGAATGAATAAGCATTTGCAATTTCTGTATTTTTGGTACAGTTATTGAACAATAGCTGCACACTGAATAATTATGGCCTCTTAAGATGAAAAAGAAAACTTGTTATTCCAGAATGAGAACAAAAATTGCTTTTTATTCCTTGTCTATGAAAAGAACTATTTTCTTTATTTTTGATCAGAAAAGACATTATCTCCTGAACAGACTTTTGCAGATGTTCAAATTTTACTCTTCCCATTCATCTTCTGGAACACCGATTTGCAAGTACAGTATGTTAGGATTTAATATTTGCTATTATTTTGCAGGAGCACACTCTGAGGAAAGGTGGTTGGACAAAGGTGATCAACATCCTCCATAGAAAGGAAATCTGCCTGCCCAACTAATTCAAGGTTTTGCATGGAACCCTAAGAATTACAAATGCATTGTATTCAACTTGTTAACTGAAATAAAGTTAATTATCTTTTTTTCAACACGAACCATTTTAATGTTTTTCAATTTCTTCAAGGACAACCATCATTTTAACAAGCAATGCTCATATTGTTGTTCTTTTTACCTACCCAGCCAGAAGCTGGACAATTACCAGATGAACTACAAAAAAGTAAATCAGAAATAATTTTACACAAAAGTGAATATTTGTGTGAACAAGTCTACACTTTTCTCCTTATCTGCCATCACCAATGCTTAGCCTACAGCACTTGTTATGTGGCACTGGCATCAATTTGCCTATATGTTCTAGGTAACAATGGTTTTGAAAAAAAAACCACTCATACAATCAATGCAGCCTATTCAAAAATGTGATCTGCAATCTCCCAAGGCATATAGAGATGCAGTCTGATTATTTAATTATCCCTCAGATGAAAGGAATGAGTTTCATGGATACCAAGAACAAAATGATACACATTGCTTTCGCTCCCTTCTTTTGGCAAAATTGCATTACTTTCAGAGTGCATGTGTTTACACCTATTTGCAGATGTTTTGCTGCTCAGACATTACCCATGCAGTTTAAGAACTCATTCTGCTATAGCAATGTCTTAAAACAGTGACAACAAATCTTGACAGGTATTTTTGAAACCTGTGTATCTTTACTACCTCACCACACTCCCAAGCACTCATCTCCCCTCTTTTTTTGCTAAGCAGCAGCCTACACGTATTCTCAATGCACAGCTGGACAGCAGGGTGTGCAGTGACAGAAGGTAGAATCATCACAAATCAAAGCTGAAGCTTGCAAGGCAAATTAAACACGCAAAACTTCTTCAAGCACCTTAGGAGAGAGCAAAGAAAGAAGAAACGGGGCTGTTCTGAAATCTGTAATGGGAGATTAGGTATCGCCTTCTTCAAAATTAACCATATCTTTATAAATAGCCAAGAACAAAACATAACAGTGGATGTAAGGAGCAAAACAATAGTCATTAATGGAAAAAAAAGATACAGAAGTGTAAACTATGTCATGGTTTAACCCCAGCCAGCAACTAAGCACCACGCAGCCGCTCATTCACTTCCCCCCCACCCAGTGGGAGGGGGGAGGAAATCGAGCGGAGCGGGGGGGGGGGGGGGGCAGG
>JAVJGG010000054.1:6492612-6504454 GCA_035590195.1 Aviceda cuculoides
ATTATCGTTATTAGTTTCTTCTTTTCTGTTCTATTAAACTGTTCTTATCTCAACCCACGAGTTTTACTTTTTTTTTCTCCTGATTTCCTCCCCCATCCCACTGGGGGGGTGGGGGAGTGAGTAGGCAGCTGCGTGGTGCTTAGTTGCTGGCTGGGGTTAAACCATGACAACTGTCAAGCTGAGATGGACTGTAAGAAAGTGCCATTATTTTCTCTTTATTTTTAAATTCACATAGAACACTCATTCACACAGGAACAGTAGACCTCAAACAGCAATGCTAGTTTATCGACCCAATAACGTTAGAAATTTGACATATGTCAATTCCAATGAAGACATACTGAGGGTATTTGTACGTTTTGTTTTAAAAGTGGACAATAACTTGTATAATGTACCCTGTATTGCAATTTGTAAATAAAGAGGCATTTACTTCCCACTCAGAAATCAATAAATGTGAATGAAAGTATTAGCCAAAACCACCCTGCTGTTTCTAAGTGCTCTCCTAGTAAGGAAAATACCTGAAGTGATGACTTTAAGGCACAAAATTCAAAGAGCACTACCAATGGAGGTTTAGAAAGGGAGAAACTACAAGACATCAAATTAATAAGACAGAAATTAAACCACAGCATAAGGCTAGGTTCAAAGAACAAGTAAGAGAAGGGAGAAATTAAAGGAGTAATAATTCACCTGGGCATTCAGAAACATACCATCTTCTCACGTGGATAGAAAGAAGTATCCTACCCTGAACCTCAAATTTCTTTGCTCCAGGTCCTTAGAACTGCTTTACAAAGCTAACAAAGCATTTACACACCACCGTGTCATGTACAGTAATATCCAGTAGCCTAGAAGTTTTTCGACTACTAAAGCAATATTCCTCTAAAAATCATCTTAAATAAAGAAGTCTTAGAAGCTTCTTAAAGAGGATTTAGGAGTAGCGGAGACCAACTATCCATCAATACTTCATCTGGTAAAATAAGAGCTAACAGCGCTAAAATAGATGGCTACCTAAAATACAGCAGAGATGGACTATACTCCTCTCCTCCACCTCAGCAAATATCTACAACAACAACTATCATCCTTCCCTTGGCATTGTTACCTCAAATCATTTTTAACAGCTGAGCTGGAATTGTGTTGCCATCTGACAGTCGTTCAGTGTCCTACGACCAAAGAGTTGGCATTTGCAAACTAAATCATCACGAATTAAAACAAGGCATTGGCACTAATTGGCAGCTTTCAGCAGTGACAGAGAAGCGGTGACAAGGATGGAAATTCAATTACCCTCATTCCAGCAAGCGACTGGTCCTGGTCAGCATGTAGCTGGCAGAGCCACTTGTGTTTCCATACCTTCGGCACATGTGAAATACTTCAGTCTTCTGATCAGACCACTGCATGCCATTTGCACGGGGGTCTGATTTTTTGTTTCATGTAACAAACACATTGTCGACCCCCAAGAAATTTGATGTACCAGGTCAAAACATACCATAGATCGACAGAGAACACAAAATGAAATTCAGACAGAGACCCTCACAACTACCTTTCCATGATTCAGAGTGAAAACCGCCTCACTGGGAATGTTTACCATCTGCTTGCTACCTCCTTATCAGGGAATATATTTAAACTACAGAGTTTAGAGAGAGACCACCTAACCAGCACTCATCATTAACCAGTGCAAAATCCTATTTCTTGTTTCATACTCAGAGCATCCTCCATTAACTATACCCCCATTTATTGTTTTGCTTAAGGTTTGCTACTTGTTCCTTTGAGACCACTGCCAAAAACAAACCTATACAATCAAACTGTATTTCTCCATGTTCTCAACATGTATTTCATCCACGAGCTAAATTAATATTTTACAAAGGAACAGTACTAATATGATTTCAGTCGATGGGCCACTTACTGCCTTCACTGGAGAAGCTGCCAGTCATTAACTGCCCTCAACAGGAAATCACAGCGCACGTCAAGATCAACTACATCACTTCATCTTTCAGCATCTTGGTATGACTTTAGCAGCCAGGATAAAAAGCCCAACCACACAAGACATTCTGCTTCTGCAGCACCCAGCACCTGCATTTTTCTCCAGTTTCTGAATCTTTTTGGAGACTCTGGCTCCTCCAGAGTTGGGAGCCAATCCCGCAGGCCGAGCTCCCCAGCAGGGCCGTCAGTGCAGGCACAGCCAGGCCCCCTTCCTCTCACTTTATAATAGCCACAATTTCTAATCGGCTATCACAGAATTCACCAGTACTTTAAGAATATAATCTTGTCTGCTCTGGGGCCTGCTCTTCCTCAATGACACAACTTAGTATGTTTTAACTACATTTAACATTGCAGTTGCTAGCTTACAAAGTTCAAAGCTATTTCAACACTAAGTACCATCATACATAAATGTAGTAAAATGCCATGACTTCAAAACATTGACGTAGCTATTTAAACAAAAGCACGTCTTTTTTATTACTATGCCGCCTTCAAAACCTGAACGAGTTACAGCACGTGGGTAAAAGTAAGTGATCAGGCTCTGGGTGTCCGCTTCAGCAGAGGACACTTCCGACACCTGCAGCAATGCTGACAACAGACACAAAGAAGTCTGTAATTTTGCACAGCCAACTTTCTCTCTCCCTCTCAGTTCAAAATGTATCTAAATATTTACTACTGCCTGCCTTGTGTATTCTGATATGTCTTTTGACAAACAGTCGAAATCCACACACAACCGTTCAAAGGAGTGCTAGCTACTCACGCAGTTGCAACGTACCGCTGGTTTCAGCAAGATTACTTATGTATTTTGAGAAAATGTTCCGTGCAGGTGAGGGAACGGCTTCCTGACAACATTAAGCACTTACCTCAAAGTCAAAACAACACATTATAGGGTATGTATTTTAGGTATGTCCCAATATATTGCAGATACCAAATGGAAAAGTGTGTGTGTCTCAACTTGCATGCCAATATAATTGTTTCACTTCACATCTTGGTTTCCCCCCAGGAAGACTGCCCACCAACATCCATTTTTCAGCTACCATACACAAAGCAATGTAAATACAGACAAGATTCAGTATTAGCAATACAAAAAAAATATACCAGGTCTTATCATCTCTTATGCACTCAATTCAGTGCACACAAAAGTAGTATTACTACCCAGGTTTCTTACCATTGCTATATTTTAATGGGGAAAAAAAACTTAGAGCTAGCGACTTATTACAAAAGTTTCCTTTGAGGTTAATCCTCAAAACAACAAACAAAAATAGGAGACATCTCTCTCAAGAAGCATCTTGCACACATGCCTCATAAGTAAAAAAAAAAAAAAAAAAAAATTCTCATTTTAGGAAATGCATCAAGAATAAATAATCTCATAATATTCTATCTGGTTTAATTTTTCTTATGCTTCAAGAGAGTGTTTGAAAATGGAGCACCATATATTCTCTGGGGGAGGTTAAGCTGTTTCAGAGGTTCCTACACACAACCATAAGCATTTATTCTCAATCTTGCAGCACAAGTCTTCACAGCATCAGTTGTACCAACACTGACATTTGGAGCCATAATCTGAACCAAATTGAGTCGCCCAGATTTTAGAAAGAAAAAAACCCCTCATATACCACCTCTCAAAAATAAGTCACTTTTCTTTTGTTCAGCTAACAAGATTGTATCACTTATCCTGTTTATATTGTAGCCTCACAAACAGTTGGATCAGCACAAATGAGGCAGCAGAGAACATCAGCATGGGAAACAAAGTTCTTAAACAAGCTTTGCTGCTAGAAAAATATGACGTACCACAAAAGATTTAGCCTTTGGTTTCAGCAAATCGAGTCTCAAGCAAAAGCTTCTTACAACTGTATTGGTGGTACAGTCTTGTTTTTCCATCAACTGCTTACAAACCACATTTGCGTAACATCCTATCTCACCCCTCTAAGTTTTGGGTTATTTTTTGCTTAGCAGGACACAAAGCCTGAATGACTTAATTTCAAATGGAAAAGATTGTACCAGTATTTTTTCCCTCAACTACAGAAAAAGTAAAACAAAGATGGCAGACAAGAGTATCCTTAAAAATACAGAACAGCAAATACAAACTGGAAAAAAAAACAACAAAAAAAACCAAAACGAACAAAACCCCACCCTCAAAAATTTTAAAGCATCATCTCACAGGGAACAGGATCCATATTCCCTTTGGAATTCAGAAATAACTATGAAAGAAATGTTCTTATCTATTTAGCAGAGTTGATTTTAACTTTAGACATACAAAAAGCAAGCAGAAACAGACAGTCTGGTAAAGACAGTCAACAACATGTATTCCACAAAACTTAATACCCTTTCCCAGGTAATTTATCCTGATACCAGATGCATTTTCATTGTGCTGCTTGTCTTTATCAGAATACATACAAATACGAGAAAAACGCTACCCATATAAATATTAGTACAAGAAAATTCCTTCCATTTTTATCAGTGCTGAAAGGTAAACCCATGCATTGGGGTTTTGGGAGGTTTTTTCCTAAGAACATTTAAATATTTTAACCTTAGCTTATTCCTTCAGTGTTTTGATCAGGTAATGATATACATGCTGCTCATTATTGTTGGCCAGAATTCTTTAGAACTGCTCAAAATCAAATCTTAAATCACTTTCACTCAGGTCAGACAAGACTGAGGTGCACAAAGAAATACATCTACAGATATATGGGCATAACACATAGATACCCAGAGAGAACAAATAAGCTATTTTTAACTCCAAAACAAAGCTGTAAGAAAAGCACTGCAGTAGGACTCCTCTCTCTCCCTTTTTAAGAAAAGTGGTCAGCTTCACCAACTTCAGAAAAAGGGAAGCGGAGCACCACTTCCATTTTGAGACTTATTCAAATACATCTCTTCACGCAAAATATATCCAGCAAATTAAATCTGCAACACTGGCTGCAGCAGACAAGGCGCGCAGGCTCTGCTGCCCTTCACAAAGCATCTTTGTAGAGCTATCTTTCTGCCAGCGCTCCTTTTGAATTCCCAAACAATACCTTGCAAAAATTAGATCTCCTACTGTGGGAAAGTTCTCAAAACACAAGCCAAAATATATTTTCTCATGAGGATACAAAAAACCCTCAATGAGGAAGTCAAAGTTCTTACAATGACTGATCAGTATACATATGGTTATTCTTGAAACATGCTAACAGATTAAGTAGCAGCATTCTGATTTAGGGAAAAAAAATTATCAAAATCAGATCAGTAATTCATCAGAACCAATTAGTAGCTACCACTCAATAATTCACACAAGCATACAGACTTTTAAAGACTTTTAAGCATACAGATTTTTAAAAATAACTGAATTGAAGAAACAATAACTGTTTTCACAAAACCTTAACTAACCTCTATTATAATAAGCATAAAATAAATGAAGCATCTTCAGAGATTACATTTAAATCATCTTTTTTTCCATGTACAAAGTGTTTTCCATGGATAACCTACTAACCCACGGAACACCATATCCTCCTACCTGATTTGGGGGAAAACACTTGTGTGCCATTTACTTTTGCTGACCTATGCTTTTACACCTGAGGCAAGAACAAACTATCAGGCTTTTTTGTCCCAGAAGTCCAACAGATGATTTTGTTCCTTACTAGCTTTAGCAGAAGGGCAAGCCGAGCCACGGCAATCGGTATTGCCTTGCAATAACCCTCCTCCTCCTCCACCGTCGCCTCCCCAGCAGCATGCCTAGTGCACCAGAGGGGTAAGCGAGTACGGGAGGGATGGTGCTGTCCCTTTGGCACCACCGAGGGTACGGACACATGCTCTTATTGTCTCAACAGCATGTTACAAGGCAAGTAGACAAAAGAAGTTTGGGCTGAGTAGAAGATCCCTGGGCTTCAGGCCCAGCGCTACTCACTTCGGTAACTTTCCTAGGCAAGATTGCCATGGAAAGGCAAGGCAGTGTCGTTACATTCCCAGCTTTTTTTTAAGTGCAGGAGGGTATGTCCCCAAGGCTGTCAAAAACATGCTCGTGGCTCAGGGGAAGATACCCAGCCTGAATCCGGTGCAAACACTTCTGCAGCCACAGCAGGGCAGAAATCAACAGCAAACTCTACCAAACAGATAATTAATCAAGTAGGAAATTACACAAAGCTTATCGGTGCTACAGTTAAACCCTCACTTTCCAAGTTACCTAGTTTCAAATCGGCTCGGATACCTAATACAGCTAACTGAGCAGCAATCTTCTGATTTAATGAGAAAGCAGACAAGTGTTTAGGGTGAGGCTTCAAAATGGCTATTTCTACTCTATAGGTGAAGGCTTCCTGATCACGCCAACGTCTTTGCAAATGTTGGTGAAACTCATATTACTACAGGATACAGAAATCTACAAATGCAGAAAGTACTAGCCCTATGACAGGGGAGAACTAGGGCAAAAGAAATCAAAAATTCAATGTTCTTGCTGTTCTCAAAGCTCTCAGCAACAAAGATATGAACGGCTATGGGAAAATGTACCCTCTGTCAGAAAGACTGGGAAATAAACATATTTTCTTTCAAAGCAAACAGGATACTGATCAGCCTGTTGCAGTACATCCCCTTAGTTTTGGGAAGGACATGAAAATTGATGGTGGAAGTTCAGAATCAGACATTCCAGGGCTGTTTCGACAGACTGAGATTAGAGAGGTCACAAGAAAACCCAAGCTATGCAAGGGTTTTCAGTTTTAGTTATCAGCCACAAAGACATATTCATACAATTAAGTTTGTTGGGCATGAAATTATGCTGCACAGTAATACTAGCTCAAGGGAAAACATTAAGAGGAAAACAAAAAAGTACACTTACTTCAAAAATACAATCTCTAATGTTATTCCTGTACTAAACAAAGACATAACTTGCTTTGTCACGTAGAGGTCTCACTTCTTCCAAATAGTTACTTTGGGGTTTTATCCTCCCAGTTAAGTGCTGAAACACAGCAAGAAAAAACTCTATGGCCAAAGGTCTATATATACATTTCTATTATCACTTTTTCTGGTTTATCTGTATCCGTCTCCCCCGCTTACAGCCCAAGAGACACCAAAAGACACAGCTTCACTTACAGTTCATCAGACACATTCTGGGGATGTTAACTATTTTGAACAAGTTTCCAAAACCCTGCAGCATCTGGAGGGCTTCCCCCCCCTCAGACCAACTACCCTTACAGCTGACTTGACGATGGCAACTTTACTTCAAGCCAACTGCCAAGCAAGAGAAAAGCGCCTGGACCAAGAACTTGCAACAGCCTTTCTTCATTAAGCTGTGTTACTAACCACGCTTACAACGTTAACACAAAACGTAACAGGCTCATGCCCCCACTTTAGAATTAGTTACTGCAGACAGCAGAAAGCCTGAACGCTACCATGGGAAGTGTATTTAGGAATGCCATTTTGTTGGCCAAACCAGCTCCCTCCAAAAAACCAGAATGTCAAACCTTGCAAATTAAAGCTACTTCTGAATCACCACATTACAAAGCCTGGAGATGGATGATGGAAAGCCCATTATAAGTATGTAACACAGCCAAATACCAGGCATCAGCTGTCACAGTCCTTCACTTTTCAGGGCTACCAAGAACCAGCAGAAGAATTTAGCAACAGAACCAGTTCTCAGCACTGTGCTGCTGTCAGCAGCATGGTAACAGGGGTTACCTTCCTCTTTGAATACTAACATCAAAAAGATAGTAACATGGTAGCATGCTGACAGTGAAGAAAGTGTGAAAGCTCCAAAATACTTTTGTTTTCCAAATGAAAGAAATCCCAAATAAGCTCTTTTGAAAAAGATAATTTTAGTCTTCTGGTGTATTTGATATACAGACACACAATAAGCCTGAATTTAAAGACTATAATTCTTTATGCTAGACCCACATGTAAAACGCTTATTTTCTATGATCCCTTGAAACTAAACAGCCTCGTATTTATTTGCTAAGACATCACTACAGCAAGAAGGAAATGTTCATTTCTGGCTTATCTGAAGATTGCACACAATCATGCTATCAGTGGTTACAGGCATAAAAATAACACAACTGGGGAACAAGCTGAAAGTTTATTTGGAAAAAGCATAGGTACATCCTATAATTAAATCATTGTTCCTCTGGAGTGCTCGAGAAGGGAATATCTGCTCAACAGTAGCATCCTGTTTAGATGTCTTCTGACATTAAATGACGCACTAATATCAAACTAAGGGCTACTGTACACTTCTCCCCTCTCCCCTTAAGACACGGTCTGATGCTGTTACTCCTCTGCTATTCATTACTACTGTACTGAATTGCCTCAATGTACCACAGTGGCAGTTTCCAGAATAAAACCTTGGGCACCTAACATGTATAAGGCATACATTTAAAAAAAAAAAAATAAAAAAATTTCTTCCTGCAGACGTCACTACGTGGCATGAAAACAGTGAACTAGTATGTGGAGTTTCTGAGGTAACTAGTTATTCACATACCATGTCATGCAAATGAGTTGTTAGGATAAAGAAAGAGATTAGGACTCGGTATCTCTTGTTTGAAAACAAAAGCAGCCCTATTTTTTCAGATTGAGCTACACCAGCATAAAACTGCATGCTTTCTAAGATGGCCTATGACACCAATAAGAATTTGTTTTGAAAAGACTTAAAGCTGTAACAGTTCATACAAGACAACGTTTGGAGAAAAGAAAAAACTAGATCGCTATTACTCACAGCTTAAGGGCATAAAACCACTTGTAATTTATGAACATTTAGAAGTTAGATTCCCCAAAGTAGTTAAATTAACTTCCTAGTTCACGTCTTCAAAGAGAAAATGAATAGTTTAATAAAGCAATTAAAGAGGAGAGCTCTGTTACACAACAGGCATGTTAAAGTACAGGCCATTTACATACTCTTTTTTTTATTTTTGAGCTTCTTTAAGTCAGTGGGGTGTTGCATTGTAATTCACAAAATTTAGAAAAGCTCTGTAAGCGAGGATATACTAAAGAGCTATGAAGCTAAGAATTTTCCAGAGCAATTGCAGAATACACTGTTTACCTAAAAAAAAAAAGTCCAGTCCAGAACTACAGAAGTTCATGCAAAGTTAAGTTTGCTTTCTCTGACAATGTGTATCAGATCTAGCAGCTCTCAAAGCTGTACATACAAATACTAGCTGGCCATCCTACTGTCACTCCTCTCCTCTGAGCCTGCAGTGAAGTCATTTTGCCAAATTTGCACCATGACAATCCAGGGCAAATAGTAATGTCAAACACATATTTACCTCCTCCTGATTTGGGAGAAGCAGAGCCCCAGTGAGTTTGTTAAACACAAGTAAGCAGCAAATACGTTACTAACATACATCTCTTGTTATTTCCTGTACTGACATGAATACGATAAAAATATTTTCTCTTTCCAACCCCCTCTCAACTTTAAAGATACCTCATGACTTCTCAAAAGCCAAAATTAAGTAACTATCTTTATGAGATAGCATAGCAGGGAAAGGAAAATACAAGTAAAGACAATAAGAAGTTACTTTAAGGGAAGAAGAAAAAACAAGGTCTTTGTGTCTTTCTGTATAAACAGGCTTTTTAATTTTACTTAATGACTGAAAGATGATATGCATAAGCCTATTTCTTTCAAATTCCAATACTGCTGTAAAATAAAACTGAATTTCTGGAACAGAGAACCAACATTAGAAAACTCCTCAAGACACGCAATTCAGCATGAGCCGTTCCCAAAAATGCCAACCGAGTTTTCTGCTGCAAGCCCTGCTCTCCCCAGCAGCAACAGGAGGGCATGCCTGATCACCGGTTTCAAGTATTTCCAGTGCTAACAACACATTATGTTTCCCACAAATTTGTTCTTATTTGTGGATTATTTTGGCTAGTGTCAGCTTCGTGGATTTAAGGGTGGGTTTCTTTTCCTGTGGCGATTGCCACAGGAGGCTTCCAGTTTGCTGATTCGGGAAGTTTTACAGCACTAACGCAGCCCTGGTGTTCCTGATTTAGCTCTCTGCTCCATGCCCTTCACACCGGCTTTATCCCTGCATTTGGGCTGATTTCTTCACTGTGTCATTTCTTACTTTCTGCCTTTCTTTTTTTTTGTTTTGTTTTGTTATCCCTTCCAGAGAGCAGGGCTGACTGGCAAGGCCAGAAGAAAGTTTAACAGTTCACACATGGCACAGATCATGTCACAGGGGAAGCGTTGTCCCTCAAGCCCAGCCTGGTGGCCCCACTACCTGACCAACTGGTTTCTGAGCATCTGCAGGTGTCACTCCTCCTGAACAGCCAACCGTCCTTCGATATCTCCCGAGGCCGGACACCACCGGCAGGCTCCCCTGGCTGGAATTTACACCTCTTCCAACGTGAGGGACCTCGCTACAAGTTTGCAGAGAGCATCCTCCCTGGGAGAGATCACTTGGCCTCCTTCAGCTTTCACAACACACTGAAGGGCTGGGTCCAGCACTTAAGGCAAACAGACATTTGGAAAAGGTCAAACAAGGACAGAGAAACAACTTTAGCACCACAAAAACACGTTCCAGAAGCAGCTTTTTTTTTTTTTTTAAAAAAAAGGAAGATTTGCAAAAAAGACACACTAAATACAATGCCTGTGCAGTCAGTGTATTTTTCCACGGGAGTTTTTATTTTCTCACACGTATTCCATGAGCATGAGGATAAAAATAACATTACCACAATGACGTATCTATAGTAGGAGGAATGACTTATGGGTGCCGACCGAAAGTCAAGGTTTCCTCTTTACCCCCAATTTGAGAACATCACCAGGCAATCAGCCGCCTGCCAAAATAACCAGTAATACCATCTCTTCCCCACAACCAGAACACAGGGACTGCTCAGAGAGCAGGACAAGCCTTTAGAAAACAGGACAGATGGCATTACAACTCCAAGCAAAGTAACTCCTTGTATCATTAGCTATTGAACCGCAGCTTGATGCGGGGATCAGTGTAAAGCTTATTAGTCTTTAGACAGTTGGCAGCAACAGCCACTGCAGCAACCGTTCGGGAGCAGAAGGAACTCATTCAGTTTAGTTGTTTTTCAGGTCACGTTAAGTCAAAATGTTTCTGTACGCACTCCAGTCCCCACTTTAACCTTTCTTAGCCTCTCCAAGTGCAATTACGCTTACAAACAGCTTCAGCGCACAGGCTCCTCTGACAAAGAGGGCTCCAGGAGCCCTGGCGCAGGTATCTGAAAAATTCCTGCCTGGTGCCATTGTGTAAGGATTTCACCCTACTTTGGAGAGCAAGGACTTGCCAAGAATACCACTGACCTCAGCTCCAACATTATGAAACAGCGCTGCCAGCCCAGCCAGCTCTGTAAAAGTGGGGATCGAATTCAAATCCAGAGCCACAGCGTACTGCGGGACAATAACAAAACAAAACCAACACCCCCCCACCCCCCCAATATCACACTCTAACTGCATTTTTCTTTTTACCGGAAGCAACCTTCAACATAAACTCAGCTGGCGTTGCTCTCTCTCCCCCCCCCCACCCCCAAAATTAGGGAGTAGGAGGAAAGTTGTTCGCGTTAACCCGTTTCTTCCCTTCCCGTGAGCTCGCCGACCAGGAATTCGGCGCTGGGAAAAGGGGGGGGATGTGGGGAAACCCGCGCCGGAGCCGCTCCGCTCCCCCGGGAGCGGGGCCGTGGGGCTCCCGGCCGGCGGCGGCGGCCTCTGCCGGCGGGCACAGAGGGCCGCGGTGCGGGTCCCCGTCCCCCACCGCGGAGGTGGAAGAGTGTCGCGGGGTCCGGGGGATAAGGGGCCGCCCGCCTACCTGGGTGCTCCTCTCCGCCGGGTTCTTCATCACCGCCTGGCGGAAGCTGTTATCCACGTAGGACGCCATCGCGTCCCTCCTGCCTCCCGCCGCCGCCTGCCCGGGGAAGGGATGGGGGAGGGCCGGCCGCGGCCTGGCGCTGCGGGCTGCGCGGC
>JAVJGG010000054.1:6504818-6542537 GCA_035590195.1 Aviceda cuculoides
GGGGGGGGGGGGGGGCGGGGGCGCGGCGGGCCGCGGCCCCCCAGCGACCCGCCCCCCTCAAAAAAAAAAACCTGACCGGCTGTCGCCACCATCCCGAGGGACGCGCATCATCCACTGCATCCTGTGAATATTGGTGGTGAAGGAGCTGGGCATGAAAAAACAACAAAAAAAGAAAGACTTGGTCTTCTGGATCTAGCGACTCCCTTTTGGGGGAGGGCACCTGTTGTCACTCTTCTCCAGAGTAATCCGTATCAGCCGGCTGTCCTCTCTGTCATTGCTATACGGGTTAAAAACGAGGAAGGGAAGGGGGTGAAAATCTCTAATTTAACACTTTTCGGGGGGGGTATCTAGCGGTTTTTTCTTCTCACGTGAACTTAAGTTTTGAAAGAATAAAGGTCTTGCAACATGGCTGATTTTCTTTTGTTTACCGTGACACCGAGCATGTCTCAACAGCAGCTTGACAAATACGAATCATGGAAGTATTATTAATGTGCCATTAGTGGCAGTGTAATGCTATTAATGTATTTGCTTTTACAAGCGACATGTACCCTTTGCTGATGCGGATCACAGAATGTAAATAATGTCTACATTAAGAAATCTGTTCGTTTTCCAGCCACTGGCAAGGGTTTACACATTTTAATCACAAGTAAGGCAATGTAATTTTTATTTGTATTTTTTATTTGTGAAAAGTCACAGGGATAACTATTTTTTCCTCACAAAACACACACAGCTGGTCACAGGAGACAAAATCTTGTGCTTTTAGACATACATGGCTCTCAAACAGGCTGTGTCTTCAGACAGCAATCTACTAAACCTACAGAATTTCGAGATATGGCTCATTAACAAAGATTAATTTGGGCTAATCCCACCCATATGTGTCAGCAAAATATTTTTGCAGCTAATACCGATAATTCTGTGCAGACCACGGGAAAAGGCTAGGAAGGGCTCCACATCCTGGCTACACCTTGCTTGTCAGTGCTTATTAGTAGTCTTTATGGGGGCTTATCTTTTTTTTTTTTTTTTTTTTTAATTAACAGATTGAAAATGTAATGTCCTTTGCCCTAAAAAATAAGTTTTAAATATGCCTCGCATTCATCATCTGGTGAGTATCATTTCTTCAAATTAATCAAGCCTGCAGCTATAGGAAAGTGCCAGCTTTTCTGTAGCTCAGTTTACCAATCCAGAGTGCTAAAATTCCCTTTTTTTGTGGGGCATATGTATAGGGCGAGTGCCGCAGGAATGTGGGGAATGCTCTCCTGGGCTCCGCTGCTCAATCACTTCAGGGCACCTATTCCCTCCCGCTACAGACTAGCTTGCCTGACATCTTTATATCTCTACATCAAAACAGAGCTACCCACTGTATTTTAATATGCAATTATCTTTCATTTCAGACCTATTAGCTGTAACAGCATCAAGTGAAGTGTTTCACTCTGATTAATTTTTTGTTATGTTATCTGGTAACACAATACCTGTGATTCACAGTGATATTTAACTTCAGCCAACAGGATTTTGGGGGTTCCAGTTGTACTCTGAACAGTGTAACAAATCTCTGTGGTAATAGACATATGTCAAAGGCCTAATCACACGTTACATTAATTGTTAGAAATGGGAATGAATAAAAGCTCGAAAACTATGTACAAATACGCTCAACAATTTCTTAATAATATTTAGGATGTGTTGCATTAACACCTTTTTAGTGTCTGTAAGCAACATGTTTGTATAATGCAGATGCTTCTGACTGATTGTTTATATTCTCCATGGTGGATAGAAGCCTGTCCTTTATGTTGTTTTTTTCTAGCTGTAAATAGAATAGTCCTTACATCCGAGTAGAAAAAAAAACAGCCAATACTCATCAAGATACATAGTAAGGATAATAATTATTAGAGAACACATCGATTATCACTGGAAATGACTATTTTTCTTGCAAATATTCAACAAAATATAATTGACAGCATCAAATGTTTTTGCAACTTCCACATTCTCTTAGTCTCACTGTCTTTCCTGTTTTCTAACTTCAACAGTAAATCAGTATGTTTTAGAAAACACACATATACCAGGACCTGCCATTCATTTTGCATTTGCTTTTTGGCTGTTCCTCAGCCTACATTATCCAGCCTGATTTACAAGAGATTTGGGGTGGGGGGAGGTTGCATTGGTCATGTTATTGCATTACATAGGTTTCTTACCCCATATTACATTAGGAAACCAAGAGTTAACCATATACATTACATGCAGTACAGTATTGATATTTCAGCAATATGAAAAGGCTGTGAGTCAAAATGTGACAGCTCAGCTTAATGTCCTTTTGGATAGCTATAACTAAGCACTATGTTAAAGTATTTTAGAAAAGTATTTTGCCTTAGAAATGCAGTTTCTGCCTTCCTGAGTATCTCCACTTCTTTTAAGGGATAAATTGAAATGGTCAGGTCAAACAGTTACTGAAACGCCAAGGAAACAAATTCAGCATTTCTGTGACCTCTTTGTTCATTTGCTATCCCTCATTTTTAAGAAGATACTCACACTTTGAAAGGCTTGCACTTGACTTAGCCACACAACTTTTAATTTGGTCACCCACAGTTAAATGCTTGGTTTGCTCAGGAGAGGCCAGGCTGCCCTGGAAGAGAAAGAGAATATTGCCTCTTTGGGGAGTTTAATAAATTATATACAGTCGCTATGGATATTAAACCCCTGGATGTCCTTTTATCCACTTTCTTTGGATAAATACTTGTTTTCATCTATCTTCTGGAGACGACATGGCAGCTGAAGCAGATTCATGCAGCTGAGCTCCAGCCCTCAGAACTGCCCATCTTCTTCCCAGCTCTCTACTGGCACCTTTTCAGCAACCATAAAATGTTACTTTCATCACCACCCATAAAGATGGACAGTAAAGGGGAGCAGAGGTATTGGCCTGACGAACCACCCCAGAGCTGACCTTGAGAACAGTAGCCAGCCCCATTGGGCTGGGCAGGAGCCAATTTTATTGGATTTTAAGTCAAAGATGAATGATTTTGGGTACAAGTAAGGCCACTAGCAAAGGGGAAACTATCTCCTTTGAACAAGATTGGCCTCTATGCTCTGTTGTTTTGCATGGCAATGTTTCCAAGAATGCTGTCTCTCACCTTTTGGGATTTACATATGGATGCAATTATTACCATGGGCAACTCCAGTTTTTATCATCTTTTAAAACATGATGAAGGACATGTGGGGTTTTTTGTTTGTTAGGTTTTTTTACACAACATCCTCTAGTTATGTGGCTATTTGTCAACTAGTGATGACTAATGTACAGGCACGGTATATAACCACCACTCTGTACCCCTGAACCAGAGGGTAGGATAGAAAGATATCAGTGACTTACCACAGTCCGTGCTAAAATAATCCTTGAATGTTTACCATCGGTTTATAGCCCTTTTGTAGGATGTAGCTCATTTTGTAAGGATGTACAAAATTCAAAAAGTTATAAAAGAGAACCTGGCCTGTGCCATAAAGCCAAATTTGTCTTTTGTTTTTTCTTAAAGGAAAAAGAGAAGAATTTGTGACTACTATAATGCATTTCATACATTTATTCAGAATTTGCCACTATTTGCATAGCTACATTTGGGAATATTTATCACTCGACTTCTGCTGTAGCTGCAAATGTATGCAAACCGGCTTTAACTAGTTAGTTTAACAGTAGCAGTGGTAGCTCAGGGACCAGCACGAACTGTCTAAGTATTTACATGGTCTTTGGAGAAGAATTCACAGCCCACATAGTATTCCCTTCAGCTGTACTGATAAAGGTGCCCAGACAAAAGGAAAGGTGGCTGAAATCTGTATCGCAGCAGCACCTAGGAGGAGGAGTAATGGCTGGTTCATACAGCTACATACTGTATGAACACTGAACGAATTAGCAGCAACTCTTGAAGGTCAAGCCTGCATTTCTGAAGTAAGCTCAGGTACGTCTACACGAGCTTCATTCGCACTCTGACCATGATACAGGTGTGCCTCTTATCTCTCAGGAGTGGAAGTGATGATGGGAGATGATTGTGAGTCTCCTATCCCGGTACCTCCACTGGGAAAGGGGTGCTCAGACCTCACTTCAACATCATCTGCTCCAGCTTCTCCTTCTGGGAAGAGAGAGAGGCACAAAGGTATCAACTCGACTGCTTAGGTAAAGTATTCTGAAGCCCTAAGGAAAGCACTGCAAAGTGCTGTTAATAATACTAACAGCATTTTGAGGTTTTTTAAACAGAAAATTAACAACAGACATAGAAAGAGTAAAATATAGCATCCTTTCTCATTATCAGGATGTGTAGTGAAAGAGGTTGTTTTGGTGGGATGGCGCAAAGCATAGGGCAGTAAGTCAGCACTTCGATGCTGGTGCGCTCTGGGACAGGCTGCAATTTCAACTTCTGAAAGTATATTATAACACAGTTTTGTGAACTATATATTTGCTGTCACATGTATTTCTAATATTATCTTTCAGTAAATAGCATCCCAAATAAGGAAAAAATATTTAATTCTTATTCACTGCCTTTGAAGTTTTTATTACTGAACAAATTAAAACCCAGACTTACATTTCAGTGTTTTGTTTTTAAAGCAATGTATTTCCTAAAAGAAAATGCAAACTTACTCTTTCTAAAATAACTGTAATTGAGTTGTTTAAAATAATTGTTTGAAGTTTCTACAACCCAAGCATTACGTGATTGTGCCTAAGTATGAAAAGGGAAAATTGTCTAGAAGTCCATCTAGACAGGACAAATATTTATTCAAAGCTGTCCAAGTCTTTTAAAGGCTTTACCTCATACGCATTAATGATAGACAGCCACATGATCATTAATATCCAACAATACTGCTTTTCGTAAAACACTAACAGATGATAAAGTTATCTAACAGACCATGCAGAATGATAAATAAAACATGTAAAGCTCTGCAAGGAAAATGAAACACATAGGAGGTAGGAATTTTATTCCTGCACAAAGATATGAAATATTTATAAGAGAAAAAATTGTTGTTAACGTTGTTATTAAGACCTTTCACTCCAAATGTGCTATTTTCAGTATTAGGTTTCTATACTGATTGCTTAATTTTCACTGTCTACCATCAGAAACCTTTTTTTTTCTTTTTTTCCACAAGTCAGCTCTGTTATATATGATTGAAGTGTTTGGCTTCAGTCTGTACTAGCTATTTCAAGAAATAGGAATATATTTATAACTTTTGGCATTACTGCAGGTCATTATTCTACAAATTAAGTTTACAGCTGGTAGCATTTTTTTGTAATGAATTATTGATTAATTATTCCAGATATTGCCTGTCCTCGCTCAGCCACCAAGCACTGCTCACTGCACTGCTAAGTCACCCGTGCTAGAACTATTCCTTGAACTGAGTCCCCAAATGCCGCATTCCCATCAGCTTTCACCTCTTTACTCTTGTCACCATCTTCCACAGAAATCGTCCACGCTCTTCCCCGCTCGCTTTAACATGTTATACTGCATCACAAATATGTTCCAACATGATACTACTGGTGCTTATTAGAAGAGCATTTCCATTTACATCGCTTCCTAACAACCTTTATAAATTATTCCCTTGCTTTGAAATGAATAGTCATTGTGTATAATGTTTATGTGGTTCAGCCTTCTTCATCCTTCAGTCACTGTTTAGATCTGTTCAAAGCATATGGGGATGTGTGGGTGTGAACTGCAGTGAATGTTTCTGTGCTGTACATACATATCCTAGCAAAGGATATTCACACCTATACCATAATGTGACAAGTACTAGGTACCAATTTAAACAGATAGAATCAACTTTAAGTTCAGTAAATGCTAGAAAAGTTAATATTTTTGTTACTTACAAATCAGTGATACCACACTCCATCAGTTTATGTTCCATTTATTTTTCCAGTAAGAAATCATCCAGTACCTGGAATAGAACAGCATTAAAATCTAAATTTACTTTATCCCAAGAAAGCATGTTCCAGATAGATCGACACTGGGGTAAGCTACCAAAATAATCTAAGCTTATCGTGGACTCATCCTGAGACTGTTCCAGACAATTTAACGACAATATGCCTAACCTTGTGCATGCAGAGCTCCTCGCCACATCTGTAGTCGAAGAATACTCCTATTATACAGATCATAGAAAAAAATAGTTTGTGTTCAAAACATTGTTATGACCAAGTTTGTTTCACACAGACTCTACAATCACCAGTAACGTCAGGAGTGAAAATTAAGACTTTCTATTGCTTGCTTTTTGTAAATAACTAAATACAAAGTGATCCCTATTTCCACTGGGATCTCAGCTTCTGTACAAATACGCAATGATAAATTCAAGCATTAAATTAAGTTAGAGCAAGAAATGCCTGATTAATACAAAAATAGAGACATGAAGGAACAGACAAAAACAAGCAGTACTGCACAGGTAGGCAGTCACTAACTGTGGGGTAGACGTTTATGCAATGTATTCCTCGCATTACTTGGATCTATGTTTAAGACAGGCAGCAATAAATTATCACTTTCCCTCAGGTTTTTGTGTTAATTTTGCTATTTTTTTCATTTATGAAGCACATACTTACAATACTCTTTAAAAATTCAGCAGCTAGCTGTGATAAATACTATCTTCCTACTCCTATAACGACCGATTTGTGCCGAGAACATCCCCCATTGCCTTGTTGTACCACTGCTGGAAAATATGGGAAGCTGCTGTCTGGTTCACTTTTCATTTCCAGAACAAATTTTTAAAAAAAAAAAAAATTAAAAATTGCCTCTCTCATTGCTGTGCTTAGCAGAGCAATTAGCACAGAGACATTGCCGATGAAGAGCTGTAGTCAACCAAGTATATCTTGCAAATGTGTTTTCTAAGTCAGGAAGAGAAACTGAAATGAGGGAAGCAATTGTACAGAAAGAGGTAGTTGAGATTAGCATTTTGTGGGAAATCAAGTGACTCTTTGGAAGACGTACCTTTTTGAAAAACACATGAAGTCTTAAAGATTTTGTCAGGGGGAAGCCCTTAGCTAGGAATTTTCCCTTTTTTGTGCTATTAGCAACTTAAAAGACTGCTGACATATGCTGGCATCTGACTGGCATAATGAGAGCCCTGTACATGGCCACAATAAGCACACTCCCGTTATCCACATTTATTTGTTTTGCTTCCTTCAGCTTGAGCTAGCTGGAACGGAGACAGCTCAGGGATTTTAGTCCTTGGGATAAAGAAGACTTGAAGCACTTCAGAAGTATCCCCCTGAAAATAAACTGGAGGGTGGGGATCAGCATCCATGCACTCTTGTTCGTGTGCAATCAGCATCCACGTGAGGAAGCAGATTCTTCAGCGGAGAAGAGCTAGGGTGGATCATTTCTCCTGCTTCAGTGTATATTCGCATTACAGCTCAGGTCTTCATCTGACTAAAATCCATGTATTTCAAGGAGATCAACAAAATCCCACTAGTTTAAAACAGCTAAGGTCCTGTTCCTTGCCTCTGATCCCTGTTGAGGTTGCAAGGAGTTCTTGCAGTGTTGTGGCCTTTTGGTGTCTAGCTAAAAAAATGATGCACTGTTTTAACCCCCCTGAAAGAGAGACCTCTCTAACGTACGCTTAGCCGTGCCGCTGGGAAGGGGTGCCTGACGAAAAACAAAACAATCTTGCCCCTGTTTGCCCAATGGCGACATCTGCGTCTTGTTAGCAACGCACAAATTTTTTAAATGGTTCTTCTCTCAGGTGGAAGTGAGCTGTATAACTTCATTCCATTGATGTGAATAGCTAACAATTTTGCCTCAAGCCTTCACATTACTATTGCGTTCAGGTATGAAGTTAGAGTCCTCTTGCTGTGGAGGAGAGGAGTTGAAGTACAAGAGAAAATTTCATTTTTAATTAATTTGTCTTGGTTGCTTGTGTTCCAAAAATAATACCAATGCTCCAGCTGTTAAGTATTTGCATGGATATTTTGTTATATTCAAATAGACTTTCTGAAGTTTTATTTGAAGTACCTGTAATTCTTAACGCATGCTTATCACTAATACACTTTCAGTAAAGGTCCTGCTCACTGTATATGTAAATCTGAGCCAGATAGTGGGTTGATACTCCTGGGTAATGTAAATACAATTGCTTAAAAACACACATCAGTGCATCTTCAAAGTGCAAAAAGGAGCCTTTTGAGCAAAAATACCACCTTTTTTTTTTTTTTAAACCAGCAATAATGGTACAGATATTCAGTTGATTTGAACTTGGAGACCAACACTGAAGGTAGGGGATGTATTTTCCTACTGTGGTTAGATGTTAAAAGATCTGTGCATGTGGGAGTCAAGTTGCACGTCACTTTGTGGGAGCTTCACGTGGCCTGAACCTATTCTGCAGTGCTTGCAAATATTTGTTTTTGTAAATTTTAAAGAGGAATAAAAGTACTGAACATATCCAAAGCATTACATAGCTTCGAGATATTAACTTAAACACCTCATGGTTTTGCAATGAGCATACTTAACATTTTGTCATCAAAACCATGCAGGTATGTCATAGCCCTTGTAGAGCATCTCTTTGTCCCAAATGTTTAAGGCTAAATAGTAAAGTATCTTCAACTTCTAGCAGACATTTGCAACTCTTTTGAAGGCAACTGAAAATGCTTAATTGGGCCAGAGGTACTCACTTACATGATTATAAAGTGAAATAGGGTAGCTAACATTCAAGGCTGTGGATTTGGAATCCATAAAAATGTGATAACTTGTTCCAGCTGTAATTTCCCATAAAATACTTTTCATGAATTTATCTGCCTACCATTTCCCTGAATTCATCTGTAGAGTGGTCAGAAAAACAGGAAAGAACTTGCATTTCCCATTTTCCAGAGTAGTTTCTGGGGCCATATAGCTTTCCCAGAGCAGCAAGAGGGAGATAAGATCCGAACGTAGAATTATTCTGAAAAACAAGTAAGGATTCCTTTGGGGGTTAAAAAAGCATGACTAGTTTATACCGTTCCACTCCTTCACCCTACTCAATGCAGCATGAGCACATGGTCCTGTGCTGCACCAGAGAGTTCAGTAACTAATTCTCAACATCTTTCCTGAGAAGTTGCCTAGCCCTTTTTTCACTGGATTTAACTATGTGATTATTTACTCAGTGGGGAAAAAAAACCAACCAACCAAACAAAAAAACAACAAAAAAACTTAAAGAAAACAAAGCTTAGTCAAAACAGGGAAGATAGTGGAGCAGAATTAAAATAAACACTTGCTTTAGCCTATCTAGCTTTATCCTCCTCGTGACTTGAGCTAGACAGGCTATTCTCAACCTATTTGCCCAGAAAGCATAAAGTAGGTGTACATCTGTCAAGCAAATCTTTGTGCTTACAGTCTCCTACCAGCCAGCCCCTGCTCGTTTATTTGGGACAAGTGCCTCACCATCTCACAGCCTTATTAGCTATTCCTTATGGAGCTAAGGTGGCTACTGTTTTCCGAACCAGTTTCCTCCAGCTACCTCTATAGGCCCTGAGGCTCACCGAGGCTACAGAGACCCTTAATACTGATTATTAGACACCCTTCAAGGGCTTGCCGACCTAGTTTAGAAACCACATCTCGCAGACTGATCTTGGCCCTAGCCAGATTATGTATGCTGGTCAACGCTTGAAACGTTCATTGGCTTGTCTGTGCAAGGTAAAGCATGCCAGCGTAGTCATGCCAGTAAAAGCTCAGCAAGAATACATAATTAAAAAGATGCCTTTCACAGCTACAGCTTATTTCAGCCCCCTCACGAAGATGAGATACAATATCACAAGAACTTTCAATGGAAGGGAGTTCATACTGGGACTGTTGCTGTTACTGTAGCTGTTTTAATTATGATCCTGCAGTTAAAGCAGGGGAAAAAAAATCCTGCACTGCCCTTTCAACTGAGAAGACAGGCATTTTTCATCACTCCTCCTGAAATCATTTCCCTCTGTTTTGAAGTATGGTTTGAGGCAAGCGCTTCAAATCTTCTATCAAACTTGGTTCTCTTTGATGATCCCTTTAGGCTCCCATTCTGCTGCATTAATTGAAGCTTAGTGCAGCAGGAAATTTGCCCTAATAAACTGTAGAAATACTGCATATTTAGCTACTAGTACTATAACCTGAGATACATTTTAATTTTTGCTGTCACTAATCACTTCTTTCATATGGAAAAACACGCTGCCATGGTGAAATCTCATGAATTTTTTAGACAGGAAAACATCAGAGAAGAACATTACGAGTGTAAAGATTTCCTTCCTTTATAATGCTTGCTGTGTGATACATCTTTGAACAAGTCACTAACATGTGTCCTTCCTTGTTATAAAACATACAACAAAATGCGTGCACCTACCTCGCAGGGGTATTCTGAGGGCTGACACTTGTAAAGCCCTTTTGAGGATGGAAAGTATATGAGTATGGAGCACTAATCTCGGGCATGTGGACAAGCCGCACACATTCGAAGTAAAAACCTTTCTAATAACATCCATCTGCATCTTGAATACAAGAAAGAAATTGTAAGACAGCCTGTCAATGATCAAGGCTTTTTCATGCAGCTCACCCTACTGTTTGGCGTCTGGCCAGCTCAGAGAGCCTACAGAGGAAAATGGCTCCAAAGGAAAAAATGTGCATGTTAAGCAGAGGACAGCCTTTGTGAAGGGTGAGAAAAAACAAGACAAATACCCTCAACTGCCAAAATGCGTGCTGGTACATGGAGGAATGAAGTGAGACGAAAGGGAAGGAAGAAACTGCAGTAGGCAGGAGCCTCCCCTTCTCACTAAAGATAACTGTAGCCTGTATGCACTATCGTGCTGAACTAAAACACATTTCTACTTCAGGACCAGGCCTGCTTTACATTAAGGATGTTTCTCTGTGGAGAGACTGAGAGAAGCCAGGGAAGGATTTATTTGGAACTGTGGCACCTAAGCCAACTGAGCATGTGTGCTGACCTTCAAAACTGTATTAACGATACCACAAAGTCCTTCAAAAAAGTTTGTGGGGCAATGCAGTACGATCCGAGCACGCTGAGGAGATCTGAGTGGCTCTTCTTCAGATGGAGCGATGCCGACTTTTTTATTCAACAGGACTTATCTCGCTGTCAAAGGCACTTTAACTGGTGCTGCTGACATGCAGAGCGCTAGCTCCCTGAGTCTTCCCCTACTATTATGAGCCCCTGTGCAGAATCATCAGCAAATTCTTTTGCCTGATGTATATATATATACACACACATATATCTCCAATGTCAGAACGAGCCCCCTTACTTCCTCTCACCAGTCATCTACGGATTCATTTCACTCAAGCTGTGCTCCAGCTGTACAGCGTTGCAATGCTGCAGCAAACATATAGAGTTTCAGCCAGCAGTCCTCCTTCACTTCCTACAGGCTTTCAGTCTCTCTCTCTCCCTACGGTGCCTCTTGCACTACCTTGGATGCTGCAACATTAATTAAAGTAAAATATGCAGGAATTGAACTAATAACAAGAAAATCTCCATATATCATCACCAATTCAGGGAATTTCATCTGGAAAGCTTTTCAGTCCTCCATTAAAATGTTTACATGCAAGAGATTTCTCCTCTAATAAATCATGATTTACATTTAGATAGTACCTTATATTCTGATAGCTCGTCTTTACTGAAAAATTGATTCTAGTCATGACTTATGTGTAGCCTTTTATTCAAATTCCTGCCATCTAGGAAGAGCCCAGAATTAAATATTTAAGCGGCTTTTAATTCACGTTATCTTGCCACAGATCAATTTAGCACAACTCATCAACTGCTAACATGATCAATAATTAATGTGGCTGCAGGTCATCTACTTCAGAGTTCTGTTAGTCCCCTTAACGTCTTCCTGTGGTTCACTCCATGAGCCCAGGGAGAACAGGCCAGCTCTACCATGGCTCGCTGGAGCATGATTCATGAAAGAGCTCAGTCCACTGAAATTAAAAAAATAAAAATAAAAATAAAATAAAAATAAAACAAAACCAAAACAAAACAACCCCCCCCAAACCCCACACCAAAGCAAAAGACTTTGAATATGCTCTCAGAAGTGTTTGGGATCCAATAGATGAGCCCTGGTGAATTTTCCTACCATGGTGTATCGTGTTACTAATCCCACCGTTTGATTTCCCCCTCTCTGCAGGAGGGATGGCAGAAGAGCATGTGTCCATGCCTCAGCTGTTCCAGTCCAGAGCCTGGCATCTTAACCCAAAATCTTTACAGATGAAGCTGAGATGCAACACTGTGGACTGAAGCAAACACTATTCACCTAGGTGGGGATACATGGCATTCAGTCAGTCACTGCAGGGGTGGCAACCTGCAGCAGAGAGACTGGCAGCTGGAAACAGGGGCGTTAGAGATCTGTAGCATGCAAAAGTGAACTTAGTACTAGTGTTCATTCAGCTGTTATTTTGGATGCATTTCACTGTGTTGCTGCCCTAACTTGAGCTTGAGAGAAGTGATTCAAATGTAGACAAAGCTGATAAATACTCCAATAAAACAATAACTTGCCTGAGATCTCCAGGGCTTTTTTTAACCAAATTCAAACCTGCCATAAGTTGCAACAAACATATTCATTCTCACAGCAAAAAAAAAAAAAACAAACCAAAACCACGCTATGTAGTAACAGACAAAGCACAATCCTCAGAGTCAAACCTTGGGGAGCATGAAAATCACATATTAAAGGTAAAGTCTTTAGCATGGCTTACGATCTTCACACCACCTACAATGGCATTGCTACCAAATAAATAGCATCATTAATACTGCTACCTATAAATCCCATTAAGCAAAACACAAGGGTTTTTTCCCCAGCCTTTCAGCAAAAACCTTGGCAGCAAATTCATATATTCTAGTATTCATAGATTGCTGCACCCAGCTATCACAGTTGTTCATTTAGAAACTCTGTTTTAAAATAAATCAAGCTACAGAGTCTAAGCAGGCAGGAAAAGCAGAAGATGTGCTGCAGCTGCAGTGTTGCCTCATATCTCCCTCCATCTCAGAAACAGACCATTCCAGCAAGACAGCTTGTTTGTAAGGCCTGGAGAATTCCTGATGTCTGCCATGGGGCTGCTTCAAATCTGCATGTACTTTTGCAAACATTTTTAATGACATGACTGTCCTTGTTGCTGCTGAAAATTTTGAAGTGATATGATTTAATCTGTAGTCCAATGACACAGCAGTCATATTTTCCCATCTTTTATCTTTGTGTGATTTATTAGGCTCTTTCTGTACAAAATATAACGGTGACAGTTAGAAGTGTGGTCTATTACTTTCATGATTAGACACGTACCATCAATTGTGGAAGAAGTGTGCATAGCGTAAAGACAGACAAGAAAAACAAAGGTTATCCCCCTTCCTGTATGAAAATCAATACCAACAAAAGCACACGTAGTAAGCGTAGCATCGCTTGTGTAAGCATAACACCTCTTCAACTACACTGGTATTTTAAACGGCTACACTTTTCCATGGAGATGATCGCTCGAGGATCAAGCCAGCCTCTGAGCCTGCCTGCGGGAGCCGCCTCTCAGTTGCAAGGTAGCGTGGTCCACCATCGCGGATGACCACTGTGGATGACAGCAGGAGGCTGGAGATGCCCAGAAGAGGCTGAGTGTGCTCCCACCCTGGCATGACAGAGCACAAAACAATCTGGCTTGGGGAAGAGGCTATTGGGAAAGTAAAGGGAGGAGGAGTGAGAAATGGGAGACTAGACTGGGAAGAGGAGGAGAGACTGAGACAAGTCACACTGGGAGGAGCAGCTTGAGGGTCAAGAGGAGGAGCCAGGAGCAAAATGTGGTTGAACGAGTAACCCTTGATGATTCAGAGCCAGTGTCCATCAGCTCAGTTCTTACTCAGAAGATCAGCATTTGCTAGCAAGCATGCACAGACATGCATCACCAATCAAATGCTCAGATACTGCCCTTTAGGGATGGTTGGGAAAAAGAAAACTATCAAAGCAACAATAAAAAAGCCTCAGTACACAAATCAGAGCTGCCATGTATGTTTAATGAGAGTGTTAACGAACACTGCGCTGTCCTTGATTATTCATTAATTAGAAGTTTATTTCAGATGTGGTTGGAAATATACTGGAAACATCTTGCTAAGCATTTTTAATATTGTATGTATTGCTGAAGCACTGAAGATTTGTATTGCACCATACTGGTCCCTTTGGAGTCGCACACGTAGAAATGGCTCATGCCCTAAGGTGTTTACAAGTGAAAGAAAAAGCAGGAGACAACAGATGGAATCAGCAGCTGGAGGATCGGCAGTAATCAAGACAGCTCCGACAGGCATGCCAGCCAGACTTTTTTTTGTCTAGGGCTCTCTTATTCCATATATTTTGCCAACACCAAAACAAAAAATCTCAACAAAATTACTGGGTGGACCAGAGAAAAAGTAACTCTATAAAAAGACCTGCATGTCCTCACTTAGATCACTTTCATGCAGCAGAGGACCCTGAAGGGCCGCAAGTGCTGCCCAGGAGCCACCTTTTTGGATAAAGACCCTCTGAAGCAGCAAACAGCAGCTGAAACCCCAGAAGTCAGGGTCTCTACAACTCTGGTTTCCTAAAGACAAGTCATTTTACTTGTCAATGGGCAGTCTCCAGCACACTTATTGCACCCACGGAGATGGATGTGACCCTCACCTGGTGCCAGCTCTCCAAGGATACCTGCAGAAGCTGCCTCCCCAGGGCTGCCACCCTGCCGGTGGCTGGGATCGGGCCCGGCCAGCACCAGGGACGCTCGCAGAGCCGAGGGGACGATATGGCACGAAGCATCAGTCCTCAGCTCCTGCGTGGTGGGAAGAGTCTGCAGCCACCGCAGTGGTGGGCACTGGAGCCCAGGGGCAATGGGGCTTAGAGCCTTCCCAGGCAAGGAGAGCCCACGCCATGCCCTCCTCCCACCACAGAGCCTCGGTGGGGGAGGCCTGCCTGGGGGCAAGGGTGGTATTGTCGGGTAGGCGATGGGGGGGTTTGGGACCCCCTTGCACAGCAGGGATGCTGCTTCAGCCTGGGGCAGGACTGCAGGTCCCGCAGGGACAGGGAAAGGGCAGCATTACTGCGCACCTGCATGGCCCGAGTTTGTCCGGTGAACCCTTGCTTAACGTGGTAGATTGGTGACTAAAGTACAAACAGCTTGGATAAGCAAGATTAAGTAGTGGGGAAAAAATGTATGTTACCTGGCACGGTAGTTTTTGTTTGGTTGGACAGTTTGGTGCCTAAATAGAAAAAACCCCCGATTTCCGTTGTTTACATTTTTCATACCGAGTAAGTATCTGGGTATTTTTCAACCACAAGAGATTATTTATTGTGTGCTAGGCACACACATGCATGCACACCCAGAGACAGTAACATGAACTGGATACTTTTTCGATTTGAAAGCTTTTGTGGCCTGCTCAGCAGCTCTCATTCATTACTTAAAAAGTGTGCGCTGCACCCACCTATTGAAGAAAAAGTGTTTGAGAAAAGAACGAGGTTCTGGTCCAGGGACTGAATGAAAACCTCCTGCTGAGCGCCAGCAAGGATTTCTTGGTGTTTCTAGTCAACAGCGGTTACAGAGATGTTATCCTACCACAGCTCCATTTGAATTTCAAATGCACCAGTATAAAAGTGCAGATAAGAATAAAACTAATGGACTAAAAAAATATGTACCTTTATTAAATGAATCTGCATTTGTCTTGGAGCCTGCTCTTAAATTATAGTGATGGTCTATATATAGATTCACACTCATAATGATTTTTTTTAATAGTACAGATTTAGAGACTGATACATTTCAGTGCACTTATATCTTGTAATAATTAAACAAGAATTGTACAAATTGTACTTCGATGTTCTATTTCTTCCTTAACTGCCAGGATACTAGAAACAATATCTGGATGGTATAAGTTGTGTTACAATACAGTATATGTATTCCAGTAGCCCTGAATAATGAGTATGTGCTCTTCAAGTTGTCCACAGCAGTAGTTTCTGCTGTTGGGGTACAAGTCACAGGAACACAAAACCTGCAGTTTGGGGTCAGATTAAGATTTTATATCATCTAATATCCTTGCCAGAATCGCTCTTAAATCTCATTCACAGTTTTTGCCTTGCAACTTCTTTATGGCAAAAGGTGACTCAATTTAGCTATGAACTGTATGAACAAGAATTTCCTTTGATGTATTAAATCTATTTCTAGCAATTTAATTCTAGGTTTTGGCTTATGAAATGTTGCAACTGCTCCTTATTCATCTTCTTTGGAAAGGTCATTATTTAACAGCTCTCTACTACAGCCTCTCGAGTCATTTCTGAGAGAGAGGGGAGAAAAAATTATTTAGACTTCCTGAGAAAAATGAAGTCAAATAGTCAAATGAAGTCTTTCATTCCAGATAACTGCTAGTTTTCAGCTGTTGAGAATAACAGAATGGCACAGGTAGGTAAGTACATCCACATCAACCACTTTCAGTACCTTTTCTCATTTTAACAGATCATTTAATGAGATTTGGAAGAATGGGAAACCAGAACAGCACATGATATTCAAGATATAGGTGCAGCACCAACATATTCAGTGGCATAATATCTGGAGGTCATGTTGAGTTGCCTGTTTGCTATGAGCCAACATGATACCATCCCCACTCCTTGTCAGAAGGGGCACACAGTGGTAGAATTGCATGGTGTAAGTTGTATAAATAACACCCAGTGACAAAACCAGCCTGTCAGTTTACCTACTCAACTCTTCTGCAGCATTGTTAATACCATTAAAAAAAAGAGCAAGTTTCAGAAAAATGTCAAGTTGGATAAACCTATTTCGATCCAACCACTGTGCTACATGCTGTTCTAAGAGGTTTTTCTACCAAAGAGCTTTTCTACCCTGCTTTCTATCTAATATCACGATAAGATTGCTATTACTCTCGGTAGATGGTGGATTACACTCTCTTAGGAGCACAGGTTTTCTGGGGAAAGCACTTTTCCTGAGAAACTAATCTTGGAAAGTGCTTTGGACTCTTCTTGCTGACTGTCCTTAATCCAATAATGTTGCAATGGTATTGTGTGACACAGGCATTGCTCCTGTGAATGATTTCTGCCAGGCAATTCTGAGACAAGAGGAATAGGCAAGGTTATTTTTAAAGCACTAGAAGTAACTTAATTGCAGCAACATAATTGCTAATCGAGAATGCACAGCTTGCTATCAGTGACACTGATATCTTGTAAAAGAAAAAGTAAATTTCACCTGATTATTTATAGAGTTCTGTTGCATGTAATGGAGCAAGTGTGTTATTGCAGATTTACAAGTTAGCAGATTGGTTCACAATTAGCATATTATTCATATGCGTTCTAGGACTCTTTATCTTAAGAGCCAAGCAACTATGTTTCAGGTTCCTAATATTCCAGATAGGCCTATGGGTACTGTTCTATTTCCAGTGGTTTAAAGATTAGAAGATTAATTTTTTTAAAAATCCCTTAAATAATTCCTTAAAAATAAAATAGGATTGATTTATGTAATAGTATCTGTAAGCTTCTTGGTTCTGATTTCAAGAAAATATATGACTCTTTTTTCATGATCCAATTTTTTAAAAAATAGTGCGCTCACATACCTCCACAGCTGTGTCCTAGAATTTCTACTGATCTCCTGATCCAACTGGCAACCCTAAGGTCAAAAGGGGTCTGATCTTCTCATATAGCCTCAGAAACCATCTTCTCAAAGAAGCAAAGATGATAAACTGAATGATAAACCTGACCGAGCAGGACTTCTTCACTCTATCATTTCAGTTATTCTCACAGAGGATCCTGATTAACTGCTTGAATGACTGTTAGCAGGTGACAGGAGGGTAGAGCTTGCTTTTATGTCTTCTGATCTCTTCCAGCCTCAGGGTCTTAATCAAATTTAGGAGAAAAATCTAAGCAAATAGAGTTAAACACTACTGGAAGTATGGTGCAGGTGGTACGTGTTACCTTTTGAAGATATTTAACTGGGGTATTAAAATGACACTTCTTGTGTGAAGGGCCCCATTATCTCTGTCTTTATAACATATACGTAAAGAGGGCAAGTACTAAAGAAGAACCATGACTACACAAGAGTCTGAACTTCCATGCTTTATGCAAGTGCCACTACTGATGGGCTATTTGTGATTTCAGAGCCTCCAGGAGGGTTAGATTAAAAGATTTCGAGCATCCTCCTGCACCAGCCTTCCTCTGCTGAGTGCTGTAGCCCCTGGTTTGCACGTGGTGCCCCCAGGGACCTGAAGGCATTTACATCTGTGTGCACGCCGGGATGGGAGCACTGCTCTGGGTGCAGTCCTCCTCCACCTTGGGATGATGGTGGCTCAGCGGTTCTGACCTTCAGCCACTTGTTCTCATCTTGCACTGTTTGTTTTGGCACAACTCTTTCTCCCCAAGACCCACCCCCCCAAAGGCCACATGGAAAATGAGATCAGTGAACTGATCTGTGTTTAAAATAACCAGGAAAAAAACCCAAACATTTTACCACACGGTTGAGAAGCAGTTGTTCTGGTGCCGTGGGCAGCCCCAGGTAGGCAGGCAGAGGGGTCGAAGCTGGTGGTGCTGCAAAGAAACGGCATGTGGCATCCGACCCAGCGCTGGTGGCTCCTACTACATGGTGATCTCAAGGTAGTTCTCAGGGTAGATTCCTACACCAAGCAGGTGAATGTCATGATTGCTGTTTGGGTGGGTATATCCAGGAGGTTGAGATATCTGAGAGATCTTTTTTCTCTGAAGACAGGCAGACAAAAAGGCAAAAAAACAGCAGTGAGATGCAGGAACTGTTGATACCTATGCTGTCCCTGATGAGTGGTTACCTCTGTTTACTGACTGCCATTTGGTGCTTTTCAAGAGAAAATATATTTAATGGATAACAGATGGAAAGCAGTTCATGATGCTGAAACTCTGCCTCCACCTTTTGAAGAAAATAATGGAAGTAAAATAAGCTGGAGACACATACTTGCACTTGGAGTAGTGTTTGAAATTACAGTCTGTAAGAGCTTAAGCTTTTCATTATTTCTCCATTTCTCATTCACAAATTAATATTTAGCACTCAGTCTGGCTTGACTTATCAGTTTTAAAACAGAATAGAAAGCCTTCTTATTACTGATTTAGAATCATTGGCCCTGGGGCTCTGTTTTCTGAGCAGCTCACTCCTCCTGCAAATCACAGAGTATCTTCAGCTGATGTGGAAATTAATAGGTTCTGTTGTAAACACACGTCTCAGGCCTGCTTATGCTTTTCATTAAGCCATCATGAAATAGCTATTTCTAGATAACGCCAGCTGTGGCCATTTTATACTGGAAAGCAATTGGGATGTTCTAGTTAAACTGGAACCGGGAACTCCAGAAAAAGGAAGTCCACACATGGAATTAATTTGGAAAGACTTAATCAGAGCAATACCAAGCACAACTCCTGCTATTTGCTATAAGTTTATATGGTTTAAGTCAGGTTAAAGATGTTCATCACAGAGTCACAAGGCCAATTTTGGCCTTGATTCTCTGAAACCTTACACGAAATACGCTTAACCATATCCACCAGGAATACTAATCCTAACTACCAGCTCCAGCTGGTCAAATTATTGTCATCTGGAAGTTACTGTTTGGCAGTAAGATGAACTATTTCTGTTGTTATTGAGGGAGTGGGAGGACATTAATTCCCTAAAGGGTGTTGTAAATTCAAGCAATGGTTCTGTATTTAGCAATGATTTGGTTCTGTGCTTTTAATTATACCCTACCAGTGTATGTGCTTGCTGGGGAATAAGACTGCTAGGATTCCTAAGATTGTTTATTTATATTAGTATAAATAAAATTTAATGATCTAGCTTATAATTAATATTTCAGCAGTAACAGTGAAACTAAAGGAAAACCAGTCTCAGTGTTATTTAAATAATTGTCATTCTTACCATCATCTCTTCCCACTTTCATCATTCTGGGAATATACCCACAGCTTTCTCTGAAACCTTGATCAAATAAATATGTCTTTCATTATGCCTAGAGAATCGGTGCATCTGGACCAAGCCAGGGAGCATACTGCAGAGATTTCAAGTCCCCACAGAGCGCGTGCTGCCAGCAGCGCCTCTCTTTATCTGACCAAGAATAGCCTGCTCAAACGCCTCTGCTAAGCCAAAACTGTTGAGAGGCAGTCCCTTGGGAATCAAGCCAGGGTTTTTCCCAGTGACAGATATATTCCATCTTCATCCTTATTAATGGAACATTTATAATTGATTTTTTTTGTTTACCATTTCCCTTATTCTACAAGGGAGAACGAAAGGCTAATCTTGCTTTCTGTATGACCAATGTGAAGGCATTCCTTACTCACACAGTGGGAAGCATTGAGACCACTTGACTTTTTTTAAAATTACAATTCAATATCTATGGATTATTCAAATACATTGTTTCTTCTGAAGCCCAGACAGAACAATAACACACACAAGTAATGAAGATTCTTCTCTGGAAAGGGGAATGTACAGTTACATGAGAGTCCAAACTATGGAGTTGAAAAATAATAAACCTGATGGAAAATTCAGGACATAGTCCCAAGCTGTGTTTTCTCTGGCAGCAAAGTTGATTTAAGAGGTTCCTGCTTTTTATTTTTGCACCTATGGCACAGTGCACTGAGTCTTGCACTTGTGCTGATGCGACTGTTTTGGGGCTGTGCTGTAAACTGGATTAGTGAAACAATTTTAGGAAAACTTCCACATCACCTTTAATTAACAGTGAAAAATGTTATAAATTAGCAGGACCCTGTCATGCAGAGGCCTTGGAACCACACTGTGCATCAGCTATTAACTCAGAGAAGCAGGGTCAGTTAGCACCTACTCTTCAGAGCTCAGCTGCTGATTACAGGATGACGGAAATATGGATACGATGTTAAAGGAAGCATCGCATGGACTACCCACACTTAAAATTTAGCCCCATGCTGAATAGGACTGAATTCGGTTTTAAAAGCTTCCCTTCCCTGTTAATGCAATACAGTCAAAACAAAATCATCAGCCTTTACGGAGCGGCTAACGTGACTTTAAGCTGGAGTGATCTCTGTGTCAATAGTCTCTGTGTATAGTGATCTATTTTCAGTTAATATGGATCCTGAAAAGACATGGTTTGGAAATGAATCCCTTGCCTAGGAGTAGGAGTCAAGTACTATCTACACTTGAAAGTTCAGTTGGATTAACATTTAATTATAGAAACTATTTTGGAATAACTCCCCAAGTGTTTCACAAAAAGTGTTCCTTTCTGTTCCTGTTTTGCTTCACCCATTTTCAAGATCTGTTCCATGTGAAAACACCCTCCTGTTTTTGTTTTTATTTTCTGTAACTATGATAGTTTGGAGGATTATTTTTCTTTTCATCCTCAGCCTGGATCAATACAGCTCTATTAGCTAAAGCAGTAGCATAAATATCAGTAGACCAGCAGGAAATTGATTTAAATCTATACCAGCAATGAAGTCGTCTGGCATCATCAGCTGCTGCTCCAGTAGGAGACTTTGTCAGCACGCTTCTAATGGCTTCTCCTTTTAAATAAAAACATGGCTTGTGGCTTTTCCAGAGGCTGAACCCACACTACGCTTTACAATCTCTATGTGTGACAAGGCTTTAGGGCTGAGCCTGGTGCAGAAGGAACTCTGGTTGATGCCCCCCAAAAGACCTGTTTTCCGCTATAATGATGAAATATTTCTAGAGTTTTACATTTTTTTCACAAACATGGATGATAGATATACCCTCCTCAGCTGGAAACCTGTGTGAGGTTTGTCTAGCTAAATGATATTCGATGGCTGAATCGTTATAAAGTCCCTGTTGCAGAGGTGACAATGGAAATGGTAACAAGACTGTCCCTCTCAGGCAATAACGATCTTAGCAACCCACTCATACTAAATTTGGTGTATTTTTTTTGAAGCTATTATCCAAGTGCTTTGTAATAACCATTAAGGCAGAATCTGCCTTCATATGCTGTCAAGCTCTAACAACCCTCACATTTGGCAGTAAAAATATCAATACTAATCTCAGACTGTAAATTGATGCTACAGAGACTTTGGTGATTTATGAGTTCCCATAACACTCTTGCCTTGTCTGCACGGGTGAGAGACACAGCTTGCAATCACAAGCCCTCAGGTTAACTGTCTAGCTATCTGTGTTGCTAAAGCAGTTTCCTAAAGATTTGATATACTTGTTTATATTTGTAGTCCATACAGACCATAACAGCACAGGGCTCCTTGCAGAGAGCACCATTGCCTGTGTTTTACTGGCTGTGAAACAGTGGTGTGGAGGCTACTGGTGAGCCTCAGCGTGAGTGAAGTGGTGAGGTTAGCTCTCTGCCTTAGCCTCCACCCTCCAGCATCTTGCATTGCAACCAAAGAAAACTCAGGTACTCTGGCTGGGTGGGAGCTGTAAGGCTTTCCAGCCAGACATCCCGCCCAAAGGCTCAGCGGACCAGCAACGGGGAGTATGGCTTCGCTTTGCTCTTCTTGTACTGTGTCTTCTGGATGTGCACCTGATCTGCTGGAACAGCATCTCATTCCATAAATTCAGACCCTTTCATAATTCTGCACTAAAATTCTGGTAGATACATCTCTGAATGACCTGAAAAGTCTCTGAAAATCACTGGGCTTTGTTACTTAAAGGGACTTTGCATTACATGATATTTCAACTTGACATTGAAATAAATTAAAATGAATTAAAGCCACTTTAATTCTGGATTAGAATACCTATATTGACTTAATTTAGTAAACCAAAGCTGCTTTAAGTTCATATCTGTGGCTAATATGTATTCATTTCCTGAACATGTTTGTATAAATAAAAATGAAAACACCATTTTAACAGGTAGGCACCCAATCAAAAATAACAAAAAGTTGCTTTTTACCTGAAGAAGGAGGATAATTTTGTTTCATGTCATGCTGCTTTTTCAATAGCCAGATTTTCAGAGCAGGAAAAAGGAAAGTTTCTGTAGAAAAAGCCATACGTGACCCCCACACCAGGAGACACTCTCTAACAAAAGGTATAACAAGTACAATGTTCTTGCAAAGTGGAACAGCTATATAAAATTGTTGCATTATAAGTAAGATAAAAGGAAATAAAGTGTACTGAAATAGGTTAGTAGCAAAAATAATTTAAATAATGACTTTCTCTGCCTTTTCTGTCTATAAGGCCCAGATGCTATATGTGATTACAGAACAAGGAAGCCTGAACATACTCCCTACGCAGGAGAGACATCTCCAGCAATAACGGGTACCAGTGATGCTAACTACTTGTGGTGCCTGACCCCCCCCTCCTTCACACATATCACTGACCAGACCTTACTACCCCTGCGAAATTGTGTGGGGAGTGAGGGAGCTCAGCCATTTCACCAGGAAACATCTCCAGAATGGGAGTGGAGCACAGACTGAGATGAGGAAGACTTCATTTATGAAGTTGCAGAAGACAGAAGGCAGAAGAAAGTTGTGCTCTGCTTTGCAGTTTCATTCTGAATTATCATTAGAGCCGAGATTAATCATGGACTAAGGAAGGAACAAGAGAGAATACAGCTAATAGATTAAAAACTGTGCTGAGCAAAACATCAGCCCAGGCTTACAGAAGCTTCAAGAAATATTTTTGTAACAGTTTGCCCGAAGTCAGGCTCCCAGGTGGATGAAGCTGCCTAAAAAATAACCTGACTAAAGCTTCCTACTTAACATAATACAACAGCTACTTTTAAGGGCTGAGTGGCTGTGGGCTAGGTGTTCCTACATGACTAGGGTAGACAGAGATGTGTGAGGAGCTGTTTGAGGGAGCAAGGTCTAATGCGACACAAGCCACCAAATCATCCCACCTGGCTGATTCCCAAATGCTGCAGAGACCCAAAGCATCAGGTTTGCAACCTCTGTATGACCAGAATCCAACAGGGTTTGTGTGCTCGTAGATGCTTATCCCTGATAACGGTGCAAACCTGCACGTTACTCAGTCTCAGGCAGGGCATGGGGTGCAGAAGTAGATAACAAGCTTCAGACATCTGAATTTGTTCCTATTTCTTCTTCTTCTTCTAGGTCCTCATTTTGAATCTCTTGCTTACACATCTAGTTGCAGCTGAATTCATATTTGCATTAAGTTATAATAACAAGTCCCACAGCTTGATTTCTGAAAGAATTTATATTTATATATGTAGATATGATATACATCACATTTTTCTTACGTATAGACATGCAAATTCACACATAATGTTATGGGTATATTTAACACCGCTATGTTTATAGCATAGTAGTTTTAGAAGGCCAAAATAGGCTAGGGTTTTGACTTTTTTTAGGGCTGTATGAAAAAAATACTACAATATTTCTTTCCTAAAACAAGCTTTTTCAATAGTTAAGGTGCTCTTACATTGTGCTGCAATGTGTCTCCATTGGACACTGTGTATTACTCCAAGTATACCCTTCTTAAACCACCAAAAATAGCAAAAGTACGCAAGTTATTCACAGTTTTTATCTGTTATACACCATGTTGAAAATAGACATAACTCATTAAGTGGACAAAGTGAGGGGAAGGGAAATTGGTCCCTCCTGGGAGCAAACGAGCCTGCTTGGCGGGAGGAAGCTTCCCAAGGACAGAGTGAGACAGCTAGAAAAAGCAAGTAGAAATGAGAAATCTTGGGAACTGGAAAGCTGTGGCATAATTGGGATTAGAAAACTGCTGGGAACAGCAGAAGCACAGGTTCCCGAAGTGAAGGAAAGAAAAATAATTTTGGGGAGCCAAAGGACAGAGTGTAGCATTTGCTGTAACCCAGGAAGCCGGTGAAAGGTTATTAGAGCAGGAGTGAACCTGGAAGAGAGGACCCATGCCCCACGGACCATGTGAGCAGGGTTAGGTGTGCGTACAGACCTTTCAGAGCCTGGTATCAGTCTGAGTTTTCTGCAGTTATACTACTTGCCTTGACTTAACATCTGCTTATATGAAACCAGCTTCTGAGCTTAAGGGGTCTTTTGTGCTTCTTGAGGACCTCTGAAGAAAAGTTGTAGGGCTACCTTGAATCTGTAGCTGACTGGGAGTCCCCTCAAGTAGAAAAGACCAGCCACTGGGTTATCAGCTCTGAATAGCTGCCCTTTTTGGTCCTCATGGGGATCTGGTGTTCTCTTCCCAAAGACACAACAGACTACACCCCCCCTCCCCAGGGAGGGAGAAAAGCAAGGCAGAGGGGTAGGTTTTCCTATTTGATCCACCTACCTGGATGCAGAGAAGAGGAAGAGAAGGTACTCTCCCAGTTTGTTTTCCCCTACTCACAGTTATTCACAAGCAAAAGAATATATCCAGTAGCACGATATGAAAATAGCTGCAGGGGGAAGTGTAGTAAGTGGATGGAGCTACTTGTCTGAGTTAACCAGCCGTTGAAAATAGGAAGCCTGAGTGTATCAGATGTATCTGAAAGGAACTGATATCTGGTACAAAACTGATAGATCTCTAGTTTCTAGGGGCTGATCCTTTGTGACTTAACATGATGCAGGGAGATAAAAGTCAGCAGCATTCAGACACTCTGCAAGCCTCATCTGATCCTTTTTGCATTTCTGCTGGACACCACCTTTTGAGGTCAAACTCTGAATCTTCATTGATCATTTCTCTGCAAAATATGAATAGACCTATGGTCCTGGAAAGAACTGTTGTATTGACTAATATCTCCTGCTGTTACTAAAAAAACATTTCCTGCTGAAACAAATCTGGTGTGAGTCCGAACTTGTGAAAACATGAATAAGAGTGTGCATATATATTACATATGCATAACCTCCATGTATGGGGGGGAGTGTGTTATACCTACACACTAGGTTTGTGATATTGCTTTTCCGAATTTAACAACGTGCACCGGAATTCTCTTCCTTCTTAACAAAAAAGCACCAATGCGCAGTACGAAGTGGGGCTTTGGTACAGTTGCGCAGAGCTGTGTGTTCTTAGGAAGCAGTAGGAATTTCGGAAAGACTTGTCCAATGTGAGTAGGTACATCCCAGGGGCACCACCATGTGCCAACACACAGTCCAGATTTTAGCAGCAGAGAAAGGGGTTGCTGGGTCTCTCTCAGTTACAGAAGAAGCTGCTGCGTAAAATGTGCTATCACAGCCCGACACATTCTGCAGCTCTGCCATGAGAAAGGCCAGCAAAAGCTGAGCTCTACATAGGTGACCAGAGGTCCTCCTGCCTTGCCCCGTGGTCCCCTGTGTAGCAAAGGGCCATTAAATTTAGCATAATACAACAGGGTGTTTTTTCCATTATTGGCTATCTATTCATAAATGAGTCCAATATAGAATGAACTCTCAGCATTCAGTGGGGTTTCTTTTTTATAGTTTATAGATTTTATGGTCTGCTTTGTATTTCTAAATGGGCTTTTTCTAGTACTAAAATGGATCTGAACCACTTTCTTCATGTAAAATCAACAGCAGACATGGATTCCAAGTCTCTTAAATAACTAAGCATCAACAAATAATTTCACTGCTCTCATTTCTGATCTGCAGATATTGCTCTCAACACAGATTAAAATAAAAACAATTTAAGTGGCTTAGTCAAGTTAAAATAAATAGCTTTTAGAGCAATTTATTAGAAAAATAAAGCTTTTCACTCATTATTTATCATATGATCTTTAACGAATTTTAAGCTAAAATACAGTGCTTATATTTACTTTCCTTTACACCATAGACTCACCGTTGAGATATTCTAACTGAGAGTGTTTAAGACACCCAGACTTATTAGAATAATGCTTTCGAACATATTGTACAAAGTGGTAATTCTTAACTCTCAGTGCTTCTGCCAGTGTTAACACCCCCAATTTCTGAAAGTGAAAGCACATTGCATGCTGAACAAGGGCCTTAATGCTGTCACCATAGAGATGACACTTTGCAACCCTTATTTATGTCTCCTTGATTGCACCAAATGAACACTCTCTCTTTATAGACAAAAGCTTTTGGTTTCTTGAGGATGATTTCTCTAGATGATGTTTTACATAATGTATTTGTAGAGACATAAATATTATTCTGTAGTACAGTGAGTTTTTCATGGTAATGAATACAGTAACCCTTCAGATGGAAGAAAGACAACAATCAGCTTGAATAAATGCAAAGGAAATTCCTTAGTTAAAATGACAGACAGACAGAACAGACACTCTCTGTTTCCACGGAAAAGGATGAAAGAACCTGTTACTTGTATTTGGCCAATGAACTTGAAAACACAGGAGAGAAAATATTTTGAGTAAACCAAACCAGAAATATTTGTCTAGGACTGGAAAACCAAACCTACTTATTTTTCCTTCAAAATAGAAAAAAAAAAAAAAGACATTTCAAAACTGTTTTTACAAGATTTTTTTTCCCCAATAGATAATTTTGCAAAAATGAGCTCAAATTCATAAACACCATTAGCTGCTTTCCAGAAAATAAAATAATTACAAAAATAACCACCCAACCCTATTTCGTAATAGCTAGAGAGTGAAAATCAACGCAGTGCAGAAGGGCTATGCACTTCCACCGCCGAAGCTAGCTGCCTTTCGTGCTATGCAATCTCACCACAAGAAGTCCTTGCCCTCACCCTCTGTTGAGCAATTGCTGCAGGGAAGCAATTTCTCTGATCGGTGAAGTGCCATGCACATTCATAGGTCTGCATAGGTGCTTGCTAAGAGCAAGGAAAATGATATATGATAGCAAAAGTCATACTTCATTTTAACATGAGAAGGGACTTCAACACAAATTTCGTACCTCTGGACTGAATGTACTTAAGCCTGACCAGGCCGCTCAGCATGGGACGCTTCTGCTGGTCAGCAACGCATGTGGGGTTTGGTTTGCTGTGCGTAATTGCAGTTGGCTTCCCCAGCCTTACTCCTGATGAACCCCTGGCATAAAGGAGCAGCATTCCCCAAGTTACTCATCAAAACGGTACTTTTACCTCTCTTTTCTGACTTTCACTCTGGTTTATTCCTTCTTAATTGTGCTTGTTTCCATGACAGCTGGGGCCATAAAAACAAACCCCCTTAAAATACCAATTTGATTAAGCTTTTATCAAGTGATGACGATCTAAATGCTTCTGTGGTGATAAGCCCTCTCCTATCACAGAAAGCTTTACACTGTGACCCATGGGCCAAACCCAACCCAGAGGACAATTCCACCTACCCTGCCACCCCTAATGGCCATGGCGGGGGGAGAGGGACTGAAGGCAGATATCAGCTCTCCCCAAATACCACCTATATTTGGAGCAAGGAGCTGCTGGTTCAGCTAATAGATCCTCAGCATCAACGCTGCCACGTGCCAATCACCATGATGTCTGGGCTGCCTATGCTTAATAGCCACTGATTTCAGAAGCTGATTATCTAATTGCTCTGTCGTGTCGGCTTTGACCTCATGCTTGGCCCAAATCCCCCAGTCCTTGATGTTGCTTGCACTTTCTAGAAATAGCCAGGCTGCCTGTCCAGATGAGGAAAAGCAAGCGCGGGGTAGGTGGTGTCAGGGACTTGCGCTTCTGACCCTGAAGGCAATATGGATTCAACTGATTTGAGGCTCTTGACTCTGTGAACTTGAGCCTGAACACACAGAGCTGGTACAGAGGGGGTAGCTCTGTGGAACTCTGTTTCTCAAGCTGTAGTAGGCAAAAGTGACCTGGGAGCTTAAACCTCCCCAAAGCAGGAATCTCCTCCCTTTCATGCAAATGGTACAGTGGAGTCAAACCCAATTCAAGTTTTTAAGAATAATTTGCTGCTGTTCCTTTTACTAGAGTTTGCACACTGAATTGCTCATGTCTGCCAGAGAAAAACACAGAAAAACTACAGTTTATCTCCTCTGACATCTCTGAGAAACAGAGCTGCTCTATGCTCCCCTTATCTCTCAACATGCCTTATCAGGGGAAAAAAAAAACCCAGCCCCGCAAAAATTTAACTCCTAGCGACTGCTGTGATGGATGTCCCCATGCAGGCTGCCTTGCTGTCCCCAAGGACGTCAGCTGAGATGGCACGGGGGGCTGCTGTGGGGGGAGCTGCCTGCTGCCTGCCCCAGCCCAGCCTGCAGCGCCCGGGGCGGGAAGAAGGGTCCGTGTCCCCTCCTGCGCTGCGGGTTGCTGTGACGGCCACAGCGGTGCTGGCAAGTCCCTCTCCATCTAAGCAAAACGGATAAGTCTGCGTGCCTGAATCCATGCACCAGTGCCTACCCAGCTGCCTTCTCCTAATGTCTCTAGCTGGGCTATGACACCCGCACGAGGGAAATCCAGTTTTCCCTTGGAGCAGTTGCTCCGCAATGCTCAGGCTTGCTATTGCTACGACTGCGGCGCTGGTTCACATGGAAAATGGGATTTCTTTTCAGCACTTGATTGGGAACGGGGATTTTTATTTTTTCAAGTGCACGTCTAAATTCTTCAGCAGTTGAAGGATGCCTCCAGACAGACCCAATTGTTTCAGTACAGTCCTAAGGGAAACAAAGAGAAAGAGAACAGGATAGCAAGGGTGAGGGGAAGGACAGGTGCAAGTAGGGAGACAAACTGGAGGTCATGGGCCGGTTCAAAGCCTTTGTCTGGCTACTGGTCTAAGAACAGCTTGGGCAAATCATCAGCTGCAACACTACTTGAATTCTGTGGGCTAAGGAAAAAGAAATTGCCTAAGCAATTGTCACCGCTTAATCTACGTCTGACACTTTTGCTGTTTGATTGCACAGGACCTGAACAATTACACCGAGCAAATAACATCAAGAAGCAGAGAAGTCAGGGAGGACAATTAAGCCACCCTGTTTTGTTGTGAGCTTCAGATGAGCTCTGATTCAGCTCTTTGTACCAATTCTTTCCCCAACATATGGTCTAAGTCCTGCCTGCAGATAACCATGACAGGAATTCAGATAAAGACTACTCGGGGTGTAGGTGTTGCTGACAAACACATACCCTGTGCTGCTCCTTCTCTCCCCAAGACAAATGTAATACATGTGGTTATCTCACTCAAGCAAGTTAAGTTTAAAAAAGAGCTTATTACTGAAGATTGAACCTTGATGTATTTACAGTGATATTTGCTATCCTGGCTGCATTTGTGTCCCGTGATCTCAGAGGTACAGTCTGTCATGGACTTTTTTCTTTTCCATTTGTGACCTTTGGGTCCTTTTTAGATAATTCCTTACCTTTTCAACAACTCTTCCTCTGCTTAAAAAAATCTGCAGGAAGGCATTTCTCTGCATGACACTTTATTACCTCTTCAGATAACTCTTTTCAAAATTTTAAAGGAGTCAAACTGCTGCCAAGCCTACTGTCTCTGCAACACTTGCACAATGTGGAAGCAAGCAACAATTGTTATTTTTCACATTCTCTAGTTTCATTGCCATATCTCCACCTAAATCTTCCAGGTGGAAATGGACCTAGTCTTCCCTCCCAGTACTATTTGAGAGTGGCACATTATGCCTTAAGGTTAACATTGTACCATGTTTTGTTTCTGTTTCTCTTTGACAGAGAGGACCCATTTGACAGGCTGCTGAAGATAAAGCAACACATAGGTACCAAAGTCCATAGTTAACCACTTACTAATTTTTTTTAAATTTGCTTTAATCACTGCCCTATGAGAATGTTCCCTGAGAAATCCTGGAATAGGCAAATTATTGGCATGCTTGACTTTGAAGCTCAACAGATCTAACGAAAGCCTACCCCTGGCACCCACTGCTGGAGAAAACCATTGAGAATAGAGTATTTAGCTGATATTTTGTCATAAATCAATAGAAGTATTCCAGAGCTAAACTACAATACATTTCAAGCAGCTAGAAGAGCACTCTAGGGAATATTTAATCCCCTTTGAAGAGAGCACCCCGTTTCCCAGAACCCCATTTTAATTTTCAGTGAGAATTAATTTTTCCAGTTACTTTGATTAATATATCTTGAAAGAAGTCTCAGGTTTGTAAAGCAATAATTAGCAATAATCATCTTCAGCTAGGAATGTGTTACAGAAATTGGAGAGTGACAGTAGAAAAAGCCCTTATGAGACTGTCAGAGCTCTTTCAGCAAAACCATGCATGTGAAAAGAACTTACACCATGCCAGCAATATATAAGGCTTTAAGAAGTTCACTATGACCAGGAGGTTTGACTGCTGAGGCATTCATAATGGAGACCTAGGTGAAACACAGAGCAGCGAAAAGGACTAAGAGCATTTATGGAAAAGGACCTCCCAAGGAGTTTTTATCGTACCTCCTCTCCTTTCTCCAAGAATAGCCACTGGGAAATACAGTATGTTAATGAGAGCAAGGCAATGACCTCCACTGGAAAATGGGAAATGCCTAAATTCCCTAGAAGTCGCCTGGGAAGCAGCAGGTGATGACTGAAGTGCATTCACAGTACATGCCCACCTGCTCCCAGGACTGCGGAAGTGTGTCCTGCCCTTGTCTCAGCAGACGTAACCACGTCGCTGCATTGCCTTGGATGTGCGGCAGGAGAGCGAGGCTGTGCAGATAGACACACAGACACAGGTCTGCTCAGCCTCTTCCTCCCTCCCCTTCGCTCTCACCTCCGTAAGCTGCAAATGGGAGCTGCTGCCCTCAGGACGCTGCTTCTCTGCGCGGTGGGTGCCCTGTAGCACAAGTTGCTCTCACAGCGTATGAAGCCGCTTCTTTTTTTCCCCTTGCCTGTTTGCGCAGCCGGGAGCAGCAGCAGTGCTGCCACAGCTGCCGGGGGCTCAACCGTGTGTGACAGATAGACCCATGAAAAGCCTGAGCATCTCCCCCGAGCTGAACTCCACATTGCTGGTAGTAGCAGCAGTACCAGGAACAGATGGGCCAGCTGGCCTTCAAAAGCTACAATCGCTCTCTAAACTACGGCACGGGTACGCTTCCTAGTGTGCTGGGAGTAGGAAGTCATTATCAACTTACTGCTTGTTTTGGTTATTACAGTACTGTGTTGTTGAGACTCTTGTAGCCTGGTGACAAACTACAATACAAAAATCGCTTCCACAAAATCTGTGATCCCATGGTGTCTTCAGTCCATCGCTGGAAGGCAGCCAGCACCGCCAGGCAGTGTTGCAGCTTTGTCATTTTTGTAAAGCATTCATAAAACATGCACCTTATTAAGCGCTTGGAAAGTAATCCTAGTTTAAATTGACTGCTGAACAAAGAGGCAGCACTTTGCTGTTGGGGAATGTTTTATTTGCTTTTCACCGTAGGAAGGTGGAGAGGAAAACAAAGTCACACAAGTTGGAACCAAATAAATTAAATGCATTCAATTAGCTAATGGATTGTCTCACAAAAGGTTGCACTATTAGAAAATTAAATTAGTTCTTCCTAATATGCTGAGATTCTTTAAGTCTTTAATACCTTTTTTCTTTTCTTTAGAAACTGTCTGATATATCCAGGGGATTGTTTTTCACCATATGCTTTTTGCTTTCCCTGCCATATCTTTCAGCCCTGACTCTCTTCAGTCTTATAATCAGTGCTAATTTGTGAAAAGCATTTCTAAGCTAAATAACTTTGGTGTAATTCATGAGTACAAGTAACATATTTCAGATTTTTCTAATGGAACACAGTGTTCTCAGAGATCAGTTTCACAAGCTATTATATGATTTAGTACCACTGGTTACAAAAAGACTCGACTCAAGCATGTTCACTGCTGGCTTCTTATGCCTTTTTACAGCAAAACAACTGAAAATGGAAGTATTTTGAATTTGCAGCCCTGTCCTTGCAATATGATTCTGGATGAGCTCCATCCAACTTACATTAGGTTAATTAACAGCAACATGGCGTTTGCTGCAGAGTGGCCAGGTGTACCTCCTTGGTGCACTACCACAGCGGTGTGCTCAGCGCAGTGTGGTGGCGGAGAATCCCCATTCCCTTCATGCTGTCCTGGTTGGGAAGCTGCAGGCTGCGTGGTTAGGAAATGCAATGCACGATCAGTCACGTCTTTATCACTCCACCTAGACCTTGCCGAAGAAACAGTGAGAGAAGGGATGAGATTTCCTGCGAGTACATACCTGTTCAGTACGCACATTTTCGGCACGCGGTCCTTCCTATTTGCAAGCCTATCTGTCCTCACCCAAATCACGAGGTGGAGGGTCCAAGGTGCCCCCCAGCCAAGCTAGAGATGAGGTGGGAGGAAGGAGTGGTGCTCTGCTCAGCGCTGCCTCTCGTTCTGGGTGGAGAGGAACCAATCTGTCCTGTTGAAAAACACGAAGTTTGCATTAAAGATAGCTTGACAGCAGGAAGCACAGGCAAAGGTCCTGGGCAGGGGGGTCAGGGTTGAAAAAAAGCCAACTAGGGACATAAAGGCACTTTTCACCAAGAACGTTTCTTTCCCAGGCAAGCAAAAGAGTCAGGTACATATGGAGATCCATTGTCTTGATACTTATATGCTTAAAATGGAGTGCTTTGCTGGGTGAGATCTGGCATGCCCTTACGTAAGCAAATTATTTTTATCTGCTTCTAGCCTAATAGAGACTTTAACATTTTGAGAACTCATAGGTCTCATTGCTATGGAAACTAACTCAGTATCTTTAGGTGAGTTTTGCTATCTCTGATTTGCAGAGTCCACATCTAATCTTTAAAAAAGAAGAAAGAAAAAAAAAAAAAAAACCTAGCTTTATTTGCTGTTTCAGTCCCAGTCCCCACTACCCTTTGTCTTGCTTCTGTCGTCAAAAGCAGAGTCCAACAGCCTTTACAGGGAAGAAAGGTTGCGTTCCAATGCCAGGTTACTGGTTTCAGTGCCAACGAGAAGCGAGGAAAGTGATGCAGACAGCACAGACAATCAGCACAGGAGCATCAGCAGGCAGGCTGAACTCATCCAGGGGTAGACATCCCCATAGGGAAACCTGTCCTCTCCTTTTTTCTCTCTTGCTTGGAGGGGCGAGCCAAAATGCTCAGCAATGCTCTGAAATGCTGAACAACTCTTTTCCAATCCATAGATTGATACTGGGAGGATTTACCGCTGCGTGGACAAGGAGAACTGCTGCTACAGGAGTGATTGAGCTGGTACCATCTCAGTAAAAGAGATTTGCCCCATCTTATGTTGGGACATCTGCCTTATTGTGAAATTTGGGGTTTTTCCTCTCCCTCCCAACCTTTCTCCTTCTGCACAATTTCAGCTACGCTCATCTTACAGTTTACCCAAACTTGGACCAGTGACATTCCTGGGATGATACAAGAGAGGTACACATCCCTATAGGAAAACCGGTACTTGACACACCTCCATTTCTTGATAGCACTGATGGAGCTATAAGGTGCTTGCATTTCTTTGGTTTGCTTTTTCTCAGTCACCTTGTATATTGGGAGAGAAAAATTTGACATTTCCAGGGGTGGTTCAAGGACCAATATACATCTGTATTTCATGGCCTCTGAAGACTTTTCTGCATAATTCAAAGTCACAGAGAATTCACATCCAGAACTTTTAAAAGTTGCTGGAATTTTACTGCTCTAGTAACAGAAGAGGTTTTTCTTTGTTTTTCTTATTCTAACAAAAAGTTTTCTCCTCGCCGATGGAAGTTTTTTTTCCCCCAAGAAAAGTATTATTTCAGTTGTGATATATACCCACACTTTCGCTCAGAAGTGAGATGTATTGTAAATTCTGCTGTAAAAAAATTGCTTTATTGGCAAAAATGGTAAATCTACCAAGAAGGCAGTGCTCGTCAGTAAAAATGAAATATTTTCATAAAAAATGCTAACACATACACCTGCTTAATACATTACTTTCTATTTTAGCATGTATGCTTGATATACACGTTAGTACAGGATAAATGTGCCTTGTCCAAGTAGCCTCAATATCCGTGGCTATAGGGGGAGTTCTGTCCACATTCTTCTTTGCTATTGTTTGCTATTTTCAGTTCTAAGTCATTTACTGATTTTTTTTTCCCCTTTTGGAGAATGAGGCTAATCTCTTCTATTAGCTAAAGATCTTTGGGTTTTGCTTTGTTTTTTTTTTTTCCCCAGAAAATTAAGCTTGTATTCCTATTAAACTGGTGCTGTTCCTTTTCTGGATTTTTCCCCCAGTATGAGTGAATCACTATCTCACTGTGCTCCCTTTTTATCCAAGACAAATATTAAATATATAAGATCATAGGCAAGCACTTGAACTTTTGGAGAATCAGGATTATGCAATGGTGGAAAATGAGAAGAAAGTGTTTTTTAAAGGTTGAAGAGAATTCAGCTTCAATAGACAGGGAAAATCCCACAAATTTAATTCTTGTAATGGATGGCAGTGACACACACTCTGCTTTCTGGGATGACTATTATTCCATAAAGGAATGCAACATGAACCAGTAGTTAAACTAGGACAGATGTTGCTGGAAATATATAAAAGATGTTTATATTATTAGTGATCAAATATGCAATGTTCTTGGGTATGTCATCCTCATGACTTCCCACAAGACATAATATTTTCCATGTTGGAAAAAGCAAATAACTAAGTTGTAGGCAGCTTTTAGTAAATGAGATATTTTGGACTGGTGATGTAGCTGCTTAAGTATCCACCAGCACCATCACCCTGAAGCCCAACCCCTTCCCCAGGCTTACTCCCCTTATGCCATCCATACCTTAAAAATGCTTTCCCCATCTCCCAGTCACCCTCTCCCAGCCCAGCACTGGTACTTTCCACAGTAGCTTTCCAATGAGGAACTTCCACCCTGAACTTCCTGGAGCAAGCTGTTCCTTCCTCCCGTGGCCACCACTCAGAATAACCTGTTTCTTACTGTCATTTACTAGGTGAATCTCTCTGGGCTTGATTTAAGAAGTGAAAAGGGATTTTTCTGACTGGGGTGTGAAACCAGCAAACACAGAGTTTTCCTTCACAAATCTCTCAAAGGTTTCACCTATACCAGTAAAACTGCTGCAGCCTTCTCTAAGGGCATGGTTGTAGTGATTTAGAAAAAAAAAAAAAATAAAAAAAAATCACTGCAGTTAATATGCTCCTGTAAAGTTAAAGCTGATTTAAGACTGCCTACACTCAAAGTTGCAGCAATGTAATCCCCTTTAACTAATCAGGTGTGAGTTGTGTGTAGAATGTACCCAAATCCTCTATTATAGATGAAAAAAGACTGAGCAGCTGCAAAGAAAGAAAGGGAGGTGCGAACTCTGCCTTCTTTTTGTCTCTCTCTCGAGCCTCCCACCCCTTCAGAACCAAAGCAGACCCTGTCGCACTAAAGCAGGGACAGCATAGAAGAGAAAACACTTCTTCGTGATCTCCTTACTGCTTCTCCCCACCGCCCACCCTCTCCTTCATCACCTGCCTGACACAGGCATCACCCTCATGGCCCCCAGCCCTCCCAGCCGGGTTCTCCTGAATAACTGTGGCCACGTCACCCCAGGGAGGCTGGATCAAATGCCTTTTTTCTTTTTTAAGGACTAATGACCCATACCACGTTCTCAAAGCCAAAAAAAGCAACGCTGTTCTCCTTCCCATTCATCCTCACTACGTATCCCGGTGTTGCTGAACTCCTTTTTGGTTTCTTGCTCCCACCTGCCCTGCATTTTCAGCTCCCTACCCATTGCTCAATCCCTTCCAGCGTCACGGAGCAGAGGGGCTGGGCGGCGGGAGGAGAGGGGAAGGTCACGGGCCGTGGCTGGGCCTCGTGCTCCGAGCTGGTCGTAGGAGGGGGTTACCCTCTGCTACAGCAAGAGGTTTTGTCCCCTCGGTTCCTCAGCCTCCTTCCTCTTCTTCCTCCTGCTTTTGGTCTGCCTTCCCACAGTAAGCATGAAACCGGAGTAGCCAGAAAGATGGCTGCTGCCATTTTCTGGCTACCCCTCCTACACGTCCATCTTTGACAGGGATCGAACATTTTTGCCTTATCGTGAATTTTTTTTTGGCCTGTCAGCGATGGCCGGTGAAAGAGGCTTGCTTCTAGAAGAGCTGAAGCTCTGTGCTGAGGTAGAAAGGCAAAATGCTGGAGAGAGCTCTGTATGCTGGCCAAAGAGCAAGCCTTCCGCAGGCTCCTACTTTTTAAATGCTCACCTGCTAAATATGCTGCTTTTATATCATTTACAGAATGTTTCCCTGCCCTGAGGCCTTTTCTATATATGTTTGCTACAGTATTGTCATATATTATTTTTCTTATCAGCTTGAGGGCACAGAAATTGATATGGCTCTTACACCACCCCAACCCCATTGACTTCAGAGGAATTACTTGCCATTACAGCAAGTGAAATCAGGATGAATAAATACACCGTTTCTCTGCTATTCACCATTAAGGCTGTAAAGCCCACCGGAGTAGGCAGAGAAAGCTGGAGATTGACTCTTGCTTTACTCTTGTTCAGTGCTGTTGCTGAGTGTATGACAGGATAAACTACTTGTTCATGTACACCTGCAGAGCGAGGTAAGAAGATAAACTCTTACACATAAACCACTTTCTGTCTCAGATCTGGCACATAAACCAGCACCTGCCTCTCTCACCATGCAGCAGACCAGCTGTGGCAAACAGGCTGCGGGACGGGTAGCGCAGGGCATCCTCTTTCTCACTGAGAACCAGAACTGCTCTGACTAAGCAGAGAAGAGCCAGTGACAGAATAATTATCTGCTATCTATTTTTACTATCAATTTGGAAATCCTTTTTTAATTTTCTCTATCTCTCTCTGTTGGGAATCAAAGCACTCAAGCCATTCAGTCACCCACAGAGGGCTTTCATTCTCATCTTATAAATTGGAAAACCCGGAGACCCAGAGATCTTAAGTTATTTGTCCTTGGTCATAAATGTGGTGGAGCCAGAAAGAGCTTGCAGATAATAGTATGACAACAATAATAATCAAAGAATTAGAATATAAAAACCAAGCGATGCGCAATGCAATTGCTTACCATTCACCGACCAATGCCCAGTTACTTTCTGAGCAGCAATCTGCCCCCCACACCAGCCAGCCCCCCCCCGCCCCAGTTTATATACTGGGTATGACATCACATGGTATGGAATACCCCGTT
>JAVJGG010000054.1:6542620-6584188 GCA_035590195.1 Aviceda cuculoides
CTCCCCAGCCCCACTCCCCCCAGTTTATGTGACAGCCCATGGTATGGAATACCCCGTTGGCCAGTTTGGGTCAGCTGCCCGGGCTGTGTCCCCTCCCAGCTTCTTGTGCCCCTCCAGCCTTCTTGCTGGCTGGGCATGAGAAGCTGAAAAGTCCTTGACTTTAGACTAAACACCACTTAGCAACAACTGAAAATATCAGTGTGTTATCAACATTCTTCTCATACGGAACTCAAAAACACAGCACTGTACCAGCTACTAGGAAGACAATTAACTCTATCCCAGCTGAAACCAGGACACCACTTGAATACCTTTAACCACAAGACCATCCTTCTTCATTATTCCTTAGCATTTAATTTAGATGCAAACATAAGAAGGCCACAAAACAAAGGAAAGAAAACCACAGGCCCTGATCCACCATGAGTCAGACACACAAAGCTGCCAAACTGCATCCAGCCGTCACATGGTTGCTATAGGAAATGCTGGCAGTTGCCTCCCTATGCAGAGGTCAGTTACGATTGCATACCATGGAGATACTCCCCAGATGGGCTGTGAGTTATTCAGAAAGAGGAGGAGAAAGGATCTGTCAAAGCCAGACACATTCTGGAGACACATCCTCAGGAACAGACCCAGGAATCTCCAACCCAAGCTATGTCCTAAGTGGATCTCAAGTCACAGACATCTTGGGGAGCCCCTACTGGGTCCCTCTGTCCTTCAGTTTCCCTCCACGTGTATTAATAAAATAGTCTATCCCAATTTTTTAATCCAGAAGTTACTAATGACAGTCTTTGTCTTCCTAATGTTAATGCATTTTTCCTGGTATCTTCCTTTTAGACAATAAGGGAATAATGAATATCTCAATAATTAACATCTTACAGCTCTTTGTAATGAAGAGATCATGTACTTTCTCAGCACCTTCTATCTCCATGGATGCAACCAAGGCTAGTGTTAAAGCTATGGCGGTATTCTTCTGAGCTTTGCCTGTGTACTTAGCTATATCTATTGAAGTGAGCAGCAGCAAAATGGTTCAAAACATGGACATGTTCAGAGATGAAGGTGGTAGTTCCAGCTCATAGCTGTCATGTCTCACTGTAGACAGTGTTGTTCCCAACGGAGAAGTTAGTTTTCCTACCTTCACACTGTCAGCTGCACACTGATTGAAATCCTGAAGGTTTTCTTTATGTACAAGACCTAGAATATATTTTTGTTTTAAGCAATGAACTACAAAAATTATTTTCTTGTCTGTGCCCTCTGCTGATACATTCTCAGCGATGAACACATCTTCCATTCTTCTCTAAAATAAATAGATTTCCTCTACCCTTCTCACTGCCCTCCTCCAAGTTAGAAATGTCAGGAATTACAACTGCTGACACTGTGCTTGCTGCAGGACTAGTGAGAAGTGGGGCTTTGGTATAAGCAGAAATTTGACCTGCCATTTTCTCAGCCTTCAGCTGAGGAAAAGAGGATGTTGTCTCCTCCATAAAGGGGTTTCCGCAGAGAACTCGCATAACCTGTTCTCAGCCACTGCCGGTTCATAATTCGAGTTAAAAATGCAAGCAAATGAGTAAGGATTTACTTGGCTTGACTAAACGTTTCTACTTTAAAAAAAAAAAAAAACAACTCAGGAAAATATTGCAGCTCCAGTTTCTCTCATTTCTCATGTCACTAACTCATGACTTCAGGCTACCCTGTAGCAAAACTGTGGAAGTTGAGATCTAACATTTGCAGCAACTGATTTGCACTGGCTACAACAAATCCTTTTGCAGATTTACACAAGAGAACAAAGAGTCAAAACCAGCTCAGTCCCTTTGTTCCCACTGTAGTCTTCACTGTTGCAAAAGGCAGTTCAATTTCATATAATCACAACAGCAAGCAGCTATAACAGAATACATTAAAAACACATTTGTTCAATAAAAGAATGCCATTTCACAAAAGGTCATGCTTTCAGTTTTGAGGAGGCTGCTAGTCACAAGCAAAATGCCAATACATCATATCACAAAGCATTGACTCGTCTATTCCCTAGCCGCCTTAGCTACAAAAATGAGACAAGTAGTATTTACCTACCTCCTCAGGTACTGAAATATTTGGTCATAAATTAAAAATACATACTACTGAACATTTAAAATGAGGCACATGTGAAATAAGACATGCAGCTCCATAAAGTTAATAACATATGGGAAATGCACTGTTAAGAATATCATCAGGAAGAAAAAAACAGTACTTATCGGTTTTAGCAGTTTACCTAATTGTGCACAACATTCCACAGCATTTATTTAGAAGCTGGCTACTTGATAGTAGACTTTAACTGTTTAAGACTAACTGCCATTTCAGGGAGTTTCTCCTCTCCACCTAAATGACTGCAGCCATAGCAGTCTGTTTCCAGCAATGGTGTAAAGGACACTGCCATAGATTACACCACTTCTGCATTATCTATCTCATCCGTAGCTCTAAAGTGCTATTTCCTATAATTTTACCCTGCATCCTGTAAAGCTTCCAACATCTTTGAAGGTGATTTTTATGCTAAAAGAAAATTCACTTTAACCTAGGGGTAAATTTATTGCACCATTTAATCTGCAACCTCCTCTTGAATAGAAGAGCCTAGCTCTTTGTCCATTTGTCTCTTGGGCACTTAGTTAATGAAGGAGGAGAATTTTGCTGATTGTATTGGCTAAATTTTTGTCTTTTTAAAATGTTGTCCAAGCAAAAAGATGAATACTCATCAGTCCAGATAGATGGGGAGAAATAGAGTACTGCCTATGATATTCATTCTTCTCTTTTTTTGTCCTAAGTGATATTTTCAAGTAAATCAGGTTTCTGTATGTCAAGTATTAGAGGCAGCAGGAACTGTAATTATGATTCATTTTTAAGAAACTACTTTTTGGTGATTTATACCTTTTCCAAAGAAACCATTCAACTAAAACAGCTCACAGTGGATGGGCAGTCTCATTTTTTTAAAAGATCCAGCTATAATGGATCACATTTATCTCAAAATTCGGGGAATAGGAAAGTACATTGCTTTGCCCTTACTATAAAAAAACAAGTAAAAAGAATGAGTTTTGTTAACTTTCACATCTAGTAACTCCAGAAAGGACACTTGAAATTCCTCAAGTTTACTGTTATGACGAGATTGTGCTTTTGCAGTTTCCACCTCACCAAGCCCTACAGCTTGGGGCAAACAGTTCATCATTCTCAGAAGCAATCTATAAGAATTTGTCACCTAAGTTCAGTGAATATCCCCAGTACTGCATGTGCTTCACATCCTTTGAACAAGGAAAAGAGAGAACAAGTCTAAAGATGAGAAGGTATGAAAATAACACGAAGTGTGAAAAGGTGGCTGTGAAGACGGAAAAAGATGAGAGCAGAAGAGCCCAAAACCAACAGCAGGAGCAGAGGATGGGGGAAAAGGCTGCAAGCCAGGAGGAGACAAAGGCAGAAGCTGGAGAGGTAGAGGTGGGAGCTGAAGAGATCTTTAATCAGTCCTCTCTCACACTTTATTTTAGAATTTGACAATGAACAGACAGCTCTGGAGCCTCAACGTACCTCTGCTGTCTAGCAAACAGCTACAAAACCCAATGGGGAAAAACATGCTTTCTCATTCCCCTGATGTCTTACCTTTAAACATTGCCTTCTGCAACCTGTATTTTATTTTAATTTCTTTTTTTCAAAGTAATAAAAAATCCCTACTGTAGCAGCACTAAAAGACAATCAGTTTTGACTGTTGGGCAAAGCACTGGAGGAATGCAGATGATCAACAGAGTTGACAACCTAGAAATTCTGGTCCCCTTACAGAGTAACTGCTGGGTGAATATAAATTCTTCCTCCTATCAGTTACATACAGGCTTTTTTGCCTACATACATCTTAAACATCAATTATCCATGCAACTTAGAAAAAAAAAAAATCATAATTGATGCTCTCTTACTCAAGGCAAGTTTTGAGAGAAAATTAGTGCTCTAAATGGCAAAATATTCGAGCAAAAGCACTGGTTATAACTCTGTTATTGATATGAGCTTTTAAATGGCATATGACACATCCAGATTGGTTCAGTAAGAAAACAGGTTTAGGGTTGGATAGTAACTGAGATTTTTTTGTTGGTTTTATGGCTAAGGGCAGCCAGATGGATAGGGATTTTATTATAGGTATTGGCAAGTTAATGCTGCTGAAAGCCTGACACATGACGTGTTGAATCAAAGTTGGAACATCAGATTTTCATGAACATTAAATTCAAGCAATTTTTCTGAAACTGCAGCCTGGATGTGCCACCACGGTTTGTGTATTACCTCCCTCAAAAGACAAAAACCCACAAACATCAGGAATTATTCTGTCTGAAGTGAAAAAGATGAGTGAAGAGCATTCACCACAAGAGAAAAGCCAGAATTCTTGAAAACCTGTGCATGCAAATGCGTATGCTAAGCTCTGCTCACCCGCTTGCCCCGCACGCAGGCAGGTCACAGAGCATGCTGCCCTCTTCACATCACCCAGCAGAAAACTGGATTTCACCATCAGTCATCTTCTGCCTTCCAGCCCAGCCTCCAGACCAGGGAGAAGCACTCCAGTAATCCCCGAATCCTGTACTGTAGATGAACCCCTAATACATATGTGATTTGTTGAAAATACATGCATCATATTCATCAGTTAAATCCCTGATTTCCTAATTCAGGTATGAAAATGGTGCTGGCTTGGAATGCCTAAACCAAAGCAATGTGGTTGGACTTGAGTAGTCTCCAAAGAAGTCACCCGTGGGTGACATTTTTCTTTGTTTCTTCGTTTGTAGCATAGACAAAGGGAGCCATTTACATTCCTGAAAGATCTTGTCTCAGCAGTTTCCCTTTTGAGACTGTACAGTAAGGGAAAAAGCTAACTAATCTATTTGTGGCCTTCAAATAGTACACCAGAAACTTTATAAGCATGGACAAGTGCCTGCCTGGGAAAGCTGGTCATCTAATTTTAGATATGCCAAGATGAATAGGAGGCAAAAAAAATATTATAGAGAGAGTAGGATTAGCAAAGAAGGAATTATGGCCAGTAAGAAAACAGAATAACCTGATCATCGCGTGTCCACACAGCATGACATTTCATTATTAACTCAAAGGATAAAAAACTTTACTGTTAATATCACTTGATCTGCAGCGATTAAACATCTCCCTAGAACTTCTCTCTTCAGAAGAGGAGTTCTTCCTCAGTTTGGCCCCTATCTCAGCCAGCCTTACATCAGACCTTCTGCAACAGTACAGATTTCAGCTGCAATAGTGGGCACCAGCTACCTGAGTCACCACAGACAACTTACCTGAACTGAGCCCACTGAAGCAATGGGCAAGGAAAGGGGGCTCAGAACAATGAACAGAAAACTGCTGCATTTGAGCTATAGCAAAGAAGGTAAATGTTTTCCTGAGTAATCAGGGATTTGAGTCAGGAGGCACTGGAAATGAGGTAGGTTTTGGATGCCGCTTCCACCAAAACCAGGATCTGCTTGGCTTGCGGTGCCTCCCAGCACTCAGCAGCCCAGCTGGAAGCCATAAGCAGCTATCGGCTTGGGGCTCATGACATCGCTGTGGCACCGAGCACATTTTTCACATACTAGAACAGCACGGATACAGGCTGTTAGCTGAGGGAGTTTATCAAACAGCCAAACTGCTGGCTGCAGACGCTTCATTTCTGCAGGTTAAGCTTTTGTTTTGTTGGAGTGATCACATTTTTCAGCTGCCAAGAGTTTATTAAAAGAAAAATCATTGCCATTAGCATCAGTTAAACTCGCATGTCAGAACACCTAAAAACTAATTTTTGAAACGCATACAATACCTTGCAACTCCTCTTTGGTTTTCTAAAGGGGCTGAGGTTTCTGGTTGTAAATCTTACTTACCAGTAACTCAACCATCTTGTGAAACATGCAGAAGTCGCAGAAAGCAGTTTGATAAAGGAAGGCACGTATTTCACTTCAGCAAGGCCAGCCCCTGGGAATAACGCAGTTTTGTACCGCGGCGCAGGCAGTCTTGTGAAAGAGAAATGAATCAGCCACGTACTCTGCCCTGTAGCCTCATGGAAGCTATGCTGAACCACAGGTGGAGGGGCCAGCTTTTTCACCTTATTATACCTTGGGGAAACAGGAATTACTATTGTTGAGGAATTTTGCAGTGTGCTAAGAGGTTTTGCAATCCCAGGGCAGACGGAGATGGTGAAAGAGCCTAGATCTGTCAAGTTAAAGGACTAAATCATTGCTTCGGCCATGTGCCTCTGGCAGCCGCCACTCGCTCGCCTGCAGTTGGGTTGTCTTTTTCTGCGCTAAGGGAGTGCAGGGTTGCCAAGGCAAGAGAGGAGGATTCACCTGGGGGCTCAGACTGGGGAAACAGACACACACACCCTTACAACGGGCAACGCTGTTGGTAGCCCATGGTTCGGTTTTAGACCTGAGGGAGAAAGGCCAAGCCTAAGCCCAGAGCTCTGCTGCAGCCCTGCGGACACCGACACAACGTGCGGGAGAAAACTGTATCCTGATGCAGAGGCTGTGGTTGGGCATCCACTCCTCATGGGGGCTGGTTTCTTAGAAGAGTCCCGTCTTTTGATTTCAGAGCCTGTGAAGTCTTGCTCATGATTCCTAGAGTGAGAAATGCACAGAGAACTAGTATTAGAGGTCTACTTAAGTCTACTCTGTATTGACCAGGTAGAAGTCAGCTGCTCAGCAAAACAGACTTCTGCTGGGTTCTTTAGGTCTGAGCGATTTCTGAAGACAGCACGGTATCAGAGCTACACTAACAAAATGCTTTTAATTAAAAGTTTTAGTGTTTCGAAGTTCAGATGTGCAGCTGGTCACATTTACAGGTGATTTTAAATTGAACTTTTACTGTGCCAGGAAGCTTTGGGTGCCAGCAAGAGTGAAATACAGAAGGCAGCTTTATTTCTGTTGCTGGTTTTAAGGCAAGTTTTTAACAGCTTCCAGTTAGCTTGGGCGAAGGAAGCTACCTGCAAAGTAAATTACAGAAACTTAAGATTTGCTACACTTAATGTATAACCAAAATAATACACCACAAATGTACAAATAGCACTGCAGCGGTCACGAGTCCTGAACTGGAGGGACACATGACCAAAATAACTGAGGACAAGTTACACTGAAGTACAGGTTTGAAAAGCAGTTTAAAAGTTGATGTCGTTAATATAATTTTGTCTCAACTAACAAGATGACCGAGTCCCAGTTCCAAGGGGTCTCCCGTGTCCTGAATACAACACAGCTTGAGTAGTTACTACTACTTGGGGGTTCCCTACTGATTTTTTTTTTAATAGGATGGCTAGTGTGAAGCCTCAATCTCACATTAGCAAAAAAGCTTTGAAAGAGGAAGACAACATTTTCTTATTCTCTGTTGGTGGCATACAGCCACTTTCCCACACACTAGACAGGAGTTTTAAAAGAGCTGTAGACTTTTGTCTTCTACCCAGTCATGACTGTTAGGGTCTGATTTAAGATATGTGAACTCCGGAGTGTACTCTTAGCTATAAAGGCATGATTTGACCTTGACTTCCAAGCAGCTACTGCTCAAAGCCTTTGCATTCTTCTTCAAATTGTTCTGCCTCTGTACGGATTTTTCTGGCTGACCCTTTTGACCCTACTTGAAGAAGCCGAGTGGGGGCAGTTCATTGTATGGAAGAATATTAGGCCTGAAGAACAACAGCTGTAGCTCCAGCAGAAGTTAGAAGAGCTTTTATATGGAGCCGTCTTCCTTATAATTCCTACGAAGCTGCCTTCTGAGCACAAAATATGCTTAGCAGTTCATCTTAATTCTCTGATGACTTTGCCTTTCCTCAGCCAGCAGGACAGCGATTTTGCAGCTGCTGCTACTGCACCTCATCTATCAGCAGCTTGCTTTGCCAGTGCTTAGAACACTGACAATTGTGGTTATAACTCACGCGGAACTGGGACTCCACTCTCGCAGGAAACGAGAGCTACATGATGCCCTTCTACAGCTTTCACAGCTGTGGGACATGCTCAGCTGGACTGCCGAGTCCCACTCCCGCTGACGCCCACTGCCAGCCCCACATCCCTGTCGGTGGTTTGTAATGGTCAGGAAGCAGAGTCACAAACTGGAAACAGAATGAATATATTCTGCACTCTTCCAGGAGTTACTCCTCTTGTTAGAGTGTTATTAAGGTTGGAAATAATGACAGCTACCCTCACAGGGGGCTTTAGTGGTGAGGAAGGGAACAATTAGGATATATTTCAATAGGTTACCTTAGACAGTCTCTGGTGGAATAACAGTCAGGTCCAATACGACATATCGTGAAGGGTAATAGGTCTGCAAAACTGAGCTACTTGATCCCAATCTAGAGCTAGGCAAGCAATCTGAAACAAGCTTTTACACTAACTGCAGCTGGGGAAAAGCAGAATTGAATTGGCACCGGTCCCACAAAACAGGTGTTTCAGTATTATAGCCAGCTGTAGCTCTGTCACTTCACCAGTCCTTCAGGGTGCAGTTTTCATGTCACAGCTAAGCTGAAGTAATGGGCAGGCGATGCTGGAAAGGCGAGTCGTGCTTCTCCCTCTCATCCTCAACACCTAGTTATGGATTCTCAAGACATCAGTAGTAGCTCTCATCTGACCCCTACTGCAAGCAGGTAGGTAAGGGTAGATTTCCACCAGCAAACATAAGTGATCAGCAGTAGATTGGCTTAACTAATGGGAAACCCACTACCCAGAATTCCCATTTCATCACTGCTTGAAGTGGACTATGCTGAAAGGGGCAGACCTGTCATCCTCTTCACCCGCTGCAGCCACCTCCCTCGCACTGGCAATAGCACCCACACGCTCAGGTGATAAGCTCAGGGACCCAACCTCATCTGATGAGCACAAAGATCAGAGTAATGTGTGCTTCTTGGTTGGACGGGGCTCTGAGCAACCTGATCTCATTGAAGACGTCCCTGCTCACTGCAGGAGGGTTGGACTAGATGACCTTTAAAGGTCCCTTCCAACCCAAACTCTTCTATGATTCTATAAACAGTGTTCCTTCCTGTAGCAGGCGCCTAGACTTCTCTTTCTCTTGGTGGCAAACCTTGCATTTCATCCCCTTGGCATGTGGGAAAAACTCAGGCTCCAACGGGGTTTGGCATTTGCTGTCCTTTAGAAACCAGTGGCGCTCCTCAACCACTCATTTCTACAACAAAAGCCACTACTTAATCTCAAGCAACAGAAAGAAATCATTTAATATCCTTTGTTTCAAGACACAGTTTGTACGTTCGTCTAATGATCCAAAAAGCACCTTATCCTCAAGGGCACCCGCCATCTCCAGCTACCCAGCAGCTGGCCAAAATCAGCCAGCTCCCCAACAACAATGGCCAGGATTGCTATGGCAATTTATCTCCTTACCGAATGAAAGTCACATCTTGTCTGGTCATGGTTGCTTTTCATCTTCTGATTTCCACCACATGGATTAAAATAAGCAGCACCAAGACTGAATCAGGAACTTATAACAGACACTGGTACAGAGTCAAGTGGCATTTATGACCCATAATTTTACATTTTTGCTCATTCTTCTTTTATTTCCTCCTGTCCCTATACTTTCACATAGTTTAAAGCTGTAACACTGGTTATAGTATTTCAGCTTGCATGCGTACTTCAGAGCAAAACTGCATTATATCACTATTTTCTATACTAAAATAGACAGATATAAAGATGCTGCATTGCCACAGCAGAACATTCATTGCAGATACCTGCATGTCAATGTGTAAAAGCTAGCGCATAAGCTGTTTCTGTGAAGCAGTGAGTTAACATCTTGTACACTCCACATGCTTGCCTGTAACACCTTCCCACTGCCTCAAAGAAGAAACTCACTCAGAGACAAGTTTGATCCTTCAATTCTGACTTTAATTTTCTGAAAACTCGCACTTCTCTTGAGTGGTTACTGACTCCTGCTATTTCTCACCAAGTGTTGCTCAGTAGCTTGTCATGAGTTACTTTTCCCCACATCATTTATGCATCCCAAGCAAAAAATAAAGATGCACAAGAGCAGATGTTTGGAAAACCAAAATACATTTCTTTGGCAGTATCCATGTAGTAGATACTTTGAGCTGAACTATCCTTATAGGCGCAATTGCAATTGTACACTACAAGCTTTTGAGGCAGTATATAAGAATGAGAGAACTCTCTTTCTTTTTTCTTCCCCAAGAGACAGATGTCTGGATGCCAGACACTAAGTCTCTGACTCTTTAAAGCAATTGCCAGGAAGGGAAAAGGGAGGTGTATGCATCCTCCCCACCCAAAGCTTGTCCAGTAGGACTGTCCAATGACGAAGGCATTATTTTAGGACTCAGAAGAGCAGGTACTAACCTTTGCTGCAGCCTCCCTGCATACCTTTGGCCAATCACCTCATCCTCTGTAATGAATGGCGGTAATCACCAGAATGCTGAAAAAACAAACAGGAGCTGCTTTTATGCTGAGCCACAGACATAGGGTGAAAATTCCCGACCTGCCACCAGCCAAGCTTAATCAAGAATTAGGAATGGTTAGTTAGTGTGGTTAACTCAGCATGGTACTGAGAGTAAAATGCATTACAGAGTGATGAGAGACAGGTTTAGCGAATCCAGAGACGATCTCAGTATTGCCGTGTAGTGCTGTACCATGTTGATAAGCTGTGCTATCAGGATGCTCTATGCTATACATGATCGCAGAGCATGTAAAACTGCATTTAACCCGAGCAAGTCCTCCGCACTGTAAAGTTCACAGTCACGTTTCAACCTCAGCTACAACACAACCCAGCTCAGCATCACAGCTCCAAGAAAAAGGGCAGTGGTGTGCACATTGGCAGACAACCATCATCAAACTATCGGAAGCGCTATAATGCAAAGGGTAGTCTAATGCTGCCAGAGATTTCACCCCAGACTGCTAACAAGCTTATCTGTGTGCAAAATTGTAGTTATATGCTTTTTAGTGTAGTCCTCTTTTGTCGGGGAAAGAGGGACGCTTAGCGATGCTCAGCAACCAGCAGCGAGACGACCTGCAGGTGCAGTTTGCTGCTCAGGTTCATTTGGGACAGCGATTTCTAGGGACCCCCACTTCAAGCGGTTTGCCTCCCGGGATGGGACCACCAAGCGCCCAGCTCTCCGACCAGACCGAGGTTTGAAATCTCCTCAAGACAAATTACACAGTCCATACCAGCTTTCTCCAGGGCTGGCAGAGCAATTGGTGGTCACCAAAACAGACATGCAGAAAAAGCTTCATATATTTAGAAGAAAAGAGAGAATACTAATTTGAAAAGCAAGCGGGGAAAAGGCAAGCCAGCTTCCCTGTAAAGTTTAGTATGATCCCAGAGATGAACTAGTTAGATTAGGTCCTTAGCAGCAACATAATTTAAACATCACGAGGCTCAGGACAGGAAGCCTTCTGAAGATGAGAACAGCGTTCTTGAATTACCAGCTTCCTTGGCTATCAGGGGCTTAGGCACTCACACCTGGGAAGCCACTAGGTCTTCTTCATAGCTTATTTAATTCAAGCACATAATAACGCACAGCTACTCCTCCAACCGCTCCCCCTAGCCAATGTATTACCTACGACAGCCAATTTAGCAACATTACAAATGGGCTTTGCGTCTTTTGCTTGTGGTGTTTACCCACTACTGAGCAACAGGAGAGACTACTGTATTCTTGTGGGAAGAAAGTGGCACACAGAAAACCAGAGGCAGCTGTCTACCTCTGGGGTGTAGCCATAGCTAGGTCTAATGCAAATGGTTTAAATACCAGAGGCCTGACAAACTCACCTGAAACGCTGGTGTCTAAGCTGTGTCTCCAGCTGTACTGTGCTGACGGAGGTCAGTTCGTCGCTCGCTTTGGCAATCACATCGGGCAGGCATGCAGAGGGACCTGCTCAACAAGCTGTCGGATTCAGTCACCCTTTCACGTCAGGGACATCAAACCCTTACAGGAGACGGCCAGAAGAAGTGCAATTATGGGAAACAGCAGGGCAAAAGAAAAAAGTCAGCTTTCCCTCAGCACAAACTCCATTTTTGTTTTATCCCTGTGCCAGGCAGCCCACTCCCTATGCTCTTGAACAACAAGGCCACAATGTAAGGGCCAGGCTGGCCTGGGACTCGGGCAGCCAGGAAGGCTGTCTTCACCCCCGCAGTGAATGGACTGTAATAAGTCAGGCATCCCAGGCACCTCTGCTTCCCAAACGAAAAGGTAAGGTATATCTTCTCTACTAGAAACAAACTTGAAGAATTAAAGCTCTTGCACCACGACTGTAGCGCCCTTACAGGAGCCAGTCCCTTAGAGGGCAGGAGGAGCTGATGGTTTGGAAATGGGATTTTTAATTTCACATTGCTCATGGTGCAGCTGTGTTTCAAGGTCAAAAAAGTTGCATGTTCTAGGGAATCACAAATAGTTCAACAAAAAAATGCTCAATTCAATATTTTTCAAAGCTGAAATGAGCAATTTAGGAGACTCATCCATTTTAAGGCTAACAGGACCTGTGCAGATCTTAAAAAGAAAAAAAAAACGTAATACAATACTGTAGCAAATGAAAAGTTAAAACATTCATGTGACAATAACGCCCAGAAAAGAGAAGAAAACTCCCCAGGCTCATTCTGCCTAGGGAAAAAAAGATGAGGTAATAAAATAAAGCTAAAATGGTAGTTAAGGACCTATTTGAAAGAATTTTGTTATACACAGGGTTAGACTTCAATCCAATGGAAGGGAAAACATTTTCATGAGCCAAATATCCCAGCCCTTGACCCCACAGCACTCTTATCAGACAGCACGGCCACTCCCGGGGAAGATCTTAAGCAGACCTACGTGTCACTTCGTATTTCCACATCCACAAACATTTCTCTGCCTGTAGAAGCGGAAGCTTTTTTCCTTGGTGGTAAACGCCTTCCTCAGGGGAGCCCACTCTCTCTCAAACACTATTTTGTCAGATCACAGTGGAATCTCTCTTGTAGCTCCAAACGGAAGAAATCCAGTTTAGGAGATTATATTTATTTTTAAGTGCTTGACTGTAACTCTTAAGCCCTTTGGCCTTGTGTTGACCTTTAGGATTTCAAGACAAAATGCTACTCTACTTGTACTGCTTACACTGTTTTAGCTTTGGTATTGTGCCAGACAGACAACTGACTGCAACTATTATAAGAGTCATTTTCCAGCATGGGGATTACTAGCATGTGGCCACATAAGCTAATTTTATATGGGATTGGAAGCCCTGTATGTCACAGTCTCATGGTATGTCACTCAGCTGCATGTCCTTTATGTCTAAAATCCTGTTTCATATGTTCAGACATGCTCTCTTCAACCGTATCTGTACAGAAAACCAAAGAATACGGTGCATGGATGACTAGCAGAAAGCTTTGCTATATGATTTTTGCATTTAGAGAGAAAAGGAGGGAGAAGACTGGCAGAATTTTGGCACAAGACTTAGTTACTTCATGATATAGTTCATGTTTCCTTATGCCTGCTGTAGCCTTGAACTCCTCATTACATATGAGAAGAATATCTTCATCAGTTCTGTGATCCTCCTTGCCATTTATATAAGAGGGAAAATGGTTACATCAGTTGTTCACCACTAATATTTGTATTATTTCAAGTCACATCTTTTGACGACATCATGGAATTCGACTGCAGAGTTTGAGAGTTCTTCAAATCTAGGTATTATTTCCTCTTTTGCAGCCATCAGTTCTAAAAGCTCCTTGGCATCCCTCTCAGCCATACCACGTAAGTATTTATTAATATGGGTCTCCACCCTTTCCCAGTGCTTGGCCATTTTATACCGGTCAGCCTGTGTATCTGCCTCTTGCTAACTTGCCACAGTCCCAATTATATGAATTCTGAAAGAGATGGGCTAGGTGTCCTTTAGGAAAAAGTTAAACCAGTTAATATGACCAAGAGCTTAACTATGGATTTTTAATAGTGAAGTCAGAGCAGAGGAGTTTCATGGAGTCTTAAAATCCTGGCTAGAAGCCCAGGTTGCTGCCCCACACAAGCCGCTGAGCCAGCCAAAGGCCCACAAGTATCAAAGACATCAGGAGCTGGAGCAATCTCACTCCTTTTCTCTCTTGTTCCTAGCTGAGGGATCCCATCTCTTCCCCTGCCCTTACGCTAGCACTTATTGGAGCCAAATTCAACTTGTTAACCCAGTAGACAACTATCAGCAGCTTTTTTTCTGCAAACATGCTGCACCTGGCTATGAGTAATTCAATGAGCAACAGAGCAAGCCACAGCATAAGCAACTTGCAGATGCAGCTAGCACGACAGGAGGAAAGATTGGACAGGGTAATGGGGTCTTCCCCTTGTTATAGAGGTTAGCTATTAAATTGTTTCAAGCCTTCTCATGAAAGCATAGACTTAGTGAGGGAACCAGCTACACAATATGGCAAGAAGAGAGCTGGAGTGAGGTTACAGCTCACCACAGCACCGTCATTTGATGTACTTTTCATACTAAAGAACTTTCCTTCTCATAAACACCAAATCTGGTTAACCTCTATAACAGGTCACCATTTGTTCAGGAGTACTAACAGGAGCACAAATTACACAGCAGTCATAGTAGACAATGCAACAGACATTCCTCCTTATTTCAAGTGTGTGCATGCAAGCTTTTAGCACCTTTGAGCACGAGAAAATAAGCAGATTTATTTCCAAATGCTCCAGAGTTGGTAATTACCACAGTCAGACCAGAAAGCCAGAAGGTGTATTCAGAGCACTGTGAAAAGCCCTTGATGCCAAAGTTCCTGGGCTTTTGCTTTATTTCCAACCCTTGTTAGCCTGACAAACAAGCAAACCTCAAACATTTCAGTCTACAGGTAAGAAGTGCTTACACCCTACAAACCAGTCTATACCTCAGACCTGTTGAAAGAGGTTCAGCATAATTACAGTTGATCATCTCCTCTCCATTTTTATATTGTAAATAAGGACTTTCCTGTAAGCTGCAGAACACTAAATAGAAATTCAGGTCATGCAGAGATTGACAAAAATTGAAGACCCCTTTATTTTAAACTAATTCATAATCTAATAGACATAAGGTGTCACTCATTCCTGTTAGGCTGAGTAATTTCTAAAATTGGATATATTATATAATAGCAACACATTTTTCAGATAGCTCTTTTCATAGGCATTTGAGCTAAGTACCAGCCACACAGGTGTGCGGAACCTCTGCAGGACTTATTCCAACAGTCACTGTCTTCACTTTCCATTATTTTTTGCAGTTAGTTTTCACACTATAAGAGCTCTTGTTTCCATATATGTGAGGTAAAGCTTCCAGAGGTGCTGATAGTGTTCAATCAGGTTCCAAATGTTGTGAAGCCTTCCTCTTAGACATTTCTTGCAACTTTTACTTACTCCGCTAATGGGTTATTGGCTGTCCATGCACTATTAGATCTCAGCTACAAAACCAAGGACAGCTATTTCAGAAGTAAGCTTTAAAAAGGAAGATACCAAATACCACTTAATGTTCATTTCAGAAAGTTTATTGCACCAAATGCCGCAAAGAAATAGACCAAAATGATAGCGTACATAAACAACTATAAGAAAAAAAACCCATGTAGTTTGACATTGGTATTCAGTCATTCCTAAAAAAGCCTATGCTCTCCAAACATGCAATAGCAACACACATTTTTTTCTACTATGGAAAACCTGCTATGTATGTCAAATTAGCCCACTTGACCTCAAAAAAAAAAGTCTATAGTATTATTCAGCAGTTCAGACTTGATTTTGATTTGGGCCCTTTTAACTGAAGTAGAACTTATATTTGAGGGATAAGCGATCATTTTGTGTAAACTTTATATACAAGAGTTTGGTGTGTCTGAAAAGGGTTTTTGACTTTAAGAGTAAAGATGCATATAGTAGGGAGTGGGGAAGATCAGTCTATAACTCTGGAGGATGCCATTAGAAATGTGAATTACAGAATCAGTGTCTATTCATTTCTTTTGGGCAGAAAAAAGTAGCATACCTTAGTTCAGCAAGTACCTACTTAAATCAAAATGTTTAGATCTTGGTATTGTTTGGGGTTAAAGAATTAATTTAGATTACATACTACAATTTAGCAGTTCATTCCTCCCCTCTGTGTATGAAGGTTTAGTCTTGCCTGAAAAAAAAAAAAGCATACATTCTTTAAATTGCACTGTGTAAACTGCATTTATGTGGGATTTTGGAAAGACTGTGCACTCCCGCTTAACCAAGAATGTATTAAGTTTACAAAAAAACCCTACGTAATACTGATAAAACCAACTTTGGAATATTTGAAAATTAAGCTACATTACCAATTTTAAACACATTTGTACATTCATATCACTTTTCATCCTATTAAAATAAAAACAGAAACATGCCTTAAAGATGTCTAACAACACATCTGTAAATACTTACTGCCCTATCATGCCACACTAATTTACATAAACAGCAAGATGCTACCAAAACCAAGTTAAAGACTTAGAGTCAAAAAAAGCCCTAGAAGGTGGAATCCTGTCAACTGAGGTAGTACATTTGGTAGAGGGGAAAATATGTATTTAACTTTAGTCTAAAGCCTTTTAAAGGTAATAAACAGCTTTCATTTTGGACTTTCTTTCCCCCAAAACCAAAACTGTGATAACAAGATAGTTTATCATGTAATTCCTGAAAAGCAGCAAAATGTTAGAGAAAGCAGCAAGAACTATAAAGTTTTAGCCTGGGCTGAAGAGAATCCAAGTGCTTTTGACCATTGGCTCATATACCACCTAGGTTAATTTGATGTCTTGCCAAAAGACAGATTTTTTTTTTTTTTTTTTTAAATACTTGATGTAGTAAAATCAGGTGTTACTGATCATGGTATTAGTCTTGAAATCACTGAACATTGCCTGACCTTTGACTTCCTTAGTACATTCTGTGATGACAAAAGCACTTGTCTGTATTTTAGCACATACTCCTTTGAAGAATTGTCAGTCTGTTCAGATAAAAACCCAACTAATACTTTAAGAGAACTGGAATTGACTTTTAATGAACTCAGCTACTATTTAAGAGTGACATGAAATACAGAAAAGTACATGAGTGTTTCTATATACACTCAGGGAAGCAGTTTCATAAACTTACACATGTGCACACACACGTTCTCCATCACAGGGGTAGTTTAGGAATATACAACTTGCTCTATGGTTCTTACTTTGTCTTAACCTTGTGGAATAGAGAGTGATATCTGCTAACAGCTATATGCAGAGGTAAGTTTACTTTCTACCAGATAGAAGGATTCACAGACCAAAGATATGAAAAGTTTGCTTAACTATAAGCAGTAGGAGAAAATCTGAACCATAGAAAGATTTTAGCCTTTTTAGGTAGAATACTAGGGACAAGTATGAAAAAGGAATAAAAGAAACATCTGGAATGTCAGGTCAGAAACCGAGCATATAAGGAACAGCTTTAGAAGTGTTGTATCAGAATATTAAGAATCCCTCCACTTGGAAACAACCTCTCTTCACAGTAGGTCAGTCTACCTATTTCCCTCAAAAAGCAACACAAGGTTAATCAAGACCCCCATCACATTTAAACAATTCACAATATGCACATTTCATTATTTCAAATCATTGAAAGTTTACTGTAGAAAAGTCCAAACATCAAGGTAGTAGGAAATAAAAACACTTTAATAAAAGTGTGTCCCTTTAGTGTTAAAAATCTGTTATCACCATCGAGGAGAACTCACAACCGGTGACCAGGAGTTTCTTAGTAGAATTCACTATTCCCAAGCAATTGTGTTGCTAACAATTTGCTTGCAAGCTGAACAATTTCAGACACCTCATTCATGCTGGCTCACAACAGAACAGTCCAACATTGACTTTTCTATTTCTTTAAGAATGGGGATTTTTTTGATCCTTTGTTCTCTCCTCAGTCTGGTCCATAGTTTCATATCCAGCTTAACAGTGCTCTATGCAAAAAAAGTAATTTTTTTTTTTTACATTCGTGTTATCAACCACATGAAAACAGTAAAATACAAAATTTTATTTTGCTTTCTAGAAACACAGAAGGCCAGTATCAACTAGTGGAGAAGTAGTTTCTGGTCTCAGAGTAGTTAACCTATTAAGGAAAGGCACCCAGATGATAGTTCAAGATTTCTGTAGAATCAGAAAGGGTAATTGCAAACATTCATAGTAATATCAAATATTGGGGTTTGCCCCCTACATTTCATTTTACTTCAAACAATGCTCCTCTTTTATTCCTACTTAAAGTGACAACTAGTAGCTGCAGAAAAGTATACTTTGACTAAAGGTTTGGTGAGGGATTGTTTGTTATCTTTTATTTCCCCAATAAGATTGTCTTCAGTTTGTGCCAATTGCTTGGTGTACGTGCACACAGACATGCACTAACAGCACTGGTATCATACAGAAGTTTGTCAAATTCATACTCCTCGGAGATAGTAATACTTGATGACACCAAGACACAGGTTTATTTCCCAGGACTACAGTCATACAGAAACTCAAAAGAGTTATTGAAGTTGCATCAGCAACAAATGTAAACTTGTAGCAGAAATTCCATAAGGCTTTCCAACAAAATCCCTATCTCAGAGGTCCATTCCATTCCACTTCTAGCCATGGGCTCATTTGAACACCTCCTCATTAAAATAGAAGCAGCCACAGCCTTCTTAACCTCTTATCCTTCAAGGAAAAAGTCACATCACCTCATGGACGCCTCCATTCCCACATAACATTTGGCTGCTGAATCCAGGTTCCTTGTTCTGAGGCCATCACTTCTACTATACAAAATCATGCGTATGTTCTGCAAGAAAATCATGTCCCATCCAGTACGCTTGTGTATAGGAATGCTATATACATAGTTTACAGCTCCTCCTCCTCCCCAGCAAAGAAACATACACCACACCACACTCACAAGTGTAGTATTACAAAACCCATTCTAGCCCACTTGTTCTTTTAACTGTTACTTCATGGTTTTGAGCAGCGTTTTGGACGGCAGCTCCTGGTCTGCCACATAGTGTTAACTTTCATCCTTTGAATAAAAATAAAATGCAAGGATGCAGTCACTTTCTTGATTTAAGTCAGAAGTGAGACTGTAAGAAAAACCTGAATGCCTTTTACGTTATGTAAACTGAAGTCCTCCGATAAAACATCCTGTTGAAATAGGAATCGGAAGGTGGTAGAATGTACAGTCATCACCTGCTTTCCTCAGTGTTCCCCTTTACCAGTGTTTGGCACCTCTGTTCTTCATTCAACATTCCCATTTTCTTTATTTTACTTTAAGGGAATGACTATCCTGAGATTTTAATTTATAAGAGTATTTGAGCAACATACGGGGAATGAGTACTTGCTATAGCAGCCAACAAAGGCAAGTCATTGGATTCAATCCTAGAAATTAAAAAGAGAGACAGATTTTAAAATATACAGTCATCTTCACAAAAGAAAAGAAACACAAGAAGATATTTTTCATCCACTTCAAAGAAACTGGAAGAGTCTTGCTATAACTGAGTTCATTGTTTCATTATTATTTATTGCCATTACTCATAACATACCAGTAAAGGTAGGTAATAATGTTTAAAACCAAGAAGTATGCTACCATGTAAGTCAAAAGATAGCAGTATTACATTTTGTGGTATATAATATTTTGTGGTTTAAATAAAAACTTTTATTTATTTGCTAAACCATAAGCCTTAGCTTGTAGTCTTACCAGCCAGTAGGCACCAATAAGCCCAGTTTAAGAAAATACTAAACATCAGCTTACTGAAGACTTTGCATTTCATGTTTTGAATATAACTCAGTTCACCATATAGTAGCACTTTCTTACCGAAAATGACCAAAAGCTGGAATTATTAATTATTACACAATAATGGTACCAGGAATGTCTCTCAAATGCAATGGTCAGTTTCCAACCATTTCCAAATGTAAAGCTGCTCAGAGGCCAGGATGTATGTATATATTTATATATATTTATACACATACAGACTGAGTAAAGTGCTTATATCTGGTTTTCACTATTTACAGCTACATTTCTCAGTATGAAATCTTGAACAGTCTGGATAGAGATAAATTAAGTTTTACCTACAGTGCTAAAACCCATCTTCTTGGGAATGTGTATTCACTTCTTACCCCTTGCCCCTCTTCTGCTGTCAGCAGGTGCATCCTTAAAGGTTGTATGCCAATCAAGCAGTATTATAAGGCAGCTGCCAAACAGGACATGTCTATTTTCCTACACCTGCTTCTTGAGAAACCCTCTTCCCTCAAGATACAACTACACCACTTAACCTTCCAAAAATTCTTAAGTATTTGTTGGGATGAAGTTTTCATTAAGGAGATCAAGACAGAAAGAGTGTGTATGAATGTGTGGATAACCTCCCAATGACCAAAATCCAAACTTTCTTCATTCTGAAGATTTAAGAATGACAAGTAATTTGTTCTTGCTGTAGAACTGTGTCTCCTCCTGATTTCCAGGTAGAACCCATTTTTACACTTTATTAGGCACATGGAGGAGAGTGCTAAACATGAAGTAAGCAGCAAGTCCTCATGGGAACAAGATGTGAACATTCAGAAACTGAAAAGGAAAATACTGCCCCGAATTTTGCCATTGGTTAAGACCGATACCTGCAATACTCACCCCAATACAATTCCTAGTTCTTTTACATGCACTCTTGTATGTCCTCGCAGATATTCTGAAAGCATTTTGCTTTTGAGATACATCTCTTGTAGTCTATCCTCAAGATGCATTATGCACTGTAACACAGACCAAAACCTCAGAATGGCTTTAGCAACCACATGCAAAATTTTACAGAAATGTAAGCATATCATTTTAGCTTTTATCTTAGCTAGAACACCTTTCAAACTAAATCTCCACTCCAAAATCCAGAAGTGAAGTGGTTTTGTTACAGCTGTACTAGCAACATTAAAAAGCTGCACTACCCCCTCAAAGGGAAACCTTCTCATAGAGTTGGGGCATTCCAGCTTTCTTGTGCAGCAAGGTTGTTGCATAACCTGCACACCCATTTTCCACTCAAGTCAGCCAGTGTTTCTGCTGACTTAAATGGTTTTAACCAGGTTCAAAGACACTCGAGACATCTTACTAAGAATCAAATCAGAATACTTGGATCAAGACATCTTTGTTATGTCGGTACTATTTTTTTCTGAAAGACTCAGTTTAGACACTTCCTAAAATTAGCCCTCTAGCTCTAGGGATCTGTCATTCAAGAAACTAAGGCTCAAGAAGTGGAAGACACCACTATCTTTTTCATCATAAAATTATAGCTCTTTTGGTCACTACATTACTGTAGAAGCTAGGTAACAAATCCTTTTTAGACATTTGTTTTTATTAGTCCTAGGTGCTTCTAGTTTAAAATTGTTTAAACACTTGATGCTCTTTGCCAAAAGGTTCAAGTTGAAATACAAATTTAATCACTCCCCTTTTCTTTCAGCAGTAGCATGCTAGAAATGCATATTATTTTTAAATACAGTCATGTGATGTGTGGTAATTTCTCACACACCAACTGCAGGAGAGCAGATGAACCTTAGCTTCAAAGAGAGAGGGATTTTTTTGGTAAAACAAGGTCAGTAGGTAGGATGTCTTAACAGGCACTTTGTTCTAGGACAAAAGGTACATTCAATTTGATATACTTCTTTCCACAGGGATGACCACTTCAAAAAAGTTAAATTAGTTCAGCTCTCCAAACTCCAGGAGATGAAAGCAGGAGAACCTCACATTATCAAATGTATAATCATCCAGCAGGTATAGACAGCAATTAGAAACAGGAGCAAATAGCTTCAGGCCATCACCCAATGTACTTTTCAAGTTGAATGAAAACCATAAGTATTAGAAATGAGATCCTGTGAAACCAGTTTTGCTAATTAAAAGATAATGAGCAAAAAAAGACTCATGCTTGTAGGTAGCCTGCCATGTATTCTTCTGATGGTCTGGAGCAAGATGAAGATTTTTAATGATTCTCTGAGCTTATATCAGGTCTTAATCACAGAAGATAAAGAGGCATTTTAAAAAATATGCTACATAGTAGTAGAATAAGATCACTGCCACCAGTGGAGGAAAGACAAGAGATTTTTGAGAGTAGTTTGATCTATTTGCTTCAAGCAAGTTTTCACTCAAGTGATTATAATCATAACACTTCTTATTCTAGCCAAAAGGGAAACATTCTTATCTTTTTCATTACAGGTAACCCTAATGCAAAAAGCCTATGAGCTCTTTCTCAATGGTTTGGGGGAGCTTGCAGCTGATTCACAAAGTAGCAGTTCAATATATTCCAGATCCAGTACTCATGCTAAGGGATTATAGATTTTTATTATTTTAAGTTGTGAGGGAGCAGATTATCTGCTCCTCCTGAATGTCAGCAAAGAATCATAAGCTTGGTACATGAATCTATTTCGTTCAAAAATGTCCACATTAAGAGAGGTACAGAAGTCTTTTTTTTTTTTTAACACTATCTTCCGCTGCAGCTTTTCTCATTGACTAAATAGAAAAAAAATAAAGGTCAAGGCACTTCTAAAAATAGAAAAGGAGCTTAAAATGAGTTTAAAGTTGTAGGTAAAACTTTTGACATACTGCTGTCATGCAGCAATTGCGATCATCACTTCCTTCTCTCCCTGGCATGCTGCAAAGCTCTCTGCAGTATGGTTACCAGTCTGAAACACCACAACAAAGATATCAACACTTGCCTTTCATGCAGTCTCAAGTTGGGTATTGTTTTCTGTTGTACCACAAACCCCCCCCAAAACTTATTAATCTGAACAGTAACTGCATGTAAAGAAATGTGCACTCCTAAAGGAAACTTCAAACATACTGCATTATGCTCATCTCTGATCAATATTAGTACATATGTTTTTGTCAAAATTTAAATCAATAGAATCACTACAATAAAAAAGTCACACTTCTCCCCCTAGAGTTTAGTGGAACACTTAACTTCAATGCACCGATGGTTCTGTTTTAGCAAAGAGCTGTAAAATACACCAACAGAAGGATCAAAGTGTCTCTAATGTGGATTATAAAAAAAATTTAAAAACTACTAGCACTGTCACTTCACTGTTCCTTTTTGTAAGAAAAAGGAAATGAAAAAATCCTGAAAAAACATTCCACCTACAAACCCCTCCCACACCAGACAAAGCATACAGAAATTGCATACACAAACCCCAAGGCAACATTGGAAAGAACACTTCAGTTACAGAATCAACTATTCAGTTTAAAAATGCCAGAATTTAAGGTGTTACTGTGCAAGTGTTAGGATATAAAAGTTGCATATGTTTTGATGCCCAGAAGAATCCAGAGACATCACTGACAATGTACCCACATATTTTGCCTAGCACTTGACTATACCACCAATTTTATCCAAAACACTGACGACTAATACTGTTTACAGCTGTTAGTGTTTAGCTGTATCTTCGTCTTCCATCTGCTAGCACAGTCATTACAAAGGCTTCCTACAAAGTTTCTCAAGGCTATCTGCTGAAGGGCAAACCAATTCTGTTAATTGAAAAAGCAGCAACTACTGAAAAAAACACCCTATCTCCCCTCACATACAATCGTGCGTTAAAAACTGTATTATAATTACCACTCTCAGACTTGTGGGTAATTTTGCTGTAATCAGCAAAATGAGCATTACTGATTTGCTCTGAACTCCCCTACTAATGAGGACAGGAAAGGATGCTGTGAGTTAGGGAGTATGCAATATGACAAAGTAACATCCCCTGCTGCAACCCACCCAACCCCCAGGTGTTTTCAGGTTTCAGTCTCCTCCCAGCAATCCTATGGAGACATTGGCAAGGCTGAGACAGCACTTGCTGACAGGGTTGGCTAAAATGTGCATAAAACAGAATGGTCAAGTAAACACACAGAGGCACAATTATTCAGGGAGGAAAGAGAAGAGGTATCCACTGCATGGGGGTGGATAGAAAGCCCAAATAGAAAGTTGTATGCTAGAAACAGGCTTGGGTAGATAGAAATTTCAACAACATAAAGAGTAAAGAAGAGTGGAAATTATACAAACCAAAAAAATAAAAGCCAAATTTAACGAGTCCTAATCATAAACAGGAGGACCATGCTAAAATTGCCAAAAACAACTTTAGTTTTGACATATGTATTTTGGAGTAGTTAACTCTGATATATTAGATGTAAATTACAGATGAAACAGTAACTGTTATTGGACTGTAGCATGCATTCTTTTAAATATGTTGTACCAGCTCTGCTTTATTTCATCAGCATAGCAACATGGTGCACAAAACTCTACATTTGCTATCTAAGCTAAGCAATTTTCATTACCTTCAGTCTTCAGTAAAGAAATACTTACGAAGTCAGCTGGTACGTTGAGTTTGTAAAGCTGTAAAATAGACTGCAATAAACTGGATACTTGACTTGAAACCAAAACATCCTTGCCTAACTTCATATTGTCCATCATCTTTCTCTGGCTTGTAGCTACTTGTACATTCCACTTATCTGTGTCTGCAATAATGCAGACAGCTTCTGCTATGGGCTCATCTAGCACTGGATGCTGCAACAGATACAAAATATAAACGTTATGTGACACTTTCATATACATTTCCGCAACTTAGTTTGAGGTTCCACTTTTATTCACACTGAGGCAGGGAATAAAAAAAGTAATCCAATGATGGTTTTGTCCAATAGGAAACCAAAGGCATCTCAAAAATGACAAGGAATACCAACTTCAGTGACAGAGTTTACATTCAGCAGCATCAGGTCAGTTAAGTCTTAACTGCCAATTTGATTAAGGCATTTAATTTTTAGTGCTTCAAAATCACTACTCCAATATTTTTTCTTCAAGTCTTCCACCTTCCCTGGAAAGATAAGTTTCTTCCAAAATGAAAAGGGTAATAATTATACTGATCCAGTGATGGCAAAAGTATATCTAATGTTTCAGATGTTTAATGTGAGGGATTTCACTATGCACAATCGAGGCAGGCTATGTATGAAGAGGTAACATTGTATTAGATCAGTCTGATGTTGTTTAAAGAAGTTACATACACGTGCATCACTGTTTTGGGTAGTACATGAACTCATTCCAGCAGGATGATTCTTAATTGCTATAGAAAGAAGCTGTTGACAATTACTAGATAAATATTTAAAATTGCATACTAAGGTCACGCAGTTACTTTAGTGAAAGGTTAGTTATAGATTAATCATATAATTCAGGAGTACCTAGAGTAAGAACATGGCAAAGTTCTTACCTATAGACAATTACTTTGTGTAGTCAGTCACTTCTGCTATAGTCTAGTATAATACAGGCCTCCACAAAACTTCATATCCCTTGCAACACATGCCAGTAAGTGGTAAAATAAGATGTTCCAACTTGCATATAATTTTTATGAAACATAGATAATTCTCTCTGCTATTGTGACTGAAAAGAGAAGCAGTCTGAGGTTTTTCTCCTTGTTTGTAAGTTGAAGTTGCAAACAATTTTCCTTGTGTTTATCTTTGAAAAGAAGCCTTAAGAGAGTATAAGGAAAAGCACACGTGATTCTTGTGTGAATAGGCTTTGCATTAAGGGCTTACATCTTTCAAGAAGGAAGACATATCAGGCGTGGCTGTTAAGAACAGGTAAGTAGAAAGAAACCTATTCAAAGGACCTGCTTCTGCACATCTCAGTAATACCACAACTCCTACTATGACTCAGAATAGTACTTTAACTCACATGCATTGCATGAAGTAGGTCTGCTAGTAGACACTGCTTGAGTTTTTCATCATTATTTATTCCATGTAGCACTAGATCAGGTATATATGTATGACAGTAGCCACCTAGAAGTGATCTTCCAAAATTTTTCATGCATTGACTGCTGATTGTATTTGACCTGAAAGACAGAAATACAAAGCAGGTAAGATTCTTGCTTGACAGACTGCATTCAGATTTTACATGAATGTAAAGTTTAGTTTATCACTCCTGCTCCTACTACAAGTATTAATCAACAATTGTACTCTAAATACAGTAAGCCAATTACTGGTGCTCTTTGAAACATGGATTTTAAAAGCTGAACTTTAACAATGTATTGACTCCTTCAAATTCATGAAAAGGCAAATCTACATGTATTAAAGCTTGAGGTATGTATGAACTCCCTGTTCTGCAGCTAACAGATTTGCTAAATTTGAGTTTTCTCCAACTCAGCTCAGGAAGCAAACTCTTTCTAGCTGCCTACCTTAAGCATCAGCAAGCTTCACATGCACCTGTAAAGCTCAAGAGTTTTCAAATAGGATGCCCTTATTTATTTCAAATCTGTCTTTGATTTGTCAAATATGTCAAATCTAAACAGTTATCAGTTTAAGCAAAGCTAAGTTTTGCTTGTCCTCAGATGGTCTGTCTACATGTCTACATTAAATGTTTCAGGCAGTTTATATAAAAAAAAGTTTGATCACTTCTTGAAATATCTAATAAAAACACCTTTGTCACAAAACTTCACTACTTAAACCTGCTCTGTCTTGGTTTTCTTTTTGCCAAGTCTGTTTACAAGAATCCTAGCTACATCAGTGTCTGTTATGGATTTGTTTGCAAGGAACTTAGTCAAGCACCCAGAAGATTTCAGACTTGAAATTCTGAACATCTCTAAAGTAGCAACAGCTTTTGACTCCATTTAGTTCTAAATTAAACTATACCTTGGTAAAGGAAGTTCCACTTCTGCAAACTCTTCAAGTCTTTTGCTGACATTATCATGATGCACTTCATCAGGGATACAACAATCACCTTCTTCATCACTAGCTCCAAGAGCACTGTCTGAACTCTCATTCCTTGGAATGTCCCCTTCAACTCTGAAGGGGATTTTCCTTCTAGCATCCCCATAGGGGACATCTTTAGCACCTACTTTAGGGGAATCCTGTTTGACAGCAGAAACTACTTCTACGCAGCCAGGGGAATAGTTCTCCAGATTGCCAGAGCATAAAGTTCTAGTTTCTTTCAGGCTTGGCAATCTTACAGTTTCTATGTTATCTGTGAGTAAAAGTGGTTCACTAGATACTGTGTTCACTAAATTAATTTCAGTTCCTTTACTTTCCATATTTTGGTTAAGTATACTCTCCTTCCCTTCACAAGGTGGGATTTGTGCATTACAAACATTATGTTTACTGAAGGGTATAAAGGCAGCTTCACAACTTTCTTTTTGATTCTGGGAAGCATCCATGGTCAGATTTGTGGAACCTGAGGCACAATGTATCACCTCTGGATTTTTGCTGAATGCCTTCAGATTTTCTTCCATTTCTCTTCTATGAGTTTCCAAGTCTGACTCTGGTGATGCAGAACTTCCAATCTGAAAGGTAACCTTTTCTAAGTGTGAATTCCTGTGGCCAGACCTTTCAGGACAAGGTAAGGCAGATGACCTACTAGATAATTGCTTTTCTACTTTTCTCTCATTCTGGTTCTTGTTCTTCTTTATATCCATTAAATCCTCCAATTTACATGGCTCTTCAAAGTGGTAGGATACAATTCCTGTATCAGTGACAGTTCTTTTCCTACCATCGGCTGCTCCTTTATGGAAACTGCTAGTTAGACAGTCAACAGATGCTTCAGAGTTCTGACTGGCCTTTCCTATTGCTTCTCTCTTTTCTTTTGAAGAGGCTGGGACAGCATAAGTGCTTTCTTGGTCACGTGCCCACTCTGCAATACTATTGTTCTTACTTCCCTCATTCTTTGGAGGTAGGATTGGAGGCACAAGTGCAGGTTCATTTTTAACAGTGACAACCACATAATCAGACTCTTCTACCTCTCCCTTTTCCAGTGCAGTTGTGATCTTACTTCCATTTAGCACTTGCTCTCCTTCCCCAGTCTTCTCACTCCATGTCATCTGATTTTCCTGCAGCTCAGAGCACCGAATGAAGTAAGTTAGAACATAAAGTAAACGCTGCACCAACTCCTTGCGCTTTCCAACAATAACCGTTCGGGTCAATCTCACTGGAGAGCCTATGGCACCATAGAGATCACCTATATGGGAAAAAAAAATTTCATGTGCTTATGTTTGGTTGTAATATAATATATATATATACACACTGTTTAAATTCAACACATTTTGAAACAGCATTTACTATGGACACAAATCAGACAGTTTCTTTCACAGCAAGTTCATAAAAGCTTAAAACACGTAACAACAAAAGGAAGTGCCCCAGCACTTCTTATACCTGGCTTGTGTCCAGAAGGGTTTTGGTGTTTTTGTGAGGGATTAGCTGCTCAGTTTCTTTCTGTTAGAAGCCACTAAGGTTTTATTTACATGATGCTTACAAGATATTATCACTTGGAAATTGACACAACAGGGGGTGAAGGAGAATATAGATCCAGCTAAACTCTGAAGCCAGCTATACTATTTTCTATTTTTCTACTCACTTCTTTTCACATCAAAGTTATTCTGTTTTATCGCAGTCACTTTTTCTGTTAAACACAGAAATTTTCATACAGATAAAGTCTAAATTATATTTTTCCAGACTAAGATATCAAAAAAGCAAAAAAGGATTCAATATTAGCTTAATAAATAAGGTGCTGAAAAAAAAGGCATGTACATTGGGCAAGGTATATGCACTTCTATGTATTTGGAGTCAACCTCACTAATATGAGCATTTATCTCTGGCAGGGGGTGGTGCAGAACTAGAAAATATATTCACTACTTCAAATACAACTCTAATATGAAAGGTAGGTAGTACAACATAATCTGAGTCTCTCCAAGAACTGCTTATTTGCTAGCTCATTTATCCTGAAGAACTGCTTTTTAAACAGAACTAAGGTCATACATATCCTACTTTCAACATATTTGTTTGGGAGAGTGGTAACTATCTTCCAGCAGCCTATAATCCTCTATCAGCTGAAAAGTTTCTACTCCAAAGTTCTGGGAGAAGTAAACATAGATAGCCAATAAAGAAACATTCACACGTTCTATCAGACAAAGATGGGTTAACTCAAGAAACATCTATTACCAGGTTGAGTTAATCCAGTTGTCTTCACCTGATACCCACTAGAGAACACCCACTAAACTGCCTTTGACTAATCAAACTGTGGCTGATATCACCAGCAGATGGGAGACAGCCACCAAAAGCTCAATTTTCTTTAGCCACTGTAAGCGTTCACCTTGAAAGCAGGCTTCTCTGGCTTGAGGCTTTATCAGTTACCTGCTAACCTATCAGATTGTTTTAGGTGCTAAGTCCTTGTTCAGGGCTGCTCAAATGTTCTGGAAGGAGTTTGCCACCAGGATTTTGTACTAAACCTCAAGAAGTAACACTAAATGTAAGTCATAATCAGAGCTTCAGGAAGGTTTCTACCAAGGGCAAGGGGACCTCTGGTTTCAACATGAGGAGACTAAACCAGCAAACACCCCCCCCCCCCCAAAAACAACCCAAAACAACAGAACAACCAAACAACACATTTATGCCCAGCCTCCTCTTCGCCACACAAAACATAAAAGGAGTAAGGCTCCTGATTCCATTCCTGCAAAACAAGGATCAATGAGACAGGAATTTCACTGCTCTCACTGTCTCCCCTGCCAAGATCTGCCATCATGCCAGTGATGCACTGGGGAGGTGTGGTGGCAGTGTGCTGTCTTCCCCCAGATAAGAATACCCTTGCAACCAGCCCCATAGACTAACATGTCAGCAAATGCATTCCTTAGTATTGGAAAGTAGCCTTCAGACTACTTATCTAGAATTAACCTCAATGCCTGGTAGACCACAGGGAGTAACAATTTGGAAAGGAAATGGGAAGATATCTTTTTAGTTATGAGTTGAAGACAGTTGCTATGGAAATCAGATTCAGGCTTCATGTTCATTTGCACAATTGACTTTTATATAAAACCATTACTAATAAGACAGCACAAAAAGTCAAAATTGTGGTCTTCAAAACATACTAATGCCTACTGCTAAGACTGTTAGGTTGAAGCTGAGGTTTAAGAGACAGTACTATATTTTCATGACAGTGGTACAGTTCTATCAGTATATAATTGTAATTGATATGTAATATGTCATGAAAATATAGGTCTGAAGGTAGAAAGACAGGTACATCAAAATCCTTTCCGTAAAAATCCCTTCCTTAATAAAAAGTAATTGCCATTTTAAAGCACTAAGCCCCAAGATTTTTTATTTCACCACCCCCCCGCCCCTTTCTTAATAAGGAGACCAGCAGAGGGCAACATCTTACTTTCATTATCAGTTACTGCAACTACCTGATAATGGCTTTTAGGCTTTATAAGAACTAAACAAAACCAGAAAGCATTTTGAGTTCAGGCACTGAGAACTTGGCTAGGCCAGTGCTGGTAGCAACATACAGCCTGGGAAGGCAAGAAGAGAAACAGATTCTTGACTAGTCACCAGTGGTGGCTCTTGGGAGTGACCACAAGAGCCAAGAGCTACTGCTGATCTTATGCTTCTGAGCAAGCTTCTGTTTTCCCCTCCAAGTCTAATCCATTACTCCTCTGCATAATATTTTAAAGACATCCCAAAACAGGAAACACTTTGACTACAACTACACAGCCAAGGTAGCAATTCTTAGTTTCATAAAAATTGCTGAGAATAACAACCATAACCGAGACAATTAGCAAGAAACACAACCAGTAGCACAGTGTAAAAGTCAGATTATTGCTTTAGTGTGCATGTGTGTTATTTTACATGGCGATATAGTATATCAGTTAAACTTAAGGCCAATTTGATGCCAGACTCACAGCTGCTGCCAAGGAGAGGAAGAATTTTCAAAGATTTACCACTGGCAGCATTATTCTCTCAGCCCTCACTCACATACTCATTTGACAGCAGTTACTGAATCCCCTGTATTAAGATAACTTATAAGCTATAAAATATTTGTCAGAGAACAGCCTGAGGAGCTGGGCATAGAAAGAAAATCTTGGCCCAAGCCCACTCACATAACTGAATGAATGGAGGTACTGCCAGTTGCCACATTTCTACTGTTGTCTTGGTGTCCATCCTAGCTCTGTGACAAAGAGATAAAAGGAGGTAACCAAGGCACTTTCAACTACAAAGGGCCTCTGAGGCCCAGAGAACTTCCCTCAATCCAGTCTGTTCCCTCTTGTTCTTCCCAAACTGTTCAGATCGTTCACAGCACTTTGCACCATCTTCATACTTCTATACCAAGTTACTTAACCAGGCAGTGTAACACAGGATGACAAGGGACCAAGCAAAAAAGCAGAGCACTCAGGCTATGCAAACAGGCCTCCAATGCTCTGTTTTAACCAGGTGCAAGACATCTGTTGATAGCTCTGCCCAGCCTACAGCAAGACAAATCAGCAAACATGATCTGGATCACAAGTAGCTCTTAGATATGAGGAGTGGATGCAGGAAGGTGCCATTTATAGAGAGGTCTGAAGCTTTCCATTTCCTACTGACCAAGCTGTGCCCAGAGAGGGTTATATGGATGGGATTTTGCCAGCATGTTCACAGACTGTGATGTGCGCTTCTCGGAGAAGGCTTTTATGGGAGGATGGTCAACCGGCATTACTGTTGGGACCCAAGCCAGATGATATGTCAGCACTGCGGTTAACAAAGCAGCAAAGAACCTAGGAAAAAGAATATGACCAAAGTAACACCAGTAAAACAATATTAAGTGCTTAACACATCCACATGTACTAGAAGCACACAAGGGGTGGTTTGGTTTTTTTTTTTGTTGTTGTTTTTTTGTTTGTTTTTTGGGGGCGGGGTGGGGTGGTTGCTTTGTTTGTTTTAAGAAAAAGGAGGCGGGGGAAGCTTACTGATTTTTGTTGATCTGTTCTATCAGAAATGTAAATTCTTTAAGAAAACGCTGGCATAGCTGATTCTTTTCCAGGGTGCTGGACATCATATTAAGCCATACAGGCTCTGCAATCCTTGGAACAGAATACAGGTTCCAGATGGTAACTCTGCTCAAAGAAAATTCCCCAAGAGTAAGTGTTAACATGCACATTTCAACGTTGCAAATACAAGTAGCCCCTTTCCTCTTCTATTGTCCTTTTTTTTTTTTAGTTAAGATCTAGAAGACTAAAACTGGAAGAGTTTTCCAGACACACTAATTACTAGTGTCCCAGAACACTAGTCTGTTTAATTTAGTGTACCAGTAACTTAGTGTCTTCATATGTATTATATATGTCTTCCCTTTCTTGCATTCCCCTGTGTTTTTGTATTCAGAGAAACGATTCAGAAATCATTTTGAGGGGGGACAGAACCCATTCTATTCATTGCAGCGATTAGCTTCCACATTCCAGACATTACAGAAACTCCATCCCACCAAAGCCTTGTCTGTCTCTCCTGGGCTGCCTTTCTTGGCCTCTGGCCATTCCTTCCTCTCTTAGGTACCAAAAAAGAGAGCCTTTGACAGCAACTTTCTTGTCAGTTACACTGTTCAGCATCTATAGCTAGGAGTAGACAACTCATCTGCCTGAATACAAGAACCAACCCACTCATCTACACAGGCATCAGCGGAAGCCAACTCTTCATGAGATCTTAAAGACTTTAACTGACAGTCCCAGGTACAGGGGGGTGCAACAGAACTACTTCTACTCTCATTCTGAAAATGGCTGAGCTGGTTTTGCTAAAGTTTTCTAAAAACATGCACCCAATACAGAAAATTCATTCACACTAACTTCAAGACTGGCTAAATTACAAGACCCTGCATTCAGTTGCTTATAACTGTAAATGACAAGTGTCTCTAGAGGGGCATGAGAAGAGCTCTCCTTGTAATTCAGAATTCCATCAACTCACCTGAATTCTCCCAGGGCATCCATGACACGGCTGATATAAACCTGCACTCTTTGGCTGGATTCTGCTATTTTTCTACATGAGATCATGGCCTTGATTAAGAGTTAAAGACACAAAACAGCTTCTTAAAGGATTTGCATTCTTCATCTTTTTAAGCTTCATTAACATGTCAAAATAATTAAGATCTAGCCCCAGTGCTATACAGCCACTCAGGACAGCAATAGCTGCCAACCTCCCTCCACCTCATGAGACACCAATCCTTAAGACTGGACATGGGGAGAGAATAGAATGTTCTTGAGAGAGTAAGGGGAAGACAGCAACAAACATTTTGTGTATCTCTTTTAGTGACTGCATGAAAGGATAGAATACCATCATTTCCACAGGCTCCAGGGAGTCAAGAAAACCTCATAGTGAAATATGGTGAGAAGGAAAGAAAAAGAAAAACCACCCATAGCATAAAACTCTCCATTCTCATTCTGACTAGAAAATAAACGCTGAATTCCTACACTGGGCTCAGGTTCAAGACTACACGTGTAAGGAGGGAGGGAGGGAAGCTTGAAACCACACACCTTCTCCCACTCTTCATCTATCAGATTCTAGAATACTTCATTCTGTTTGACACTTACTTTTCCACATTAAGCCAAAATAGAATTCTGTACCTTTTCTATTGCATATTTCAGTTTGTTCATGTGAGATTCGAAAAGAGGAAAGTGAGAGAAGAAGAAATCCTGGAAGTTTCTCTGTGCTTCTTCTTTTTCAGGCAGAGAAAAGATTATGCTGATTGCAATTTTTTTCCTCCGAACCATTGCAGGATTGGAGCTGCAACTTTCATCAGCCATACTAAACATTTCTTCAGTGGACCTGTAAGACAGATTTGTTAGGACAGTTACCTATGTACTGAGAGATAATTTGTCTTCTATCCATATTTCTCTCTATAGTAGAAGGTAATTCATTCTTAGGTCTCCTTTGACTGACTACAAAAGACTCTGCTGTCACCTGTCTCTGAACAGAGGGTATCCATCAAAATGTCGGGTAAGACCTATGTTTGCTCAGACAAGAGGAAGGCAACCCCCAAAGATGCCAGCTCCTAAAGTGGTGTGAACATTTTCCTCTGAAAGAGAGCTACTACAAAATCCCTCTTTCTGGATTTATCTTTAAGGGAGATTAACAAAAGGAGAATGGAAATAACATACAAAATCATTAGTAAAAAAGGTTAAAGGTAATTTCAGAGCTGTGAACTGCACCCAGTACTCAAACTCCTGCCTACGTGCTCAGCAGTGTGTCCATGATGCTCTTGAATCTGTACTGCCACTCATGAGGGAAGTTGGGAAACATGCTACCTATACTGTTCCAGCATCTTAAGATGGATGTTTTAAGGCACTTAATCATGAAAAATAAAACTTTCTATCTATTTTAAATGAAGACAAAATGTCACCACTTAGTAATTACTGTGAAAATACAAAACTTAAAACCTACAAATACATGTATGCCTAGCTCAAAGTTGGATATACTTCAGTTTTAAATGCTTTGTTTTCTGCTAAAAAACCCCAAAGACAAAAAACCAACAACAAAAACCAAAACGAAAAACCCATAGTCGCTATTTTACAAGCATTATCACTTCCCCAAGTTCTGTTTATTCACTTGACAGTTCTGCCACATTTCTTTCAACAGTTATGCCACTTTTCAGTATTACACATGGGTTACACAGTACACATACTGAGATCAATACTGCTCAATATCTTCATTATTAGCCTGGTCTGTGGATCAAAACACACCTTCAACAAGTTTGCAAATGATGCCAAAGAGGGGGGAACATGGTCAATACACTGGAGGGCATTGTCCAGAGAGGCTGTGAAATCCCCATCCTTGGAGATCTTCAAGACTCAATTAGACAAGTACCACAGCAACCTGATCTAAATTCCAAGCTAGTCTTTTTGCACAGGCAGCTGATATGGATGACATCCACAAGTCTCAGCCCAGCATAAGTTTTTCTGTGATTACACAAAAGGGTGTCAATCTCCTCATCCTGTTCCTCCATAAATACTGGCATTGCTGTGCTAGATACTGATGTTGCTGGATTTACAGAACTATTATTTTTTTTTGCTTAAAGTTTCTTGATCAATTTCACTGAAAAAAAGAAAAAGTATATACATGAATGAGTAAAACAGTATGGTCAAAACGTCTTTTGGAAGGAACTTTAATTGAATAATGGCTTTTAATCCACTGAGAAATTATAGGGGGAGAAGGGTAAGAACAGACAAGAAAGCCATTAGAACAGAAATGGAGACATTCAGAGCAGCAGCTTATATGGAAATAGCTTGGTTTTGGGGTTTCTTTGTAAGTTAAGACTGCAATATCAGTGAGTGGTAATTAAAGGCTTGAAGGCTTTTCATATCAGAATTATCCTGAAATGGAGCCTGTGGCATTTATAGACCACTATGAAGCAATTAACAAGAGGAAAGTGTGAATGCTAAGCATTCATTCTAAGTTCATTCTAAAAATAAGTGGTTTACAGTTTAATTGGTTTGACAAAGTTAAATATACAACAGTTTCTCATCACAGAGGTATGAGTCCAGGAATACAGGAAAAAACCACACACAATAAAACCCCAGAAAAAAAAAGCTTGTGGGAAACTAGAGTTCAAGACAGAAACATAACCTCATTTGAACTTCAGGAACTTGCATACAGAGACAGAAATTCCCAAGGAAGTTGGAAAAGGATGGTCAGTCATCATCTAAGAAACATCAAAAGCTTTTGTACTGCTTCCCAGGAACAGAAATTGAAGACTTGAGGTCTGCGAGAGAAGCCTTTTCAACAAAGCTGCTAATTTAGCTTGCCTGCCAATTGACTACATGGAGTTCCAGCTAGACATCGCATTTTCTTTGAGCTATTGGCCTAAAACATCAGTCACAGAGACTGTAGAATCTTGGCTGTACAAACTGAAGTGCAAACTCTGCTGTCACTGAAGTATTCAACCAGAAGCCTACTGTTTCTCTAGCAAGTAATCAGAAAACTATCTGAATAGGCTTTTTGGCTTAGAAAGAATCCCAATTCAAGAGCAGATCTAGATAGTGCAAATAAAAGCGGCCTGTTTCCAACATCTTTCCCCAGCATAGATTCTTCAATGTGGAAGAAACACAACCTACTCCCTACAGCGAAGCAGCCATCCAAAAAGGCTACTTTCCTCTAAACAATTTGTTACTTTCTTAACACTTTGAGGAAACTTCTATTTGTGAAACTTTGGCTACTTCTTAAACTGGGCTGAAATTACCTTATTTACCCTAAATGTTTCAACTTTTTTGCATGCACTGCTCTCAGCCCTATTTCTTCAGGAAACTAGACCAAAAAGTACTTCAATTTACTGAAAGCAAAATGTTTACTAGCTTATTCTCAACTGCAAGCATGACTTATAAGCATGACTGCTATATTAGCACCACTGCACAATTCTTCATTTTGAAAATGATTCGTTAAGAATATCCAGGAAAAGCTTAAACTGTTGACCCTAGGGAAAGAAGTCTCTTCCAAAAGGTTTTTGGTTTTTTTTTTTTTTTATTGAGCACATATTTTAACTGGCAGCTTTTAAGCTTCCTTTAACTGAAAACAGAGAAGAGGGAGAAAGGTCAAACAGTAGGAATTTCTTCTAGCTCTTCACTAACTCCATGCTGTCTCTGGGTACAGATGGATGAGTACATATGAGCAGATAATCAAGAACCATTTGCTGTTTTGCAGCTGACAAGGAAAGAATTTGCTTATTAGCTATGAAAGGTCTGCTGCATACCATGCTTTGTTATGCCACTGAGGTACGAAAGCTAACAAAATTCCAAAACAGAAGCCAAGCTTTTTGATCACAGCTCTTTTTTTTTTTCTTCCTGTTTTGGCAGAAGTCACATCAGAAACATCCTGTACTAGCCAGGAGAGTCGCATGGGCTATTACTCCAAAATTTCAGTAACTGCTCACTAGTCAGACTTCATCATAGTATAATGTAATTATGGCAGCAGTGCTGTTACAGTCCCTTTCATCTCAACAGGATGCTCTGCTCCTTCAGAAACAGTTTAATTTGCTTTTCAGAATGTGGCTTCAGGCACAGCCTATACATTCAATAAAAATAAGTATATTTCAAATCGGGCCTTGCAGTTCATATTCAGTCAAAACCTGATCTTTCTTCATATTGGCAATCTTACGTAACATGCATAGAAGTTAGACTGAATTGAGAGCATTCAATAACAGGATTTGTCCTCTTAAAGAAAAGAGGCTTAAGGTCTATTTAGCTTAAATGCCTGCCGAACAGCTGTTGTAAGAAGAAAGGTGTTGCACTCACCATCTTGGAATAATTCCATTCTCTAAACTGGTTGTCTGACTTCGGAGCCAGCGACGTTGGTAGCTGCTAGAAGATGATGAAGAGGAGCTTGGAGATGGAAAAGGAGTGACCAGAAGGCTGCTCAGAGATGCTATCAAGAAAGCAAGAAACCCCACATATACTGAATTACAAAGTGCCAGTTAAATACTTTTCTTTATACTCTAACTGGGAACAAATTCCCACAAATATTGCTCTTGCTTGCCAATCTTTTTCACATAACTCACTTGCTACAGGAGACACAATTATTTTAAATAAATCTTGCTGCCTGAGGACATTCTTTTCTTACAAAGTCACAGACCTTCCTCACTAGAACATACTGAAAGTATTCTTATTCTCATTAAAAGCATTCTGTCCTAAGAGGTGTTGCCCTCTCATTACAACAGACAGATCTCCTGGTCTCCTGCCCTCCTTTTCCTGTTCAGTGCAAAACCATCTTCTTCTCCCTTGCTTTAGTAAGGGCTCCAGCCAGTTCTTTCTCCAAATTATATATTGGTTAAGAACCCATAAAACAATGGCTGTAAACAAAGAATATCATTACCAATATTCTTGCATTAAGGCTTGGGGCAAAAGGAGAAGGAAAACTCCTTAGCAGATCCAAAAAGTTTGAATTTACAGGCCATAAGGTGCCTATGTTTCAGGTGAATCACTGCACCGAAGAATTGTAACAATCACAAAAGCAGGCAAAAAAGACAGACAGCAGATACCTGACCGAGCAATGCCGCTGTCTCTGTCCTCATTTTGTCCTCTACTAGGCATATCAACAGGCGTGCTGTGTGCTAAAACAAACGGATCAGATCAGTAGAAAATATTACATAACTCATCATACTATTTGTCAGCATTTAAAAAAAATGTTTAAGTTTAAAGGTCATAAAACAGCAAAGTTACACCCTGTACTCTTACTCCAAATAAGCAGTACGGTGTGAGCAGAAGTGGCAGCAAACAGTGTTCCCATACTGAGTTACTAGAGGAAGTTGGTTATTTGCCCCAATCTAAAAACATCTCTAAGCATCTTAAGAATGTGAATACAGTCTACATTATCAGAAATCAGATATGCTTTGAAAACAAGGGCTGGTGATACCCCCATCTGTCACTCTCTACATTTTTTTGTGTGTGCAAGGCTGTCATTTTACACATATTAACATCATAATGAAATAGTCAAACAGGAGGTCCATTAAGCTTCTGATTCGCTCCACAAGCAGAGATTTACTATCCAAAGCCTCACAGTAAGAAATGTTCAGCCTATGTTGTATTATGTTGAAGTGTTAGTAGTGCAGAGTCACTCAAATTGTACAGCATGCAAGATTTGCAAAGGCTGTGAAGAAACTGCATTGGTATTCCAGTTCACATTTTTGCAATTAACAGAACTAATTAGGCCTAAGATCTACCCACCTGCATGGGTCATCAGTATACCTGTAAAAGGAGACTTTATGCAGTTTAAAGTTTTGAAAAAGATAAGAAACTGATATTGTTAAAGAAAAAAACCTTAAAGCCTCCCAGACTTAGCTCAAGAATTAGTTTTGAATGTCTGCCATCAAATTAAAAAAAAGTAGCAAGGTAAGACAAGAAAAAAGCTGTACACCAGCAAGACACCTGCACACTAGCAAGAAACCAGCTACAAACCAGGAAACATAAGTTCTCTAAGAAACATGAGGGCTCATTATTTAAAACACTGCATAAAAATACCTTCAAAATTAAACACAGGAATTAGAAAAGAAATATGAACAAAAAGCAATTAATTTAGCTTTTTTTTTTGGAAGAAAGATTTTTAAGTATAAGCCGATACATCTCTTATCACTATTTTAGCCCCCTCTGTTTCTAGAGAGTAATTATGTATGTCCTGCAAGGATTCAGAAAGAGATGGATTTGTGTGTGCATATGGATGGGTCACACTGTGGCTGGCATTCCACACAAACCTGCAAAGAAAGAAGCACTGCGGATGAGCCGGAGGGGACCTCCTTCAGACACACCCTGCAGCAGTTTGCTGCTACACAGCTGTAACACACCTAGGAAACAAAAGCAATGTAGAGAAAACGCAATGCAAAAAAGGAAAGGAAAAGAAAAAAAAAAAGGTAGTGATGCACAGGAAAAAACCAAACTGAATGAACAGATGGCCTCATGTTGTCAGAAAGACATAGAACCTAGAAATATTTACCTAAATTACTTCCACTGCGACAGGTTCCCAAAGCATTCTGATTCGAGCTCAGCTTTCCCAGGCTAGGATCTTGGTTGATGTATTCAAAACTATCTTGTAAGCTAAAAAGGGTGAAAAAGCCAATGTTCCTTGAGAATGTGATCAATAAGCATTAATATTAACTTGAGAACTAGGCTTATTTTATGAAAAAAAGAAGGCTGAGGATTAACTTTACAGTCTAACTCAAGGACCAGTAGGTTTTCTGAAGCTGTAAGGAAACAGGCATTTATTTTCTAGATAGGCTCCCTCTTTGAATTATTGTAAGTTTCTGTATGTCACATTTGGGATTCAGTTTATTCACATTTGCGTATTTTTGGGACAAGGAAAAAGGGAACAGATGAGAAACAGCGTATCTTCTGTCATTGTTGAAGGAAACAGAAGTGGGATACAGAGACACAAAGCTTTCTCAACACACACCTTTTTTTCACCCTTCTGGCAGCAGGAAGACATAAAGGCTTTGATTGTCCAAAGCACCTAACCTCTGAAGTTTATTGCATGCCTTAGACAAATTAAGAAGCAGAAACTTGGAGGGATTTTACTTTTTAAACTTGGGTGGCATGGCTGGGATCTATCAAGAGAATCCTTCTCCACAGCTGCCATTTCTGATTTTCTACTAGACTTTTCCACTTCAGCTAAGTCAAATTTAGAAGCAGTGACAGAAGGACTACAAAAGGAGAAAGAAGAAGAAAACTGCATTGGATATAGAAGAAAAAAATAAAACCAAGGTTCTTACTTATTGTTACTTCCACTGAAGCTTCCTACCCTGGCTGAGAAGACTTTACTTATCATCAGCTGTGGGGGAGAGCTGAAAGGATAAACAGTCATTTCAGTGAGTCATCAATTCCAAGCGCCTGACAAGAGAGTGCATCAAAGAAAAGGACACTCACCGTATATAGTGAATTTTCAAGGTGGAGCCTTTGTAACTCATTGCCACTGAGCCAAACATCATTTCTCCCAGCATGTTGACATCAGAGGCTGGTCTGGTGTACTACACAGACAAGAAGATGGGAAGAGCAAAGTCAATAATAACTTGGCATACTATTTCAGTTTAACATAGTGCCATAGTGCTACGTTTTGAATGGAGAATACAAATAAGTTCCGCTTTTCCATGTAGACTAAGATCTTGTGTGGTTCTAACACACTGAGTGCATATACAAGCAAGTACAGCTGGAAGACATACTGTTTTCCTCACTAGATGGGCATTGTTACCCTTATTCCACGGGAACTTCCAAAGGCAAGAAAGAGGGAAAAAGGTATACTGTATTTCCAAAGAAATAGCTGTGTCCAGCAACATTCCCACATAATGGAGTGTTTGATGAAACCTGTAGGTGTTCACAGGACTTAAATTCTGTGATCTGGATCCCCAAGCATTAAAACTGTCTTCCTTATTCAAATGAGTAAATTCTCTTTCTCTGCCCTTATAGAAAGCTTCTTGGAAACATTTTTGATTGGAAAATAATTTGTGAAGACTGTGCTTCTAAGTATAATCAGACCAATTTCTCATTTTGTTTCAAAGACTGATCATCAATAGCAAATATGAAGAGAAGTTTGTTAATTCTGAAGGAAATCACTTACCTTCTAGTTAAATAACATTTTTTTTCTACCTTAATCTATATGTACTTCAAAATTACATTTTTCTAGATGAAATGCTTATGTTTTCACTGAGAAACAGCCAGAGTACCTAAAAAATAGTTCTCAAAAATTTCATGTTACAGTAAGACAGAATAAAGGGACTCTTAATATACCATGTTCAACAGCTTCTTCAGAACTGACACAAAGCATAGCTAGACATCTTTCAAAACAAGAACAGAGAACAGTATAGTGCTTTTTATGACCTTCACAAATAATAATGCTATTAATATCTTTTGTAACTCTTTCAAAGACAAGACCAAGATAGACCAAAAGGTTAAGATGTGCCCACATGTTTTACTGTACCACTCCTTAAAGATAGGGTAGATATCTCAAGGTTCAGATTAACTTGTAATATACTAGAAGTGTAACTAGTCATTCAATGTAAGTAAGTTTAGGCTTGTATATACAAACTTCTTCAGTGAAATGGATAAACACAAGCAAGAGAAGTAACGAACATTACCTGATACTTGGGTAACTGTTCTTTGATATTTTGCATACAGCTTATTGAGGGACTATGGGAAGAAATATTGTTGCTCCCATTGCTTGCTTGGCAGTTCTTGGCAGAAGTCTTTACAGAAGCATCCTCTGCCATTTTCTGCATCAAAACAGCAATATGATGAAAACAATTAAAGCAAATATGTGAAGTCCCATCTGTAAACATACCATGGCAAGATTTTTCTTCAACTACAGGTAAGCAACAGAAATAAGATACTCTTATTTGGTTCAGAAAATATGTATCAGTTTGTCCTGGTTTCAGCTGGGATAGAGTTAATTGTCTTCCTAGTAGCTGGTATGGTGCTGTGTTTTGAGTTCAGTAT
>JAVJGG010000054.1:6584288-6608901 GCA_035590195.1 Aviceda cuculoides
TTTCTGTTCTATTAAACTGTTCTTATCTCAACCCACGAGTTTTACTTCTTTTCCTGATTTCCTTCCCCATCCCACTGGGGGGGGGCGGGGGGAGTGAGTGAGCGGCTGCGTGGTGCTTAGTTGCTGGCTGGGGTTAAACCATGACAGTTTTAAAAGATTTTTTTTAAAGGCCAGCATCAGAGAAAGTACAAAACTACTCCCACATTTATATTGTCAGACAAGATTTCATAGTATCACACACAGAGTAATTAGTCAAAGTTCCACTGGAAGATCATTCCCAATTGTCATGAATTGCTCTGTGTAACATTTGCCAAAGTTTATGTAAACAAAGTCTCAGCTTATAGGTTGCTTACAAACCAATTTTTGTAATCATTTGCACAATTAATCACTCAAATTGCATAACATCTTTGCTCCCCAATTGATCAACAGATTTCTTAAACAGAAGAACAGCCAGCAAAAAATGGAGTGAATAAATGCATCATTTAGTAGAATTACCAGGTCAAGAAATCTATTTGTTAAACTTGTAAAGGAGTTATGTTATTAAAAAAAAAAAAAAGAAAAAAGAAAAAAGTTGCAAGCAAATGAATGCTTAAATACAGATGACTATTTAATTCAAAGTTTACTCTCAAGTCACTGTTTTAACATCATCTTAGAACTGATCAGAAAGGTGCAAAGGAAGTCTTGGAAAGATACTGATTACATTAATGTTATTTGTATATGTTTCATAAGACAAGCTGCATTTAATTCATTGGGATTTGCTTAATACAGTTTTCTTGAAAAACCCCAATGAGTTTCTTGTTTTCTTTAATGGCTGCCTTCCCCCCCGCCCCAGTTTGAATGTCCATTAGGTGTCAGTTAAAAGGGCCACACTATTTCAAACATACTTCTCACATGCACTTGAAAGGATTTGTATGAAGGGAGCAAAACTGTCACCTTGCAGCAATGAAAACCACTTAGAAAGCTTCTCTCACACTCTTAACCTTTTTATATATTTAAGAAATTCAAAATCCCTTAATGAACTTATATTTAAGGTGTATTAACATAAACATTCAATCATTTGGTGCACATCAGAATGAAGTGTATTTTTACAAGTTACTTTGCACCAGCATGGTTTACCTCATTGGGAACGTGCATTGGCAGAGATCAACTGAATTTTTTTTTTAAATGTCAACAAGGTACCTGTAGATAGTTTACCGAAAAAACAAGCAAGCAGGCAAAAAGAAATAGTAATAACCTATATGCTAGTAAAAAGCATCCATAGCTAAATTTACATCACATATTTTGGGCTTGGCAAGACAAGAAAGGAATGATAACAGGAAATTAAATGGAAATAAAAGTAGAAGCCAATATTCCACACAACTGATTTTTAAGATGAACACTTGGAATGCTACAGTGCAGTAACTGTAGTAAGTTTTAGAATACTCAAGTCCCAATGACAAGATGATGAAATGGGCAAAAGATGCAGAAGAAAAAGAGGAAGAGCAGGCCAAGAAGAGGAGAGTAGATGATCTGTCATTTTTTAAAAGTAGAGTTTAAACTACAGTGACAGTACAGCTCCTTTACTGATTTAAAAATAAGCCTACTAGCATGTTAGAAAAAGTAAAATCCTGGACTTTATATTTTATCCTATATTTGCACTCCTTTGGTACAGTTTCTCCTGGCATAGTATTTGTGCTATTGCTTATCTAATCCCAAGGTGACTGTCATTAGGGGTTTAGAAATGCACCAGTGCCAGTAGCCATGTGTATAATGAGCTATTGGCAAAAAGTGCCTAATAAAAGTGGTCCGATATATATACCATCTGCAGAAAGAACTGGAGATTAGATTAAGAACACTGAAAAGAAATGCAGTATATTAAAACCCCATATGTTTAAATGGAATACAGACCTGCTAGTTCCCACAGATAAGTTTATTGCATACTTTAAAGACAAACAATGTATTTGAATGTTCAACGTGAATAAGCTTTACTGCATTTCAGGAAAATGGATAAATACACAGTATAAACACACATATACACTTTCATGACTTTAGTTTAAACAGAACTGAGCTTGAGAGTAATTCTGCCTTAACTTTAAATGAATCCAGTTTTAGGCTCACTGCTTGATAACACACCAAACAAGTGATGAAACATTTGAGATCACTTTTAACATCTGTGTTTGCATGCCATTCAAAGTGCTTTGGCTGTTTTAAAAGGTACCTAAATTAGTGTCTGGCTACAAAACAGATTATAACCTGTATCATGTGTTGTGAGGGAGGTTCTAATCTTTTTTATGATAGTGTTGCATAGAGTTTCTGACAGGACATTTTGTAGTTAACTTTTAGTTTAAAGTATTCAAGCAAGTGGAATAATTTGAGTATTTAAATGAAGCCAGAAATACAGTTCTTCCTCACATGCTGGGTGTTTTAAACCAGCTTTAAGACACAAAGTAATGACCTTGAGAGGTGAGCAAGATTAACTGACCAATCTGACCCATTTACCCTCTTAAGTAGATCATCAGTCATCAGCTGATGATGCTCATCAGTCTTACTGATTTGACACAATGGCATATTTGCAGTGTGACCAAAACAGAGATTGCTGTTGTTTAAGCATCTTCCTATGTAATTTCTACAAGTCACAACTATTTGTATATAGCTAGTGATTCTACAATATGCCATGCTAGTCTGACAGGCTGAAGCTTCTGGTTGTAACAAAGGCTTCAAAACAAACAAAAATTTGAAATAATTCAATGCAGAAGAGAAACACAGAGCTAACAACAACAACAAAAAAACCCCACCACACCAAACAAAAACGACCACAAAACAGAAGCTACTATTGTTTTACTTGTCTTAAAATCACTTAAGTTTGCTGGAAGCATTACTCCCCAATTTGTGTACCTGGAGAGCAGCACAAAGAATTTGCATCTTGACAGCACCTACTCTTGCTTCTATGTGTGTCATCAAAACTTATGTGGCCATATATTGCCATGTGTCAGTCTTACACATTACAGCATGGTTAGCAAAAGTGGAGTTGTTTTAATTCACATAAAGCCAACAACTTACTAATCCAAACACCAAAGGAAGACAAGCACATTTAGAAACATGCTAGACATCACTGGAACAATGGGACAGCACAACCAGGGCTAACAACAAAAAGCAAATCCAGTCGACATTAAAAAGGCTAAGGAAATACTAAGTTTAAAGGGGTATAGATTGCTTTCCTTGAAAGCAAATCAGGTCTAAATTGTTAAGTTTCAATACCATATTTATATAAAAAATACCAGATACCAGATATGTGTTCATAGGCTTTTTAGAATCTAACACACTCTTGTTGGAGCTATCACAGAATCAAGTGAAAAATCACAAGTAAGACTGAGAAGTTGACACTGTCATATGGTAATTCCTGCTTTTGTGAAGGGAAACAAAAGAGCAGTAGGACAAAAGCAAAATTAGCATTTCATACCTGAACCACAGCTTCATCAATTTTGCGGACTGCTTTGGAATCAAATAAGACCTGTCTGCCTCTCCTCTCACAGTCTTGGTAAACTATCAGGCGGATTTCATTCAAGTCAAACTCTGAAGAGGACCAGCTGCAGATTATAAACACAAGATATTAAAATAGCGTGCTTACTTTGCAGGCTTACTTAAGTGAAGAAACCAGGCATTTGGCAAACACATCTTTTACTCAGCATTTACAAGAAACACGCTTAAATCACAGAACTCTGACCAAAAAGGAACTCAAAGGAGCATCTAAGCCCAGTGTCACTGATACACAGGCAGGCACAGCCAGACCAATTTTCATCCAACCTTTCTTCAAAATTTTCCAGAAAGGTAACACAAAACTTTGTCTCAGCAATCCGCTCCAGTGCTTAACTGCTCTTAAATTTACTCTCCTCTCTGTACAGAGTCTGGATCATCCTTACTGCAAGATAGGTGTACTATTTTGTGCAATTCTCTCAGTGGCAATAAAGAACAACGGATTACCATTGTCTTTACTACAGCCCTTCACAAGCTCAAGGCTTATACTCTCCCTCATCCTTCTCTCCTCTAAGCACCACAAATCCAATTCCATTTGACGTATTCCTGTCAATATAAGTTACAATTTTTCCAAAGTTTAATTCTTGTAACTGAAAGACAAGGTTTATGCTGATGCATTATTTTTCCCCTTTCTTTTCAGAGATGTTTGAAGGTTTACAGAGCAATTGTAGATTACCAAGACTTGATCTCTGACTATGATGAAACTCATTTAGTAGACGAAACCAAGATACCACCGAGATTCAATCTGAAGCAAAAAACTCTCGAGCCAGAATCTTCCCGTTCCTCAGAGATACACCGTGGCATGGGACTTGCCTCCTTGCACTACCACAGGAGGCTAAGGAACACAACTGATCATGGCTGTGATGGCAAGAGACTTTATTTCCTAATTCCAAAGGGAGTCAGTCTGCAGGTCAGAACATGGAGGTTTGCTTGGCCTCTGGTTCAAGTACAGAAAACGCTGTTCATCTTATGCAGCTGACAAGATGGAATTAATGGAAAAAACCTACTACTGCATATAGCAGTGCCACACAACAGTGGTGCTCAGTCATATTGCCTCATCCCTGACCTGGATGGACCACATCTAGAGGGTAAGAGTACAACTGTTATTAATAGTTGTTGATTTAACAAACTGCATAACAGTCAACGCCACACTGATCTCTCACCCAAAAGGATGTTTCATACAGGAGTTTTTCCAGACTCTGCCCTACAGAGAAGAACAGTATAGAAAAACTCTATACAGCTGTAAGACAAGAATTTCTGAAGCTATTTCTTTTATTCCATGCTCTGTTAATAGCCATAAATCAATAGTGAGGTAAACACCATCAACTCCTGCTAGAGTCAGTAAGGTAACCATGGGCAACTGCTTTAGGAGCACACTCAACTTGCAAATTTAAAATCATTATAAAGCCAGCTTAATTTCTTCTTTGTGCTTCATCTTGCATTTCAGGGATCAACTCCCCTTTTCATGTAGCTAGAAAGAAAAATATGCCTAAATAAGCACCTTTTTCAAAGCTGAAAGGCCTCATCAGTCTGGAAGGTTTTATTCTATTTTTAAATACCTTGGGACAGAATAAGCCAGATACCTATCTCCGCTGTAAGGTACCCGGATACAAGTATACTCCACGTACGTAATATACAAGGGCCCAGTACACACAAAAGACAGATCACTGAACGATGCTAAAGGCTGTTTTGCCATGAACAGTGAGGAAACTTGTTGATACGTTTGTAACATGTTGCCTCCAAAATGCTAGGAGTGCCAGGCAGATTTCTTTTCAAGTCTTCCCTTTCAAAGGGAGTCACAACATTAAGTCAACCTGCCTGAGATCAGACCTGATACCATTGTTGCTAGTTGCCCAATAAAGATCCTACACACCTCACATATACAGAGAGCGGCAACTACACCATCTGTTTCAAAAGTCTGTTACTAGTTTCCCAGCCCACTGCCTGTGCAATGCTATTACAAAATCCAGTTATACAGAATGTGAGAAGTCAGGGACATCAATAGACTTCATTCTAGTCTGCTGCATGAATCTGATATTCTTCAGTACCAGATAACTCTGATACCTCTTCAGTTATACAGCTACCTATTTACTTACACACTTTCTACAACAGACAATACCTGAAGTAACTATGCTGCTTTCTTAAAAAGGCCACAGGTCTTCCCTCCTTTTAACAACAAAGAAAAGGTACATCTCTGTGGCCTTAATTTAAATTGTATGCAATTTAGTTTTCCTTATGAACAGGTGAACTCCCACATTCTGCACTAAAGCAAACTGTGTGTTGCTTGTGTGGTGCCAACTTCTGTATGAAATGTGAACTGGGTTTTATAACAAATGCTGAAGTAGAAGCCAATTTAACAGCCTGCTGAGGTGCCTTTTCCACACAGCATGCTAGAATTAGAGATTGCTGCAGTCTTTCAGAACTTCAAACAGATTCTAGTACCAGACAGCAAGAAGCTAAGTTACATAAAATCTATCATACAGAGCTTTATGTGACTAATAGACCAAATCTAGGGAAGTGACTTCAGATAACGCTTGAGTACTAACCAAATACCAAACTTATGTTCTAATGAAGTCTCTGCTTTCAGGCTTTGAATTACCCAGAACAGAGATGCAGTTCCTGCAGCAGTCCTACCCATTACAGAAGAGATCCATCCTACTAAAATCTCATTTGATAAGATCAAGTATATCTATAGGCAGGTTATACAGGTATCTAAACCCATAGTCTCATTACTTCCACCTGGAATCTAGCACCAGGCCCAAGACTAGTCGGATGATCAGGATGTTTTTCCCAATCACAAAAGCTGATGAGCAGACTGCTTACAGTACTTCCACCCTTTATTGTTCAAGCTCGCTTATATAACATACATCCACCAAAACAGGGACAGTGGGAGTATTCAATCATCTCCTAAAAAGCAGTGTATTGAAGAATACGGACAGTACAAAGGCTCATTGGTCAGCTCCAGTTTCATATGCATAAAAACCAAAATCCCAAACCGTTACTTGTCTCTGTATCAGCTTCTTGCTTATTTAGCAATGCTGAAAGGCATGTGCTTCTTTTTTCTTCACATACAGTTTTTGAAAAAGAGTTAAGATTCTCTTGCGCAAAATATCAGTTCATGGAAAAAACCCTACCACATATCTGCACTGTATAGCTTAACATTCCTTTAGTTGTTAGACAGTAACAGCTCAAGGGCTTGAGTAAGAAAAAACCTTTCACTTTTCAATCAGTTGTTTCTAAAAAGTAAGACCAAAATATCTGAAATAGGCAACAGAAATATTTTAACCTGTTTTTTTCCTAAGGAAAAAAGTCTCCTGTGCTCACAGGTAATCTATATGCATACAGGTTCACCTTGCCCTATTATTTGTTAATTCACTAATCAATTTCAACCAAGTTTGACGAAGGGATATGTATTTCTATCCTCCAAAAATAAATAGTGAAGGAGATAACAGACCCTTCCCCCTCCCCCCCCTAAGGCCACAATATGCACTAATGTTAACTTTAATGCAACAAAAAGGTCCTCATGATGCATATGTGGGACACAGAGGATGGGGAAAAAGAAGATTCTGAAATTGTTATGTGAAACATACTGAATTGTTTCACTTTGGCTTAAAAACAATGCATTATGCCAGGTCCTGCATATTCTTAAAAATTAGCTAAATTAATTAAACTAATATGAGCTTGTGCGGGTGTTCGTATGTTAGGTTAAATGTGGTTATTTTGACCAAACATAATGTTTTCTTATTTAACCACAAAAAAATAAAAGCCCCACATATCCTTTCTCCCTTCTCCCCTTTTGGAACTATATGACCCTATTACTCATGTCTGCTCTGGTAATTGCTGGACCCTTCTGTAAACTAAGTGAATTCACTGCAGCAGCAGAAGTCTATCCCTGCACATGAAAGCAGATCAGAAACGTAGCTGGAAAAAGGAAGCAAGAAGTGGAAGGAAGGAACTGGAAGGCAACGGAACCTCCACCTCTTGGTGGCAGCATGAGTTATACTAATTCACTTCATCTATGGAGGTATATACCTTTACGAAAGGGCACAAAGAAAATGTTCCCAATACATTCCAAACAAGTATCAAGGCTAGTTAGAATGTTAATTGAGTTTTCTTGTTTCCAAGTCAGTTTTCTGCCTGCTTAGTGAGCTGAACTGACTCCCTAAGGGGAGCCAGTTCCCAAAGGATTTGGAAAGGCCAAGGCCAGCACAGGGGGAAAAAGGACAAGAGCATGATGCCAGCCAGAAAGCAAAGGAAGAAGAGGCAATGTGATTACTCCCTTCGGCATCAGCAGTCTGTTTGAACAGCTCAGCTTATCTAGCCTCACTATCAGACTGGATCTTTCCTGCATGTGGAAGATGCTAGAACTAATAAACATATCTTCAAATCAAAATCAATCAATCAAGCTTTCTACGTTTGTACAACAGGAAAAACAGGTCTACTAAAGATATTAAAACACATGGATTTTTTTTTTTTTTTTTTTTTTGAAAGGAAGCCACAAGTTTGGAACAGCTTACAGATATCCTGGGAAGTTTTCTCCCCAGATTCCCTATTAAGCTTAAGTTTGCTTTATTTTCTCTTAAATTAGCATATAAGCTACTTTCCTTTGGCTTGTTCAACATTTCTCCCACTACAGATATCTTCTTGCCTCCATGTCTCATGTCTTTTACTTAAGGGAAAGCAGACTCATTTGTTTCCAAAAAAAAAAAAAAAAAAAAAAAAAGTTGCCTTATTCTGCCCCAAATCAGTATTTTCAGCTAATATAGATCTCCAAATCCTGATCTTTACAAAGAAAGCTTTTGGTTCACCTTTATAATAATCAGCACACATGCATGCAATAACTGAAGAGTGACCTATTAATTTATATTAAAAAACTACTTCAGCTGACCTTAAAACATTTTTGAAAGTAACTAACCACTCACTACTTCAGTGCAACATCTATAGGCTAGAGAAATAAAAAGGCTGAAACATATCTATATACCTATCTATCTATATTTTTCTGCTTCTTAGATCAGCAATTCTGAATGTAGAATATTAATTTGGAAGAAAGCTGCCCTGAACCATATTTTCAACACAGTTACGTAGCAGTAGCGACTCAGACATTGGAGACATGCTGGCACACATCTGAAAAAGACACCACAAAAGTCAAAGAAGCACTCTTCATACTCCAGATTACTTTGATGTAATGCTTGATCTAAAGGTCATTTACAAGTTAAAGCAGAGGGTTCCCCTCTCCATTCTTCCCCCACTTCATTGCTTTCTCTCCTGTCTGCTCTGCACACTGTTACTACTTGACCCACTATCACAGGAGGTAGCAAAAAAATAAAAGAGGGGAAACTAATTAGAAAACTAGAAGGAGAAGGTAAGATTATTCAACCTTAACTGAAAAGAAGGGCACTTATCCTTCATGCCTCAGTTTGCATATACATAAATCTTACACATCAGAGTCAAGAATGTAGATTCAAACAACAGGGAAGACTTTCTGGAGTATCAGTCACCATCATCAGCAAGAATAAGCTTCTAATATAACTTTTCCAATTATTTACAAAATAGCCTTTAAGGCACATCATTATAAATCTAATATTAACTAAAAATGTCCACTCTCTGTTCAAAAATCATATACATCAAAAATCATATACATGCATACCTGTTTTGCAGCAGTCTAGTCACTTTGTTCACACAGCTGACACTTTGGTCTCTCAAAGATTTTCTAATCCTTTCATCCAATTTGGTACAAGAGAGATTATTTCCAAGTGGTATACAGTTGCTGTTTCTTGCTCTTTCTATTTGTCTCCCTGTGCCATTTGTAGCTTTTGGTGTACCCCCACACATTTTCTTTTGCTACAAATCCTCTTGTAAAGCTCCCTCAAAGAAACTAAATAGCCACTGAAGAGATAGAGCCTCAAGCGGATTTCTTTACTATAGATCAACCATTAACAATGGTAATTAACCATCAGCTTTCTTCCCTATACAGGAACAATCTCCACTGAATTTCCTGTCAGGGAAAAATAAGGCAAAGAGATCTTCATATATTCTATAAGCCATTAATGCAGAAAGACAGGTAGCTAATGTACTGCTGCAATTATTCCAGACAGAGGAGTAGACATGACTTTCAAGTTTCAGAAGCCATTGTAGACTTGCTCTTGCTGCTGTTAGAGTTTTTCCTACCAAGCCTGGCACAAAGCTGTAGCAGATACAACAGCTAATATTGACTTTAGCTATGTTTGTTTCCTGGTATGTGATTAGGTAGCTGGCAATTATGTAGTCACAAGACTGAACCATATGGCCTCTTAAAAAAAAAAAAGCATAGTTGCTTTTGCAGTGACTCGCCCTTAGTTGCAAGGTTGTTCTAACACTGGCTACAACACCCTGTTAATGGCTCTCATGTGAGCAAGTGTCATCTGACAACCCCTAGCAACCTCATATAGCTTAGGAGCAAATAAGAATGTCATCATTGCCATATGGTCATCAGTTTAAAATAATGACCAACACCAAGAAACACACTAAATACACTGCACTGTAATGCTTTTACTTTTAAGGACAAATAGTATTTACACTTGGCTAAGAATCTGAAACTACTATTTTGAAAAGCTTTCTTAAAAAAGTAGAAGGGAAAACAGCAACCAAAAAAGTTTGTTACAGACATCAAGTTGGTTGATGAGAATTTATAATCATGTGCCTATTAAAACAATTTAATGGAAGTATTGATGACAAAAATATCTAATGAAATATTTCTGACCAAGAAAATCTGAGTTTAAACAGAACGAAGGAACCTGACGTTTTGTTCAGGCTCAGGTAATTCTACTGCAGAACAAAGTCATTTTCTCCACCTCTGCTTTAAAAAAAAAGTTAGCCATACATGTCTGCTCGTAATTCACACCTTACATAGCTCCCCCCCAACAGTAAAATTTTATACTTATAAGATGAGAGCCATAGTGCTATTTCTCTTCCAGATTAAAAAGGGAAAATAACTTTGCTAATGGTCACCCAGAAATACAGCAGTAGAGTTAAAAAACACAGTAAGATTTCAAAACCTAGGGCTACGTGCTACCTGCTAAATAGCACAGCACCCTTATTAAAAGGATTTTGTAATCTCAGTAAACCCCAACCTCTAAACACTGGACAAAAGTCAAGCAGAAAACTAGAACAAGGTTAGACTGAACAGTTGCAGAGGGAAGCCTATAGCAATAAAAAAAAAAGCTCCGTTTCAATTCCCATAGTGAGAAGTACTAGATCACAATCATTTCTCCTCCCAAGTGAGGGGAAACAAGTGAAGAGTTTTGGCCTGTTCTCAAGTTATTCAAACCATCTATGAGAAAGTGACTCCTAGCCCTCACCTCATTGAGAAGGACTACTTTAGAACACCAGTGTTCCTAGTCACCTTTGAGGTGCAAATGAAACAAGCAACTGATGGCCAGGTTCCTACACTTAGACCAAGATCAGCAATTGACAGCCTTCACTTCTGTCCTATCTTTTCCCCAAACAAAAACCAAAACAAAATTCTGAAACATTCAGTTAAGTGACTGCAATATTGGATTCACATCAGAGACTAGAACTTGCAATTCCTGTAAGCTCACTAAATAGATACGCTTCACAACGCTACCTCATCCGTAAATGAAGTCATCTGTAGAATACTATAAATCCCCAAATACCTGGGGAATTACCACCAAAAATCCACTGAATAGTTTCTGAACAAAAATAAAATACTGCAAACCCACATGTGGAAAATACCCCCAGTCCAAGGAGCAGATAATACAGAAAACAGAAGAAAGTGCCCTGCTTTCCAGATATAATCCTCTTGGAAGCACAGTTTAATCACTCTTTTTCTAGGCTATGTCACAGCATGTCACCTGCTCTGTTCGTAGGTCATTTCCTGTCCTTCATCTCTACTGCAAGGCAATTGCCTAAATAATTTCAACTCAAGGTAGTACTTTAGCAAGAAAATTTGGGGTGGGGGAAAGAGAAAATATATATGATGGATTTATCTAATTAAGAATAATTTTCTGTATAAGTTACAGTTGTTCACTAAAACTTAAGCACTGTTTTCAAATCTAACAGAATATTTGCAGAGCCCCCTGTAATATTTATTTTCCAAACAGCTTCTAGAAACAGGCTAGAGAAGCATAGGAAGACAGAAAGTTTGAATCAAATCATACCTGCTGTTTCAGTAAGCATTTGTTTTTGCAAAACTTACACTTAGAAAAATTGATACACAAAAAATGCCTGCGACCCAGACATTCAGGATGAGTGCCAAAACACATGTTTAAAGGTGAAGTAGAATCTATTTTGGATTGCTTAATGATGAATTTCCCTCTTTTAGTCTGTTGACTAGGTGATGTAGAAGATGTAGGTTCCCTTCCTCCCTCCCAATTTGAAGTATTTACCCTGCATTGCTCCTCCTCTTTTTAAAACCTTGGATATGGAAAAGTTGTGCTGATGCCACACATTCTTTTTCCACGATGATTTAAAGTAGTCCTAATATGGTGAAGCACTATTAACCTCAGATGAACCACCCTGTTCAAGCATGATACATAGTTACTAGTTTCACACAAGTTAGGCAGGATACATTGCAGATTAGTCATGCAACAGGTAAAGGAACATGTTATTTGCAGCACTTCTCTAAGATTTTCCTGTAGAAAAAAGTTCCGGTGGAGAAAAATAAAGTCCTTGATCTCAGATCACTCTACAGAAAAGTTTGGGGTTTTTTTTGGGGGGGGGTTTTAAAGATAATTCTATATGCTACTGTATGAAAAGCAAAACAACATTGGATATATTTGTTCACTGAAAAGTTCGAATTCCATAGACTGCCTGCTTAGGGAAAGAGGATATACTGGGTTTTTGCAAGGTTGGAAGCATTTTTCATCATCTTTGTTGCTAGAAAGCAATACCAACACACACAAAAAATGACCACAAAAACCACACACACCTGATAGAGGCTAACAAACAGATCTATACAAGTTAAAGTCACCATAAATTGCACACATCAGCTGTCCACAAACATCAAGAACAGCTATTAAACCAGTGTTTCACAACTCAGCCAACTTTCATAAGTTTGGATTCACTGTTCATTGGTTATCTACAAGTCAGAAGTTTAGGAGCTAGGTTCCATACAGTGCCTCAGTGATAATGTAAAAAAACCAAAACAAACAAAAAAAAACCCCCAACACAAACCCAAAACCCTAATAACCAAACAAAAAAACCCAACAAGAACAATGCATTTGAAGTAGCACCATAAGGAGCACAGAGACTATGCTCTCAGTTGCTAGCCCCAGAAAAGGAATTCCTCATTAGCAAAGAGAAGAGCTCAAGACTTGTAATTGCACAAAAATGTGCATTATTTAACTGTGTTCTACTGTTAAGAAAAGTGTATTTATTTTTGTTAAACCAGGACATTAAACAAAGAAAGGTAAAGTATGCAATAAGGTTAGCACCCTAGAACCATCACATAGTCCTTTCCTCAGCACAGACAGCCTTGCTTAGTCTTAATCTACTTTCCCCCTTCCCTCCCACTCCCCTCCCCAGCCCCCACAGCTTCTAACAGCTAGGAGAGGTCAGTTGATCTAAATTAAGTCAAATACTTCGCAGAAGTTGTTCCACAGTAATAATCTTTATCATTTCAAAGAACTGAAGGTTTACTTGTTAATTTAACACTCTTTAGGGTTTATTTGGGGGTTTGTTTTGGTGTCGTCCCCCCCCCCCCCGTTTATCTTTTTCAAAGACACCCCCAGGAACCAACTTCCACTGGAGCCAAACTGGTTTAGCCGAACGGCCGCAGCCGGCCAGGAGCAGGCGGTGCTCGGTCCAGCATCTCCGCTGAGTGGCGGGGCGCGGGCCAGCCAGCCGGCAGGGCCGCCCCACCTCCTGGGGCAGGCAGCTGGGGCAGGCAGCGCCAGGTCTCGGCTCACCCGCCGTGTCTCGGCTCACCCATCCTTCCCCTGTCACTCGTTCCAGCGGCGCCATGTGACTGGGCCAGCGTCCAGGAACACAGCTACTAAATACAGACACTGCCAAGGCACGTCTGAGAACTGCCTCTGCCAGAAAGTGGGATGAATAGAAATCCCTCATCCCACCAGCTTTCCTGCCTCTGCCTTTCCCCACCTTCTCTCGAACAGAAGGAAGAACTACACATTGCACATCTGAAGGAGAATTTTGAGCAACAGCGCAAGGCAAAATCTGGTATTTATAACACTGCACCAGCTCTTGTTGCATTTCAACGCTATATGAAAGTACTGACAGATCGCAGACCTTAGTATCTCCTACGTAAATGAGCAGGCCAGCACAGACGTCACCACCACACCTTCGGGGCGGTATCCCGAGGCATGGGTTTGGTTGCCTGCTCTTTCCTGTTCCTTTCTCCCTCTTCTGTAAAGCCCTACTTTTTTCAAAAATTTTTTTTTTCATTTAATAACAAAAAGCCTGTATGCAGCTTTCAACCCTCTGTTCAAAGGAGTAGCTTGAGAATATGAAAATAAAAAACCTAAGAAACAATATTATTTATTAGACATAAGTAAATACATATTAATGCCAACTGATACAGAGATACGAACACTTGATGTTCAACATCCCCCCCCTCCTGATTTTTTCTAGTTAGCTGAAAAATACTCCTTTTGCTAAAACACACACAAACAGCTTCAAAGTCAGTAAAAACACCCACATACTAACAAAAACAATTTCTGTACAAATTTCCTCCACTCCTGCTATGAAAAGGCTACATTCACAAGAGGACTTTGTAAACTTCAGAGGACATGGCATTCTCTCTCAAACTTTACAGCCAAATAAGTTTAGGGTACTCTCTCCAGGGGTGCGGAAAGCATTGCAAATCTCCTCCTCATCCTTGTTCTGAATATGCACTCCCATCACACAAGAGAACACTCTCAAGCAAGGTTAGAGGCAAGTGCTACCCAGGGACCTCATACCCTTCTTCCAAGAGAAATTGCTTCAGACGGGGTCAGTTTCAACTAACCCCAAAGTGCATATTCAGCAACATGATTTTACTTAAAAAAAAAAAAAAAAAAAAATTAGAAGTTACTTAGTTCTAGGTACATCCTCCCAAATTCATAATACATGAAATCAAAAGATATCAGATGTGGCTCTCTAGCACTGCTGAAAGCTGAAGCAGCCCAGTTTTTTTGATCAGCTAAGATAATATTGGTGAGCCTTCTTTAAATGTTTAATATAAACTGTTGTAAGAGCAAGACAGTTTTTGATTCTTTTAAAAGAGAGATTGTAACTGAAAAGTTAGTCTGCAATAATCAGGAAGGGAATGAAAAAAAACCTATGTTAAATATTTATGAAAATTTACTGATTTAACGAACTGGTGAGGATATAAGAAAGAACACATACATAAGAAGCCATGCTTGATCACCTAAAAGTTGCTATAGCACGAACAGCAGAAGTCCATCGCCTCTGTCTAGATGAATGCCAGGAAATCCTGACTTAGATTGAATGAAGTGATAACATGGACGGATATAACGTCAGCCCCAGGGTTTTTCACTAGTTATAGCCAAAAATATGTTTTGCTCCTCTTGTTATGATAATTTGCCTATTCTATCCAAAATGCTTTCCTTAACCCTCTCTTGTAGACAGCATGGAAGGTAGCTTTCCAGTAACTAGCAATGAATCCAGAAGGCTTACATACACTTATTTTCAAGTTTCACTGGAAAGGGAAGGAGGAGCCACGTCTTAGGACCCCGTACAGAAGATCAGGGTAATTAAATCACTCATACCACAACACCTTCCCAATGAAAAACACTACACACAAAACCAAACAAACCACACTCCTGTAGCTGACTGGCATGGGCAAACCTAACCTTGATGCAAGACACTATGCAAGAGAGTTACGTTCTGTTTACCGCCAATTGCGTAGGACTTTGAATATATTAGTAGTCATTAAGTTATGAAATAGCCTCCTCCTTAAAGTAGGCCAACCGCTCTAACTACTCACAGAGGATCCTAAACATTTTCTCCAAAATACTAATATTGTATTAGACTTAAAAAGTTTATACAGCCAGGTTTATACATAATTACAGTTGACCACACCCAGTAACATGCTAAGATTTGGCTGCCAAGTAGCAGTGTCAGTCATGAAGTATCCAGACAAAAAAAAAGAAAAAAAAAAAAAAAAAAGAAAAAAAATAATCACAAAAAAAGAGCCAGTTGCAACTGTGTCAAGCAATAGGAAAATGTTTCACACGTTGAAGATTCAGTTATAGAAACAAACTAAAATTTCAGTTAGCAAGCTTATGTAGCAATTATCTAAATAGACAAATTAGAAACCTTTCTCCTCATGAGAGGGTAAGAACTGGTCAAGCTTCTTCAGTGTTCTCTAGTAAAACACTGTATAAGGAAGTCCTTTACAATGGACCTGATTTTCTCCTGAGATGAAGTCTACCAGAGCAGACACACTAGGAGCCTTCTTAACAATTACAGATTCAGGATAACTTCATTAAAAAAAACAAACAAAACTCTCACTTTCTTTTCTAGTTGAAACAGGGCCCAGGGATACAACTCTAATCAAGTCTATACTCTAGCCAACTTTTAGTGCTTCAGTAATGCAAACGAAAAGCCACTGCTTCTATCAGATTTCCAGTTCACACGCCAACACCACATTTCAAAACAAATATATGATTACTTCTTTAAGCAGCAAACAAAGTTTAATTCAGAGGTCTGAGTCATCTTTGACATTCTACCCGGGTGCTTTTTGCTTAAAACCAAACAAATCTGGCAGATGTAGTATTGGTGTGTACACAAGTTCATTGAGTTGACTGAGTGTTGTGAAAAACCCATATCTGCTACAAAATACAATGTTCTATTCTCATTTTCCTCTCCACTGCATGCCTACCCCTGGATAGGCATTTTACAGTTACCAAGTGCCACCATAAAGTGACAAACAGAAAAAACTAGTTTTCAAATATGCATGATTTTCCTAGTTCCATTTAAAAGCATTCCTAAACATATTCCTATCTGTAAGACTGCATGCAGGAACTTCTGAACACAAGAAGTTTAGTTCCTGAATTGTTTCTGAACTACACTGTACTCTGACCTAGTCCACAGTGGATCACCGACTTACATCCTCAAGTCTCCCAAATACTGAACTCATCAGCTGTTACTCACCCACTTTAGAACTTGGAATCATATGTGAAACTGTTCTAGCACTTAGCTGTGTATCTACAGCCAGATGTCATAAATATCTTTATAATCAGAGAGGGTTAATTTTCCCAACTCTTTAACTTTATGTAGTTTAGAAACTCTTAACAGTTGGTAAGGCAGAGGTTGGCACTCCTGAAGCTGTTTCAACTGGCTACCATGTGAGAGCAGCATTCCTCCAGGCTAAAAGCCAAGACCAAGTAAGAGCTCAGATGCATGTCACTACAGTTGTCTGTCAAGTGAACTGAAGTGGTTACCAATTCCCAGCTCTTTATTCCAGCTTTCTCAACACAGCTGAGGACTAGAACATGTGAGCCTTCCACAACCATTTCTTCATGAAGTCTGACAGCTTAACACAAACTACTGCAAGAGATGGTTATACTGCTGACCTTCACACAGACACGACTGAGGAGAGCTCCAACACTCTCTATTCTGTTGATGCTACTGTGGAAGTGACAAATGTCCAGCCAATAATCAATTGCAATCTCTAACATGGGAGAATGCAATAGTATCTTGTACCACTGCAGCCATTTCAGTTGTTGGATAATATCCACGTTCAAAGTTCAGTGCTAAGACTCTGCATAGAAATCCAGAACACCAAGTTCATTCAAGCCACTGTTTTCTTTCATAAAAGTCAGTAAACTTAATGACAATAAAAGCTAAGAGTTATTATTGTAAGAAACTTCCTGACTTCATTATAAAATATAAAGTACTAAAGTGTTCAGAGTTCTAATTTGAAAGTGCTGATACCAAATTCAGCCTGTTAGCACTATTATAAAAGTAAATAAATATTGTCAGATTGTTTACTTAATACAGCTGATTTCATTAGCACTTGTGAAACTCCACTGAGCACCTTGCAGGAGAAAATTTGAAGTGTATTGCATTGAGGTGAGAACATGCTGCAGAGAAAGCTCCATACTGAGTAATTACATCACATGCAGCTCAAGTTTCACTTCAGCACAGCCTATGGAAGAAAAATAATGAGTCAGTTTTAACAGCAGCAAGTGTGATGTAAAGCCCTCATGCCCATTTATCAGTACAATTCTAAGAATCTCATCAATATCCAGGAAGCATGCTGACTAACAGAACAGGTATTTTGGCTGTTGGTCATGTAAAAGCACCTGTACTTGCCCTAATTGTTGTGGGGAAGGCACAGGCACTATTACTGAAACTCCTAAACTAGTCCCCTTGGTGCCTCAGAAGAATGCTTTGCCTTGTGACCTCAATCTTGCATATAAAAACATGACATTGCTATGGTATTCGAGCAACAAACTCATACAAATAGGGCAAATGGAGTGAGGCAAGAAAGGCAGCAAGCTCTGTTAAGGTGAGGAGAAAGCAGAACGGAGAAGAACTCGAGACTGAAGATTAAGAAGTACAGGCAGAGCATGCACAGAGGAGATGATTCATGACAGGCAAAGGTGAACAACCAGGTCCATGCCTGTTAGTTGGATCAGTCATTATCTCACACTATTGCAGGAAGTGCATGCAAAGGTGCAGACACACATATTTGCTATCTCCACACAAGAAGTACCCAATTCAAAGTCCTGCTTTTCTCGCTCATTCTCTCTAGCAAGCCTGTTAACTACCATCCTACAGAATTGCATTCCTCACATTTTGCCTAACAAGTGTACCCATGGAAACCTTCATAAAACAGATCCTGATAATTAGGACAGCATAAGAACATTCTTCTTACAACACTTTGTCTAAGCAGCATGCAAGATGGAAGTGTGCTCTTAATCAAGGGTGTACTTAGTAGAAACAACTGTTGACAAATATAAAACACAACATACAGCTCTAAAACTGAGTTTCTCTTCAGAAGCCATCCTTGAACATCACTAAGGTGCAAAGTAGATTACAGATGAAAGCACATGATTGTTAATGTCAGAAAGAATACCTAAAGGAACAGGTATGTCACCAAAGTTTACAGCACACATAGTCAGTATTAATCCAAAGAATTCTCTTTGCAAAAGTAGTCCTCAGCAGCTTCGATATTACTGACATGCCAGAAAAAGAAATAAACTGCTTTTATGAAAACAACTACTCCATTTTCTGGACCCTCTGACCCCAGCTGTTTCATCACATCTACTCTCTCTGGGCTTTCAGTTTGCTGTTACTCACTGTTCATACCAAAGCTACAGCTAAAGGCCACTACCATGCACTGGAACAACTACATCCCACAATGTCAAAGTGGGATGGATGACATGATGACTAATGATTACAACATTTTTGTCAAACCTCTTCCATCTTCCTTTCCTCTTAAGTTTTAATAAAGCTATTCTGCTACTTCAACTAAATTTACATGAAGTCAGCCTGTACTAGCAATAAAAAAACCTCTGCATCAGGTTTTATAAAGTTTCTCTACGAATTCAGCTTTTATGAATGAACATCCACACTTTTCAGGCCCAAGCTGCTCTATTTTCTCACTCATCAATCCATTTACATCAACAGATAAATATTCCCCTACAAGCATTAGCATCATTGCTTTAGACTGTAGTGTATTCTGCTTTAAGTTGTGCTACTGACAAGGGAAGATAGCTCCAAGGCTTTCTGTTGCTACTATTCACCAAATCACTTTCTACTGAGCACAGTATGCGGCAGAGTACTCACCTACCCAATTTTAGAGATGTAAACAGCAAAAGTACCCTAAGAATAAGCAATCAAGCATCTACTATCCAACTACACATCAATTTAAAGAGTCCTGTGTGTAGGAAATACACTACTAGCTGGTTATGCCACATAAGTTACTCCTACATGAGAAGTAAGATAACCCACTGGCAAAACCAATTTGATCAGTCAGGGAAGAATGCATCTTTTCATGGAATTAAATTAAATAACCAAGGTACATCCATCCCTATCAGAACATCAGTAGCTCATACATTTCCACAGTTTTTTTAGCCATCCGTAGCAAAAAAGAAAAAAGAAATGGGTGTCTTCTTGCAACTTTAAGAGAGAATGAGAGTTAATCTCAGAGCAAAGCTAGAGGAAACCAAGCTGTTGTTCAGTGACAGAAGTGTTTAGGGGAAGAGAAATCCAAACAACTTAAGAAGGAGAACAGCCCTGGTTCCTTTAAAGCTCAAAAGCCAGAGGACTTGGGGTTGGTTTGTTTTCCTTCAAAACAGCCCCAGGCTGGAAGTGTGTCTTCCACGTCAAAAGACCACATTTTCAATCACTTCCTCTCTAAGCTGTTTTCTTCAGTGAGACTGTAACAAATCTCTTCCTGCAGAACTTACTCTTTAGCTCTTATTACTGAGGAAAGGCTAATACCAGAGCAGAGGTACAATACTACCTCTTCACTGACAGCTGAAGGGGCATGTGGCTTAGACTTGCTGTTTAACCTTCCCTGCCCCCATGCTCAGACCTGGCCCTGGGCTGCATTGCCCTTCCTACAGCATATAAAATGGTGATTTTCTTTCAAATGCTTTTTGAAGGGTTTACAGCCAGATGTTTAATGATATTTCCATGTATGAAGATGCACCTGGGTGCTCAGTAGCATTATTGCTGTGTGGATGTCTACAAAGCTGCAAGAAGCTCAAGAGAAACCCAACTGGGCTACAAGAATTTACTGTGGGAGTGTGTCATTTTAAAGATATAACAAACTGACATGCAAGCAGACTCAAAGCTCACTACTGCTTTCTCTTCTATTTTTCAGAAGGTGGAACATTGCCAGGCTGGTAATAAATGCTGTGAAATAATGCTTAGCAAGTAGGATCTCACCAAGCATTTCGGTGCTATGACCAAAGGAATTACTAGTATCAGCTGCCAAACAAATGATCTCATATACCAGAGCTAACAAACTGTGACCAGATAGATATCCTGCAGTTACATCATGACATCCGTTCCATTATAGACACCAGAAGGAGCAGCTGATACTTAAAGCTGAAGAAACAGCCCTTTTGCAAGTTTCAGGCACAGCTGAAATAACACAACGGTTTTTTTTTTCTTTATAGAATCCACATAAAATGAAATTATTCCCTGTTTTACAACATTCCTTCATTAAACATACCTATATCAAAGAAATTTCATCAGAGGTTGCAATGCAGAAATTACACATTCAGCAATGAAAGCACAGTCTTCCAAAAACTCCAAGGCATTTCTTTTCATTCTTACATCCCTGGATATAGATACTTCATTAAAGAAAAAAAAAATAAATAAAAAAAATTGAAGACTGAAATTAGTGTGAAACCTTAGCCCTCAGTTTAAGGATAATGTCAGTATTTCATGTTGAAAAGTACAGAAAAGCACTGATGTGAAATCTCATTCTAGAATCAGGTGAACACAATTACAGAGGAACTGCTATAAATTTAAGTACAATCAAACTATCTGCAACCCATACATATTTCCTTAAAGCCGTCCCCCGTTACCTTACTCAAATATACGCTTAGCATTTGAGACATTCTAGTCTTGAAATACTACACACTTATAAAATACTCTACTCAATCCCTAAAATTTAAAATTCACAGGGAGTAGGATGCTTTGTATTTGCAGTAATAGCTACCATCCTGCTGAGCACATGACCCTGGTAGCACTCCAAAAAACTGTACAAACTACTCTAAATCCATCTTGCGAGGGAAATCACATTTGATAAGTAAATACAAAATAGTTGGGGAATTTAGCCACATAAATACATATTTCTCACACACAAAGTAATTAGGATTTCCTCAGAGCATTAGAGGCTAAAAAGAAATATATTGAACTACAGTCGCTCAAATGTCTCTGTTGAAAGGTATGTGTGTGGTGGGGAATATACACATATATTTTTATGTATGCATTATACACATATATACACAAACATATATAGACATTTTTAGTTAAGGGAAGCAAAAAGCAGTAGTAACAGTAACCAGAAGCTGAGGATCTGTGTACAAAACTGCTTAGAACAAATACAATATCATGTCACTAATACCCATCTTTTCTCCAGCTGGTTTATAATTTCTCTTTTTAAAAAAAGAATTAAGGTAGTCTACATTTCTAACTACTACCCTTCTACCACTCCATACTTCCACTATTTTGAAGGGAGGCACAGGCCAGCATAAAGTCCTACTATCCTAATAGCTCTCTATTAACATCTACACCTCATGTTTAATTTCTCCTTACCCAGCAAGTAAGGTTGCATTTACATGAACATGTAGTACAGCCCAACATCACTAGACCCATAGAGTCAATTAATTGGTGCTAAGGACCTGACACCCACACTATATGTGTTCTGGGGTTTTGCTTTTGACCAGCTGTAGTCTGGTCCCAGGGACTGAATGCCCATTAGTGGTTGGAGCACACTTTCTAATTTCTTTCATTCCAACAGGAATCCTGTTTACTCGCTGAAGCCAAATTGCACTTAAGTGGAGACAATCGAGAGGTTTTCTTTAAAAGAGTGCTCCTGATCCAAATTAAGATGTTAATGCTCATGCACCCAAAAACACATTTCCTGTGGCTCCACATACAGCTATAGGCACCATGTCTCTCTCTTTGAGGCTGTGCCAGCTTATCCTGGTAAGCAGCATGGACCTTGTAGCTTGCTGTCTTCTTCAGAGCCAAAGAGAGGAAGCGGCACCAACATTTGGTCAAGATTTAGCTCCCGTTAAAGGAGACAGGGCAACAGAACAAGCACACACGGTACTTGTTACAGGCAAACCTCAAGCCTGGTTGATGGCCCTCTGCAACAGAGCTTCTCCTGGTGTTCCTGGGAAGACTAGGAAACACAAAGCTTCCCAACAATGTACTTGAAAAAAGTTGTCCAATTAAGTTAATTTGAGGACGTATTATCTACTAAAGAGATTTTTGGTGATTCTGCTATTGTTCTGGGTAAGGAGGGTGCGTGAATACACTTAGGCTTTCAAGACTTTCATAACAATTCAAAGTCCAAGGACACAGATTGTTATTGGTCTTACAGGGCCACTTAAGAGAGCGATACACAGCAAGACATACTGAACGTGGAGGGACCTCACTAACCAAAACATGAACAGGGAATAAAAATAATTAAAATCCTTAAAAATATAGGCTTGCCATTAGAACAGAAAATGATCCTCCCACTTTGCTGCTAACAGTGACCAGCAGCATATACTTAATACAGGAGCTACCAAAGGATTAAGTCTTCCCTTTTACTTAGGTCCAGTCACAGCTCTCTATTCAAACAGAGATTACTATTCAACAGAAAGTCTATTAAAAGCATTGTAGTAGAGCATCTAAGACCCAGTAAGTATGCTGCTACAGGTCATCAACGGATCACTAGAAAGAAAGAAAACATAAGGAAGAAGCTTAATGCAATATTAACAGGTGAAAAAACCCACATGCAAAATGCCTCAAATAAATTTATTAAACTTAAGTTTGCCAAAAATTAATCAGATGGCAAGGGAAGGGGATAAAAACAGTGGTGGGTACCTACAACAGTATTTTAATGAAAACAGGTTTTGTCTGAAGTGACACATCACTTAAATGTTATTCCAACAGAAAACTGAGTGTGGAATATCTTACCTCAGGAATAGGAAGAAGAAGAAATACAATCCCTAATCTCACAAAATACTCCAGGTGGAGGAGTCTTACGGATTTTAATGGGGGATACACTGTGCAAAGAAATCTGCCTTCATGGAGATCCTTGACAAATCCAATAACCTTAAAACTAGAAATAACAGCATTTGTCTCTGGTACAGACTACTTGGTAAGATTTTAAGTACAAGGCAAGTAACAGAGTCCGGAATCGTCATGCAGTTTAAAGGTGGAAAAATATATTTGTTTTCTTTCAAATTAAAGGACGCATTTAATTCACAAGGTGAATAAGTGCTACAAAAAGTAAATAGCAAGTATAACATATAGACTACAGCTTCCTGAAATTCATCAGCCCTGTTCTCTGATATGAATGCAGCACCAGTACTGTGTCCTACCACTTTCAAAGGAATAGCCTTATAACCCAAATATCCTAATGCTATTTTGATGTTACTCCATTTTTCACCACGATCTTGCAACTTCAGCCACACATATGGCTGCTGCCCACACAGACCATCTTCGAAATCATAACGGCTCCATGATTGTGCCACTATGGCACTTTGTGGATCAAGGTATTATCCACCCCTCTCCCTTACCATTCCTTAATAGTTTCAGCAGTGAAAGCCCAGATTCCATTTCAATCCTGTATACTATCTGATCACAAGACTAATCAACTCATGCCGAACAGACAAAAAAAGACACAGAGCTTACCCGACACGCATGTGATAGTCACCGTGCTCACCAGGGCTGGTTTGGTCTTGTGAGCAGAACAGATGCTGAAAGTAACAAAGCTCCAAACCAGCAGCCTGAGCAAAATGCTGTCCCCGAGGGCTTAGAAAACAGCAATAATCCAATATTACATAAAGATTACATATTCAAGCCCTGAAGTAGCAATAGGTACTAAATCTCACCTTCAAGGACTTGTGGTACCACAAGCAGAGAGAGCAGCAAAAGGTACCTAATGCTCAGTGGGTCACCAGACTATGCACGTGTATTTAGGTCACAACAATTAAGCCCTTTTTTTGATTTTCCTGTGCTGGCGAGACCTGCACGCGACTGACCACAGCAATCACATGCGAGTGCCAGGAAAGAGCAGGCCTGGCGCCTCTCCCCCGCTGCAGCCGAGGGGCCGGGCCGTGAGCGCCCCAGGGCTCCCCAGACTGCCACCTCCAACTCGCATGGATATAAAATGGCTGAGAGACCCGACGAGAGCGAAAGGCGGGAGAAGAGCCACCCACCCCGGCGCGGCGGTCTCTCCCGCCGCCTCGCCCCCGCCCGGGGGTGCCCCCTCCCCGCGGGCCGCTCCTCCCGGCCCCTGCGGAAACTCGGCGGAGGGGGAAGCTCAAGGGGGGCTGCGGCACACCTGCGCCGCGGCCCCTCAGCAGGCGGCCAGGGGCAGCGGCGTTCTCGTTCTCGTTCTCCCTCCGCGCCCAGCCCCTCCGCCCCCTCCCCCCGCCCCAGGCCCGCACGGAGC
>JAVJGG010000054.1:6617553-6628725 GCA_035590195.1 Aviceda cuculoides
CCCGTGCCCGGGCATGGGCCAGGCCGCGGGGTCGAACGTTCTCGACGGGGAGGGACGGTTGGGCTTCGGGGGCGCCGGGCCGGGCCGGGCCGGGCGCTGTTCCCGCGGGCTGCGAGCACCCGCACACCTGGCGCACGGGAGGAGGAGAAACACGGCCCCGCCGCGAACGGGCCTCTTGTGGGGCGGGGGGGGGGGAGCCCTGCGCGCTCCCTCCGAGGTTTTTCCGTCAGAACGAACAGGCCCGAGGCAAACAGAGAGAAAGGCAACACGGCTGCTTTGGCACCCCGTTCCACGCGGCTTCCTAGCCGAGGGAAATACCCGCGGGTGATGCAGGGGAGCAGGTGCCTGTAGGCCTACAGCGGTAGGGACCCCCTGCGACACGTCCCCTTCACAGCCGCGCCCTACCGAGCACACCAGAGCCCTACAGGCCCCGGCATGCCCGTGGCGGCCGCCGGCTCAGGCAGGCGGGCTTCCACATGCTGCTGGTGTGCCCACCTCTGCCGCCATCACAGCGACCTCTGCCTCGAGGCTGCCACTGCTGGCTTCAGGCCGTGGCCCCTGCCCGCCATGACTTGGGGAGGTGCCGCCGCATGCCAGGCCTTACCTAGCTCCTGCCGCCGCCGCTGTCGGCCTGGGGTGCGCCGGTCGGCGGTGGTCTGCGGAGGTAAAAGCTGAGGCAGACTGATGGTCCCAGTTGTTCTCTGGGCATCGACGGTGTTGCCAGAGGTCATGGCAAAATCTGGGCAAATGGTCAAAATGGAAATTAGGAAACAGCAATGTGGAAGCTGGGGTAGTAGTGGAAAGCGTAGGTTTTCGAAATTTGTTTGGGTGAAGACAGATGCTGCCTTTTTGTCAAGATACTGCCTCTCATTCATTCTGCTACTCGAAAGAATAAAAGAAGAAAGTCTGTAAGATGATTTGCCTTTTATTGACTTTCAGTTGTCTAATTTGTTTTCATTCCTGTATTAATTAGAACTAACATATTTACATTTAGCTTCCGGGAGAGTGAAGTTATGTTAACTAATTGACTGTGAGGCTGATGAGAAAATGGGAGCATCAACTGATGGCAGCTGCTAGGAGTGAGAAATAGCTCTCCGAGAAGCCAGTTTGTGAAAAGATGAGGATTTGGCACAGAATCCATTTATCAACTATTACGAGATCTGTTAGCTACTCAGGTTTCACTTCCTTTAGTTAAAATATGTACATGTTTGGATTTAACAACTGCTTGTAGCATTTGTAACTGTAAATAGCCATTATTCATATACGTGTTAAGCATTACAGTGTCATAGTAAAATTGAGCGTTTAACAGAATGAAGTGTAAGGTCAAATAAAAGGCTCCACAAAACAGTCTTTTTTTAATTGTATCTATGTTTGAATGCGCAAGCTACATATGTGTGTTAAAATGGACATAAAAGAAGTATGCATGTTAAAATACATAGTTTGGCTTTAATCTATGTGTGTGTGACTTCCCACGCAGCTTTTTTGGCAGAAAATGCATTTGGCATTTTTGGTAGCTTTTGGCAGAATCTGTATTCCCCCTGAATTATTCTTAATAGTGGAATTCATTGTTGCTAATAACCTTGCTAAAAACTTAATGTACCTCTGCCAGTGATTGCTGTAGAAAAACCGCAAAATGTAAATTAATAGTAATCTAAATAAAAATAATGGAGTCTGAAACATTAATTTCCTTTGCCCTGTAATGCTCCAGACATCACTGTGCCAAGGATAGGACTTAAAAATATGTCTCATTCTCTTTGTCATTTCAGTTGGACGCATTGTCTTTGAATTATTTGCTGACATTGTACCTAAAACTGCTGAAAATTTCCGTGCGTTATGTACAGGAGAGAAAGGAACAGGACCTACCACTGGAAAACCTCTCCATTATAAAGGTTGTCCCTTCCACAGAAGTAAGTTCTACGAAATCTTCTGTTTTCCTGTTGGTAACAGAAGTCCTCCATTATCAGTATTTGAAATAATGTTAAATAATAATTCGGAGCACTTGTTTAAGAAATACCTTGACTGAAAGTAAGTTTTTGACTTTTTGATCCTCCTAATGACTAGATGTTCTTACCATGCATTGACAATAGTAAATTATAAATTTACTAGTAAGTTAGTAAAACTAGTGTACTATGAGTTGTGAATAGGTTGAACCGGATTTCAGGTAAAGGATTAAATATCAAGTGATGTCCACTTAACTGAAAAGGAGTACTTAGGGGACACTTCATAGATAAAAGGTGGGTATTGTTTTTATTTAGGTGCAGGTGCTGGTGATAGGGATTGCTCTTAATCTCTGAATTGTTTTTCTTTGTGCCTTTCCTGCCTTGATGCTATATTTTATAATCATTTTCTTTTACAGTTATTAAGCAATTTATGGTACAAGGTGGAGATTTCTCAAACCAAAATGGCACAGGTGGAGAAAGTATATATGGTGAAAAATTTGAAGATGAAAACTTTCATTATAAGGTACTGCATTGAAAATAGTAATTGTATTCAGTTTTTGAAGTTTCAGTTATTTTTATTTTTCTTCAGGTTCAGAATTATCACTCTTTAGTCCAGCGTATTTTTAAGCAGTGGAAAGAATGCAGCAAAAAAGCCCCAAACTAGTTTGTCCTTAAAGTCTTTGTTGAACACAGAACAAATACATGTATGAATACATACAAAATAAGGTCAACCTCATTAAGACAAAGACAACCATAGTTTAGATTTTCTTTTTAATTGCACGATCAGAAATTAATTTGAAGCAATATTTCAGTTCTCATCGAAGTAGGGGTATTATTTTAAGAGTGGCAAATTTTGTCACTCTGAAGCATATACAGTATGTTAGCATTAAATGGATTTTATGTTTTTTTTTTTTATATATACTAATAATATTCATAAGACTAGATGTGAGAAATATCTTTCTTAAGAAGTGGGGAATCCATGGTAGATAGCAGAATTAATCCAAAGAAAAATCTAAAAGAAAGCATTTTCCCCACTACAGTTACTTTCAATGATATGAGAAGTAAAAGGCTTTTTACGAATGGCTTTTTTTCACCCAGAATGTTGGGAAAATGTGCTGTGAACAAAGCAAGTTTTTCAATATGCAAAGGTCTCAATTTGAGGATGTCATTTTAAGAGATGCTGGCTTTGATGGCAGAAATTCCTACCCCTCCAATTACTTATTCCCACTCCTTGTATCACAGCTCACTATTTCATTACTACCAACTATTAGTGCGGTCCCACAAGCAGTTTTGTCAGCCCAGCTGTGGGAAGAGAGGAGGGAGCTGTGCTGTGAGAGTAGGAAATTCTAAAACCGTCTTTGTCCTCAAAATCGGCATCTAGTGACACCAGGAAGACTGCAGGTGCATGTGCTTTACACACACAACAAGTACAGTTTTTGAACAACGGTTTTCTCAGGATGTGTCATGTGTCTTTTCTTGTTTCTTTTTGAAAGGCATAACCTTCAAAATGTCCATTACCATTCTTCAGGCTTCTCTTTGTCGTCAAAATCAAACGCAGCTGATGCCTCCAGGATCTGTCTTTTGACATAAGATTGAGTTCTTTATGCTTTTGAAGAAGAAATGTTTGCCTTCTGTATTTTTAAATCTTTTTCTTAAGCATTTTAGTTCTACCTTTCTTTAAAAATGGGTATTCCAGGTAGGGAAGAAGACTGCTTTTCACCATACTATACAGCAGGTCTGTGTACCTTAAGCCTACAACGTACACAGTATTTGAAGATCTCCAAATTTAAGTATTACCTGTACACTGTGACTTAAATGTTTTTGGCTATCAGACTTAGCTATTCTGGAGAAAAGTCGTAACCATTATAATTGTTCTGAGTGCTCACCCGTGTTCTCAGCTGTACATAAAAGGCTGTGTGGCTGGAAAAAGCCCCTGTGCTTGAACTATCAGTAATTGCATCTTGAACCTGGGTGGGAGTACTACTTGGAAACAACAAAAATAACATGTTCTGCAAGTACCCCTTACAACAGCCAAGACACCTGCTGCTGTAGGTGTAACAATTCTCAGCATTGGCATGAACTGTCTTCATATCATGTTATTATGTGATAGCACGTGAATAACTCCTCAACAAGACTGACTAAAAAACTTAATAGATGTTGTCCCATGGTTAAAACAAAGCCCTGACTTCAGTTGTGCTTGCCACCAAACAGTATTTTAGGAAAAGAAAATATGGCGATCCCCCACTAGTCAGGCATCAAAGTCCACAGCCAAGGTCGGAGCAATAACTGGAAATGTAGCTTCAGAATTCATCATAGAGTTAATTATAGTGTGAGAGATGTTCTCTGAAGTCTGACACTTGCTATGATGATGCCCATAGCACTTCTGCTTAAAGTTACTCTTCTCTATTGGTCCTTGTCACAGGATCTCTAGCTCCCTGAAGAAGGAGACTTGGTGTCATTGTTCCTTTTTTAGTTGTACTGTCAAGTGAGATCTGGAGGTAATTATGAATGGAATGCAAATGATCCCCATTTTTGTACTTCCCTGACTGCTCAGCTATAACAAAAGTTGTCAGTGTGCCAGGGATGAGTTGAAGAACTCACTTGGATCTTATACAGAGTCTGGGAGCTCAGTTCCCATCATCTGTTGGCCAAGTATGTTAGGATTTTAGTGGGAGTTAAAATGCCTCTGCTACTTAGAAATTCACTGGATCTTGCACTTGGTCTAGCAGTCCTGCAAAGTGTCATCAAACCACTGTCTTGGTCAATGATGAGTTGGTTTTTTTGACACTTGAGGACACCGGAGCTACCCGTTTGTTCTTGTGTTGTTTGTATGTTTTCCTGTGAATTGCAATAAACTGCAAGACTTTGTCTGTAGTCAGCTTAACTGTGTCAGATCAATTGCACTATGCTTTTTTGGTGTTACTTCTCCAGCTAATGGCTGTGCTGTTGTGGAACACCGAATTTACTCAGTCCTCAAGCAGTGTTGTTACTATGGTATAGTTTGCAAGCCTTGAATCTGTCAGAGAATCTGTTTTCGTCTGGACTTTTTTACTTGCTTTATAAGCTTACCAAATGACAAGCAGAAACCATCATGGGAAAGACTGCTGTAATCTGCAGTGTTCAAAACACTCATGGCAAGAAAATGGATGAGTGACAACAGTTTTGTTTATAAATAGGGACTCTCATCATGAGGCTAATGTTGAGACTTGGTCCCAAACAAAATGGGGTTGCATGTTAAGTGTGAAGATCAGAGCCGCCAGACTGCTGTATGTAACTTTCCAACTTGTCCTCCAAGTCTTTATAGACAAAAGGTAAACAGGCAGGTGTAAGGCAACACCAGAGCTTACTGTTACTTGGCTCTTTGTTTACAAACCATTAGCATTAGTTGTAATTGAAAAAAAAAAAAAAAAGTAAGATTTACAGGTCTTATTCTGCCTCTTGAGCAGTGAATCAGTGACCAGCCTCAAATGCTCTTTGAAAAAGTCTCCTATGGCGGAACCTTTCTGATTAACTTGTTTGCCAGCAACTATGATGCGAAATGTCAAATGTTTCTTTTGGAGGCTGCATTCCTGCAGGCTTGCTACCAGATGCCTTCTCTTGCTGTGGAACACAAGCTTCTACTCTGTCATTTGCCATCTCTTGATTCCCAGGATGAGTTTCAGGATTAGAAGAGATAAAGCCAAGCTTATTCCAGTAGCTCTCTGTTGCCTGGGTGCAACTCTAGCTCCTGGCTGTACAACCTTTTCCCAGAGTTCCTGAGCCAAATCCTGGTTGAAAAATTCAGGCTCATTGTGCCGTATGACCAGATGAACACCTCAGGCAGGGAGTTCTCCCTACTACCATGAAAATCTAAACACTGTGTGGGAAAACAGTTTTCAAAACAACAGGTTCTTCAAAGTGGTAGAGACTATAAGGGACAAATTGGATGCTTAAATACAGCTGTCTCAGACTGTTGTCTCAAAGTAATCAACCTCCCGTCGAGCTCTGAGGTCTGCTTCACAGCAATTTCTGCTCCCATCTCCTCTGTGCAGTCATGCTTCCCCCCCCACCCCTCCTCCCCACACTATCAAGTTTCTTAGGAATACCACAGTGTGCATGCTTCAGACATGTACCAGTGTCTTGGCATAACATACTGACTTATATTAAATGGAGTTCCTTGCACTTAATAACCAGATCAGCTTGGGGAGAATAATATCTTAACAGCTGTGTCACACCGGTTTAACAAGAGATTCACAACATATGAAAAGTACATTTTTGCAGTACAGGTGAAAATGAAATAATCTGCATGATGGAGAAATATAATTCCTATTTCAAAGAAGGAAAAAGTACTTATGGCAAACAAAATAAACAGTATCTTCTCACGTTGGGCTGTTTTAATAAATTTTTATTAGTTTGTGGCCTGGTAGCGTGAACCAAAATAATTAGATGGTCAAAAATCCCAGCAGAATAAAACCTCTCTCTCCAGGAAAGTGAAGGAGTTAAAAAACCCCCACCAACCTTTAAATAATAAGGACCACGGTTCCCTAAAAGCCACAGGTTTTCAACATACTTTTTGTGAGTAGCCCTTATAAAATTAACAATACATGCCCATCTTGACAATGTAACATTAAAGTTGGTTTAAGTGGTGTTTAGCTTTGTTTCTTGAGGCCAGTGGTCTTGAATAATCCAGTGAGGAACTTCACGTGTCTCTCAGGTGATCTGTCTAAACTCAGCAGCTCTGCAAGGGATTGAGTGTACAGAAGCAGACATGTTACAGCATCACATCACAGATGTGGCTCTGCTTGCTAGACTGCTAGGTGGCAAGTAAAGATGCAGAGCTGGGCATTTGCCCTCTTCAGTCATGATAGGTAAAATTAGTGCCAGCTGTATGTAACTGGTTTACCAAGTTGTCATTATGGCTGTCCTTGCTATATGTTATTAGTAGGCTTACAGAGTCTTACGTGTGGTTTTATAACAGATCTTTTATGTGTTGATTGTGATTTTTTTTTTTTTCCCCAATGCAGCATGATAAACCAGGGCTGCTGAGCATGGCAAATGCAGGACCCGGTACTAATGGCTCTCAGTTCTTTATTACAACGGTGCCTACTTCTCACCTGGATGGGAAACATGTGGTGTTTGGCCAAGTGATCAAAGGAATGGGTGTAGTTAAAATGTTGGAAAACGTTGAAGTAAAAGGAGAAAATCCTGTTAAGGTAAACAAAATCCAAAGCACTTGGGGATAATGTTTATTCTTCCATTATATGATGTATATTCATTTCTTCTAAATGCTTAGTGTAATGTTTAGCAATATTAAATGTTAGCCAGTTATTTTTGCTAACAGTGTTAATTTCCATTTTACTGTCCTTGTTAAAAGGCTTTTGTTCCTTTGCTGTAAATTTCCCCTGCACAAACAATTTATTATTCAACACAGCTGTGAGGGTGGAAGCCTCAGGGTGCAGGTGGAAATGCACAGCTGGCAGTGTAGGGTGGGTGATGAAATTAAAAGTTGGAATTCACAACCCTACCAAGTGAATTCTTATGAATTTTATGTCAGAAGTTGTATTTCTGGAAGAGCAATTGGTGTGTAGGTCATGTCAGTTTGTGGTTGTTTGAAAAATTGATACCTCTGTAACTTCAAAAGACTTGGCAATTTAAGAAAGAGCTGTCTTCTCTAATGTAGTAGAACTTCCATGTCGTGTGTTTTGCTGCAGCTCAGCTTGCTGCCAGTTCCTCTTCCAGCCTCTCCATGTAGTGTGGGTATGGTGTTCTTGGAATGCTGCTCCTCTGAACACAACACTTCTGTGATAAAAGCCTTTTGATGAGGATAGGCTAATGATGTGATGGGGTTTCTGAAATCCAAACACCCAAACACCAGATGAAAAAGCATTTTTACTGAATTTCAAAGAACACTCAGAAGTTGTGGCTTTTTTGGGGGAAATTGTCATAATAAGTAATATTGCTATTTACACTTCATTTTTTTCAGTTGTGCATCATTGCAGAATGTGGAGAGCTAAAGGAAGGAGATGACTGGGGAATTGTTCCCCAGGATGGATCTGGAGATGTTCATCCAAATTTTCCTGAAGATTCAGATATAGACTTGAAAGATGTAAGTTTTTTTCTTTTAAGGTATTTTACAGAATGCAAGAAAAGACTTGTAGGTAATCTGAGTTACATGGTGTCTGCGATGATGTTCACTAAGCATTTTTTCTTAAGAATCGATCAAGCTCCTGATTAAATGGTGACATTCAATTTTAGGAAAGAGAATGGTGTGGGAGGGGATTGCTCTCTCTCTTTTTTAGTGCTAATTGCAGCTGATTTTTTCCCCAGTAACAAAAATCACGATTAATTACAGTTATTACACTTTTTTTCTGTTCTTTGTTTCTTTTTACTTTTGTCTGTGCTATAGTGACAAATTGCAATTACTAGAACTCCATCCTGCACATGACTAACTTAATGTTGTACCTACACACTTCTTCTGTGCAACTTTTAAAATATCTACCCTTAAAAAGATTTTGCCTTACTTACTATAAATAATAAAGGATCAACGTTTTTAAAAGATTTTTACTACATCAGAGCTAGTTGTTCTCAATTCCCAGTAGTTGTGTGGTTCTCACGTTGTTCAAACTGAAGGAAGACTTGTTGTTGAGAGTTACAGAGCAGACTGCTGAAAGCAGCTCTTCTGCAGGTTTTTACTTTATCATGAAAATGAAATAGACAAACTGTGTAAATCAAACAGTGATTTGTGAGAAGGTAAAAAAAGGGGGCTGCACATGTAGATTCCAAATACAGAATTAGAAATAGAATAGTAAAAAACCCATTACAGCTAGAAACCAGGAACTCCTTGTATCTGGCTATTGAGAAGCACTTGAACTTGTGAAAATGTTTTTGGATAGTATTTGTTGTGTTTCAGAACTGAAGTTGGCAGATGCCTGCCTCCTTTAACTTTATAAACTTGTTTGTATAAACTAACTACAGAAACCATGGTGACATTGGTCTCATGTTGTGATCAGTTTTTTTCAAGGTCAGTAATTCTAGTAGGGTAGAAGTGTAAACTGATAGTATTACAAATGACAATATATACATTTGACAGAGCTTAAGACATCTGTGGTATAGACAGCAGTAATTATAAACTGTTTATTGCCACTGGAAAAGTAACTTAACACTTAAAATGTATGCCATTCTGGAAATAGAAATGATGGATTTGATAAAGACAGGCAGTTGTTCTTTTTCTCCTTCAATAGCTGTTTTAAGTGTTTCGAGAGAAGGAGAATTGTGTTGATACAACTTCTAGTTTGAGAGCGTGCAGAGTTCAGGTGACTAGTACCATTTTGAGAAGCAGAAGACAAAATTTTCTCAGGAAATAAGGCAGTCTTGGTTGAATACTTTAATTGTTAACATGACTTCTTTTCTATGAATAACGGTCAACACCTTTATATATAGCTTTGTGTGGGTAGCAGCATTTAGGGGAAGGAGTTGAACTGCTATGTTGTCTCCAGTATTTGCTCACCCTTTATACTGTAGAAAACCTGTTAGGAATTTCATCTTTCAGACTATTGTGTGACATAAAGTAGAGAATATTACAGGAGTGGTTTGAAGCTAGTATTTGTCTAAAATTGGAATATTTTTATTCCGAGATTTTATAATCTTTGAAAGAGGATGGACATGGTGTCCTACTGTTAAACATCAAGTAATTCAAGACTTCTTTCATAAGTACATTCATACTTTATATTTTCCATCTATTTTATTAGGTTGACAAGATTGTGGCCATAGCAGAAGACATAAAGAATATAGGAAATACTTTCTTCAAATCGCAAAATTGGGCAATGGCAGCTAAAAAGTATAGTAAAAGTTTACGGTAAGGCTATCATCATTCAATCAGGTAGTTCCTGTAACCCAAATTAATACTGCTATCAAGCAATGATATGTGCATTTTCAAAGTGCTTGTTGCTGTGCTCTTTCCTTTTTTTAAAAAAAAAGAGCCTTCCGAATCTGGAAAACAAGTTGATTTTCACCTACTTACTCAAGTAGATCTTCTGCTCATTGCTAGGTAAGAGCTATAGGCAGGAAGTATTGTTTGTATCTGACTGAATGCTTCTTTTTTAATACTCTTGCTGTGCTGGTGCATAACTGGGAAGAAAAGCACAATAGTATACAGGGTAATTAATGGACAGGAAAAGAGGGAGGTAACTTTTTGTCTGATTTCTAAAAAACAGTAGGTTTAGGAAATTGGTAAGTTCAAGAGAGAGTACCCCCAAATGTGACCCTTATTAATTCATTATTATTTTTTCTGAGGCTCCATACCATCATCCTGACTCCATGTATAATTCAGACTTGCCTTCGAAATCATAGTCTTTCTGCTTTTGTTTCCTTACTGCTGCTTGCTTCTTTTCATGTTTTTTGCTTTATGTATATGAGCTTCTCCTAAAAACTTTTTAAGTTATACTGACCTTTACCCCTACCTTCTTAATGATCACTAGCAGTAACAATAATGCAAGAAAAAAAGAATTCAGGCGTGTTTAATGCTTCAGCTGAGTTTAACTGTCTGGGTTTCAAACAAATGTCCTTCTGAAGCATAAAAATGAATCCTTTAATTACAGATATTAACCCAAGATGCAATGTCTCCCCTTCCCTCAAAAAGCCCAAGACAGACCAACAGAACCCCCAAAGTAAATTGGATTTCAGAAAAAAGGCTGGAATGGATCTTTAAGGATCTTTGTGTTGTATCTGTCCATTTCCTACCCCATTCCTAGGTAAATATCAGGTATAACTATGCCATCCCTTACAGTTGCTTGTTCTTAAGCACACCCAGTGAAGGGTCTTCCAGTTTGAGTAGACAGCTTTTATTTGGTGTTTATTTATCCCTGTGGATGGAAAGGATAGTAACTTTTCTAGACTAAACAAAACTGATCATCCCAGCTCTTCTTTATAGGTCAAACTTCTGCGGACATGTCCTGTTGTTTTATCTTAAAATCTAATACTTTACGTGGGATGGTATATTTTAGTTGGCACTTCACCAGAACTGATAAGAATAGAATAGCTCCTATTGGGGTATCTCCCATGTGTTGTGTACAACTCACCTAGCAAACCGTCTGGCAGTCTTATTTTTTTCTTTTCACCAACAGTAACCATTATGACCTTCTGTTCTTTTTCTTGTCTTAGAATCATGGAATGGCTTGGGTTGGAAGGGACCTTAAAGATGATCTAGTTCCCACCCCCCTGCCATGGGCAGGGACACCTTCCACTAGACCAGGTT
>JAVJGG010000054.1:6629679-6641771 GCA_035590195.1 Aviceda cuculoides
ATCCACCAAGTGGTCCATCTGTCAAATCCATGTCTCTCCAATTTAGAGACAAGGATGTTGTGCGGGACAGTGTCAAACTCTTTGCACAAGTCCAGGTAGATGATGTCACTTTCTCTTGGCTTATCCACCAATGCTGTAACCCAATTGTAGAAGGCCACCAAATTTGTCAGGCATGATTTGCCCTTAGAGAAGCCATGCTGGCTGACACCAGTTACCTCCTTATTTTCCATGTGCCCTAGCATAGTTTCCAGGAGGATCCACTCCATGATGTTGCTGAGGACAGAGGTGAGACTGACTGGCCTGTAGTCTTAATGCTGCTTAACCAGTTTTTTTTAAGGTATTTTATATGTAAGAATTGACACTTTATCAAAAAATGTATTGCTTCCTGTTGTCTCCCTTGATACTCATCTTACTGATTTCTTTGACTTGGAAGCTCTAATTTTGTTTCCAGAAATGGTCTTTCATGTTTTGGTGTGATTTATAAATATTATAGGTGTATTCTATTTATTTTGAACATAACAGTTTTGTATTATAACTCTCCCTAGTTTTTCACCCTGTTCTCTCCCTTCTGGTTCTCATCTTTTACATGATGCCCAGCAAGTGGAAGAATCACTGGGACTATGTCTAATTTATTTTTTAAGTAGTATTGCTTATTTCTGTGATCCAAAGTTGTATACAAACCATTGAACACTCAAAAGATAGGGCATGCAGAAATTGAACTTACACAGGCACTGATCTGCAAAGACTGCATTAATCATGGCGTGCTTAAAATATGAATGCATGCAAACATGTGGTTTTTATTTTTTAAATAAAAACCACAGAGGTTCTATCAAGTAGGCCATTAAAAGAGTTAGAGCTTTTATATCCACAACAGACCTTTGCCACTTGAAATAAAAACCTGACAGCATTGGCACATTATAAATTAAGAAGAATGAGACAGTTTGCCTATGAAACAGAGATGCAGTAAATGATGTGGCTTAGTTCTGAAGCAGTGTCAGTTTTGAAGTTCAGGAAAAAAGTCATAAAGGAAGAGACTGTGGAAAGGAGGTAAAGTTACTAATGCTCATAAACCACTCTCCTTTACAAAGTAAAGTTAGCTTCAGGTTTCAGCCAGAAATGCCTAAACTAATTAAAATATTACTGAGGGAACTGAAGAAGAGATGAAGCTTCCCATGAACGTGGAAGGTGCTGTGGTGGTGTGGACTTTTTGCCACTGATGAGCAACATGTTTTTTGAGAGTAACAGTCATTGAGATAAATTCTAATGGTTTCATGCCACCTAGAACAGTGTATTTGTCTAAGAAAAAGAATGCTGTTAGTACAGTGGAGGACTAGGAGTTACAGGAAAACATTCACCAGTGAGTTCATCTTTTTTGTCAGGGTAGGTCTTAATATATTTAGTTTAATAAATATCTGTAGTAGTGGAATTGAAGCTGCTTTAAAAATACCAGTTTGGATAGGCCAGTTTGCACATATCTGTGGAAGGATAGCTAAGGGCAGAACAAAATGGAAGTTGCAACACTAACACATGTTCTCTGTAAATCTGTTTTTCTGCAGGTATGTAGAAGCTTCTGAAGCAGTGGCAGAGGAGGCAGACAAACCAAAGTTGAAGACTGTTGCTTTGACCTGTGTTTTGAACATTGGTGCTTGTAAACTAAAACTGTCAGATTGGCAGGGAGCCATTGAGAGTTGTTCAGAGGTAAATGTTTAGTATTTTGATTAACAATTAGCTTATATAGAAAATAGAGACTGAAACTACAAAGCTTTTCCAGAGAGTTTTCTGCCAAGCTTATGATTTGAAAGTAAACAAAGTAGAAGACTGATTGTGAAGTTATTCCTAACTTTCCAGTATGTGGCTTTTAAAAAACATTTTGAAATTGAAATGACTCATTAGGAACAAACAGAAGAGGGCTGTTGCTTACTGCCAGAAAAAAATGCATGTTGTCATTGTCAGTTTGGTTTGCAGAGCTAATTTTTATATTACAAAGAGTTAAACTGTCTTCAGTGGAAGAGGAGTACTCTTCTCTGGAAGACTAGTATGAGCACAATGTGTTACTTGCTTTTACATTTGATGGTCTTGTATTTTATTCATTGAAGTGATTTTTCTAACTAAAGGCTTTTCAGGAAGGCTTAGTGGTGAAATGAAACCAGTGAATAGGAAGAAAGAAGGAAAGAATAAATATGGAAATAATGAAAAATAATAGAAGGAAAAAAAAAAGCAACAGTGACATAGATATACTGACAGCATTTAGTATATTTGAGGAAACTTTAAATAATTTGGTAAAACTCTGAAATTTTGAAGGAAACAGAGTAAAGAATGCTCTTATTTGTTAGCAGAGGATCCTGAGCAGCATCTCCTACGGCTTCATGCTGAAAGCAGGAGTCTTGGCTAATCTGTGTGTCTTTAGAGAGCTGGCTTGCTTTCTAGCCTGCTCCTGGTGTTACCACAGGGAAGACTTTCATTAACCTATATTCAGAATGGACAAATAGGGTATGAGGAAAGAAAAAAAGTAAGAAAAAATGTGTAATGTGATATCTGTCATCTAGAAAATGGTAAAAAATAAAACAGCATTTGTGTAACAGATAGAAATTACTAAACATAATACATGCCATTGTGGGGGGGAGAAAAAACCCACTTTTTTTAAGATTACAGAATTGTTAGATAAAGGCAACTGCATAGCTGTAATAGACTTTTGTAAGGTATTTAGCTTAAGTCTCATAACAAGTGTTAAACAGTGTATCACTGTTTTAATCAGAACACCAGTTTCCTAAGATTAACTAGTAGTGTTCAAGGTAATTGTTAATGAGAAACTATACACTTTCATTTTTATGATTTCCTAAGGCCATGAGCGATTTAAATTAACAATCTGTAATACATGCATTATTTGGCGTAAATAAGGAATTACACACGGCTGAGCCTGTTCAAACAACCTTGCTTTAAAATAGCTGTAAGCACAGTGGTCGAGCTAAAAACAAGGAATGCTACCTATGTGTACACAGTGCAGACACCTAATTTTCTAATTCTTGACACAGAAGAGGCTCTAGGCTTTATAGCAGACAGATCAGGATGGGCGCCCAGAGTAATATTTCCTTTATATTAACATCCAATACTGAAGTGATTTAAAGAAAATCTGGATGCAGTCTAATGTATATAATTTTTAATTAATAATTTAAAGTTAATAAATGAAATAAAGCCACACATCCATGCAGAGATTTCCTCTAATAACTAAGAAACTATATTATTTAAAATAATTTAAAAAAAGACACTATAGAACTATCTGCAGTAAGAAAAAAGAACATGATCTTCACAAGTATCCTGGTTTCAGCTGGGATAGAGTTAATTTTCTTCCTAGTAGCTGGTACAGTGCTATGTTTTGAGTTCAGTATGGGAAGAATGTTGATAACACACTGATGTTTTCAATTGTTGCTAAGTAGTGTTTAGTCTAAAGTCAAGGATTTTCCAGCTTCTCATGCCAGCCAGCAGGAAGGCTGGAGGGGAACAAGAAGTTGGGAAGGGGACACAGCCAGGGCAGCTGACCCAGACTGGCCAAAGGGGTATTCCATACCGTGTGATGTCACACTCAGTATATAAACTGGGGGCAGTGGGGGATCACTGCTCAGGAACCAACTGGGCAGTGGTCAGCAAGTGGTGAGCAATTGCATTGTACATCACTTGTTTTGTATATTCCAATTATGTTTTTATTATTCTTGTCATTTTATTATTGTTATTATCATTATTAGTTTCTTCCTTTCTGTTCTATTAAACTCTTCTTGTTTCAACCCACGAGTTTTACCTTTTTCCTTCTGATTCTCTCCCCCATCCCACTGGGTGGTGGGGAGTGAGTGAGTGGCTGCGTGGTGCTCAGTTGCTGGCTGGGGTTAAGCCATGACAATAGGCAAGAAAACAAAACGGCTAGCTAGCCAAATTAACTGAGGTACTTTGAAAAAATAATTTAAGTAATCAAATAGTGGAACAATCTCCTTGCCCAGCCACTGTATTTCCTATTTTGATATTGTCACATTAGAGGTGGCATATAAACCTTAGTGAAACCATTCAGCTCAAAAAAGGCATTATGACTGGAACTTGGCCAGGTTCCTGAAGCCTGAGATGGATTGCTTGTATGTATCTTTCTAGCCTACAGTAAAAAAAGCTTTACAGGAAATCTGCTTGTTTTCTTTATTATGCCATTTTTTTGTGTGAAGGAAGAAGCTGCACTGTGAGACTCAAGGTCAGGATAATTTGAACTGCAGCAACACCTTTGTCTTGACAGCTATATATACAGACACACGCACACACAGAAGTTCCATTTGACCCATTTTATGCTTGTCCTTCACAAAAGACCACTTCTGGTGCAGTGGTATTAAGACTGATTAGCTAGCTATTCAGTGTGCTACATTACAGCATTCCTTTTTACACAGTTAATGTTTTGACAGCTTACCCTCAAACTAACTGTGGAGATTGTCTGCTGGTGTGAACTGTGCCATTTGCAGAGATGGGAGGCTGTGAAGTATATGAAATGTTAATGTGACAATTTTATTAAATTTACAGGCTCTTAAAATAGATCCAGCAAATACTAAAGCTCTCTACAGACGGGCTCAAGGATGGCAGGGAATAAAAGATCTCGATCAGGCATTGGTAATGATCACAACATTTAATTTTTTTTTTAAAATCTAAACATTTTATCAGAACATTAATTTATATTTCTCTTTTATTTAAGGCTGATCTTAAAAAGGCTCATGAAATAGCCCCTGAAGACAAAGGTAAAATAAAGCTGTTTCTTTATGAATTCTTTACTTTTTTTAAGAATGTAACAAACCAGGGTAGTATTTAGTAGGAAACTGTACCAGCGTGATGCCTAAACGCTGACTTCTAACAGCTTAAACGATGATGTATTGAGCACAAAGCCCACTGAGGTGGAAAACCTTTTTTTATACAGCAGTGATGCTTCTGTTGCTTATGTAGGTCAACAGCATGCATCTTGAACCATCTCCCTGTTTCCCAGGGGCTTTATTAACTTTCTTAATTTCCTGGTCTAATTGGATAAGATTTTTAGCTCATAAATTCTGTGTTGGCACCAGTAATATGCTTGTACACCCTCCTCTACCTAGTTCCTTTACCGGGTGAAACAAAGTAAGGGACAAGGGTTGTTTTCTGATAGTATCTGACCTAATAGAAGATTAAATGCAGTTCTATTAAATGAGATAACATGGGTAAGTTGCAGCAGTGTGACCTGGTCTTGACATACAGGAGAGCTGATGTAAAGAGATTACTATAACTGTGTCATGGATTTTCTTTTTAAGCAGCTATCCAGACAGAAACACTCAGAATCAAGCAGAAGATAAAAGCCCAAAAGGAGAAAGAGAAGGCAGCTTACGCCAAAATGTTTGCTTGATTTTTTTTTTTCTCTAAACTTTTAAATCTATGCACTAACTCATGCAAAAGGATAAATGGAGCTGCTTCTTTCATTTGCCCTGTACTGCAGTTTTCAGTGTTTACAACTCAGTGTAATAATAAAGAAACTGGTCAAAGGTGAAGTGATTTTCTTTTTTTAAGCTGTACTAATTCATGTTTTGCAACTCAGTTGTGTTTCTAATGTGTAAATCAGTAGTGGTTGTGTTTTTGCAGCTTAATAGTTAGTGCTTCCTAAGAAGCTTGGTTTCACACCAAGACAATTTAGGCAGTTTCTATTAGAGTTTTTATTAGAGCAGGCCTGATTTCTTGTAAGGAATAAAAATGCTGGTAGACATACAGTGAAGGTGCAAGTATTACACTTTTTAACTGCTTTACACATTGTATTGCAGATAGGCTCCCTATTATCATCAGGAAAAAAAAAAATATGTAACTGTGGATTTGATGTAAAATGTGTAACACTTAAAAGCAGTGACAATTTTCTAGACTGATGTATTTTCCCTACTGCAAGGTAGGATTACATACAGTTAAGTCACTCCAGATAGAGATAGAAAATACTTTTTTTAAGGGTAGGTACTAAATTCTTCCACCATACCCACAATTCTGGATATGGCTCTTGTTATCACTGAACTTCAGTAATAAATCCAAGATCCAAAGTTCCTTTGTCAGTCCTGAGAACTTTCTTCTGCCTGCCACACAACTCCTGTAAAGAAGTCCTATTTAAATAAGGCTAGGGTTTAACCAGAAGGCACCAACTATCCATTTAATGCAACAGTCATACCTAAAATTCAGAGTGGCATTTAGTCTCAAACTCTTTAACATTCAAGTCAGTGCTGTACTTTAATTACACTGCAGCATAAAATACTCCAACTTATTTGTTGGCGATCAGAAGTCACTGAATAGATTTCCTATCGGTTTACATGCCATTATAAGCTGGTCCTCCTCCACCTTCAGGCACTACCCAGTTAATGTTCTGACTTGGGTCTTTAATATCGCAGGTTTTGCAGTGGACACAGTTCTGAGCATTTATCTGCAGCCTTGATCCTTCTCCTGTTTCCAGAGGAATATATTCATAAACTCCTGCAAAGAGCAAAACAGAGCTATCACTTCACTGAACTGTTTCCCCCTGCATATATGCTTTACCACTTAACCAGCAACTGTAATGAGGGAAGTATACTGCTAGTGTGATTCAACTGCCTTCTTCCATGTGTACTAGTTATTTCACCATGCAAATACTGTTAATATATTTTAAGACCTGCAATTGAACCCTCTTCTTGGAGGATTTGGATAGAATGCCTGAAGAAGTAGTAGGCTGGGTGGACTCTTCCTGAAGTACTTAGTCTTTCACCTTGCAAAAACAGCCGACACATTTTTATTACCTACCTGCTGGACAAAATCTTTGTTCCGGTCCATCGAATACAGCCAGATTCCTGCTCACAGGGATGCTGTCATCTCTGAGAGTTAAATGAGCAGGCTGGTCATGTTCATGGTTTGTACCGCTTAAAGCCACAGATGAGAGGAGATCAAAACTGATTTTTCCATCAGGCTTTGGGTATTCAATAGGCGTGCAGTCTTTGGCTGGCTTGAGCTGAGCAAAATCTGGTCCTAAATATATTTTTAATAAGTAAGTTTCAGTATAGAATTACTGTAATTTGCAGTTACTCAAAAACAATTTAATTAAGCTATTTTAACTTCCCTTGTCATCAGAATGAAGTATTTTGTAAAAGGTAGCCTTTTTCATGAGACAAAAAACTATGCTAAGTAGAATAGTGTTTTAATGTCTTCATTTACATTATATGCGAGGTAATACTGCAAAGTCTGCTTCAATGTCTTATCACCGATTTCTTTTCTACACTTTTAAGGCCTCACCACTTGACCAGATGTGCTCTAGCTTCAACTAAGACCAGAAAATACTGACATATATATGTAGTATCTTCTTTCCAGAGATACTGAAATTACCTGGATGTTTCAATGTCCATGGTTCCATTCCTCTCAGTATCCAATAAAATACACCTGTGTAAATCATGCCTCCATACACACCAAGCATGCTATGGCAGGATGGTCGGATGTTTCTAACCGCGTACAGCTCTTTCCAGACCCAGGACTTTTTCAGGTTCTCTTCATATTCTTGCACATCAAGTCCTAAGGCAGTACATTACTTGTTAGGTACCTACAGTACACAGAGACTATCCTTGAAATAAAAAGTAATTGCTGAAAAAAGGCAATTGTTAGCAATGAAGGCAGCAAACTAATAATTTCAGAACAGTAAGCTAGGAATATACTAGACAGCATATTTCAGCCTCTTGAAGAGAGATCTGTTTTATTGGCAGTTAGCAGCAGCTATCTACTGCTCCTTTGTAGCTTCTATTAAATGACCCATACGCAGCATTAAATTGCCTCAAACCTCAGCTAAATGTAAAGATAACTGGCCAGGTGACTATATTGGCACCTCTATGGAAAAACAGCTACTCACTCATAGAATCTATGAATTGACCAGGAGAGTTCACCTGTGATCCAAGAGCTAGGTTTGTAATTTTAACCTTGTAAAGAAAAAGCTTTTGAACTTGACAAGTTATGCAGCCACACACATGCCAATTTCAGTAACTGGCTGTGGCCCAATGAATGATGCAAGTGCTAGAGAACATTTTTTGTCCCTTTGTAATCAACAAGTTAATGAGATATTAGACTACAAACTTTTGATTTAAACTCTTTGATTGTATTCTTTGTGAATACTAGACACTGCACACTTGCCACATGACATCTACTGCAGTGTAGTTAAAGCCAAGTAATTATCTCAGGAAAAAAAAAAATGTTTCTTCAAATGGAAATTTACTGAGATCTTCCCCTTCACCATTCTTCATTACTACTGTATAGGAACAGATGTTCTAAATAGTAAGTTTTAAGCCTTGTCTATACATGAAAACATGCTTCAGTCCATATTTTCTGTCTCACATACAGCTCTGTAAAAAGCTTGTTACCTATGCACAAAGAAAGTGGACTGTAATATACTACTGTCTTGACAAAACTGGAAACAGCATATAAAACCTGTCCATAATCAAACAAGAGTGGCACACTACCCAGTAAGAGCGTTTATTGTTTCAGATGGGTTCTAAGCATTTTAACCTGCTATACTAGTTGAAGTTTTAATTGTTCAGCATAGTCTCTGGCAAGATGGATTGCATGTTTCAGCGAACAAGAGCTCACTAGGACTGAATCCACCACTACAGAGAAGAGATTTCTAAAATAATAATCATGTGGTACCAGGCTATAGTGTCCATATAGTGTCTATGTTTCAGAATAACTGAAATTCTAATGGGGTTCTCTGTACAGTCTTTGTTAACAGATTTAAGGGAACAACAAAGGCTTAAATAAATCACTACAAGGCAGTCAGGATCAGGTGATTACTTCAATGTGCTTGCATTACATTTAATAGGGAATAAACATAGTCTCAAACTGAGAAGATTATAAAATTAAAGACAGAAAAAGAGGACTGAAGGAAAAAAGTATCCTAACAATTAACAGTGAAGAGCAAACTTTAAAAATCTCACCCTGTTTTGCTTACATTTAATCTGTTCCTTTAATTTTTTCCCCTCTGATTCTGCAATCTTTCAGTAACACTTTTTGAATCATAAACTGCTAATTTTTAACATATTTGTAGGAAGGAAATGCATACTATTCTTGTTTACTTACACAGGAAGCATAAGCTTACTTTTCAGATGCTTGTTAGAAGCATATTTTTGTTCTAGCGGTAGGATCAATACTTAAGAACAACTAAGCAAAACTTTATTAATTTCTTTTTTTCTTAAATCATTTGACCGTATAAATAGTAAATAAACAATAGATATCCTTTTAAACCACTACACTTGCAATTTATTTGCATTTCCAACTAATTCGTTCAGACACATCTAGTTACTGCTAAGCTGTTGGTGATTCTAATTGAACACAAGGTATACAAATCAAAGTACAGTGATCTTACCTATAGTCTTTGATTGGTGGTTTTCATTGATTAATTGGCTAAAGATGGCTTCTGAAGCCAACATGCCGCTCTTCATCGCAGTATGTGTCCCTTTGATCTTAGGAACATTCATGAGTCCAGGACTGCAACCAATTAATAATCCACCTGGGAAGGTGAGTTTGGGTATTGACTGAAGAGGAAACAGAAAGCAAGGTGGTTGGTTTGTTTGTTCTTGTTTTGGAAAGTGAAAATAACATTCTGGAAATGAAACTGGCATGAGGCTTGAGTGTCCTTTAAATTTTTAGACTTGCATGTGCACTATCTAAAAATACACCAAACTTACTCCACTTAATCAAGGAATTTTGGCATAGTAAGCAAATAAGAATACAGACATTGTACTGGGGCTGAGTATAAAATAACAACAAGACAACATTTTCCTTATGTCCTCTCTCCAGTTGCTTCATCTGCAACAAGACTGTGGTAATGTCACCCACCGATACTGTTTTCCTCCTTCAAGTTTAAGTGAATTCTTTTTAAAAAGAAGACATTTGTGTGTTCCCGTTTTACACGCAGTAAGTTGTATGCATCTCATCTCACAGTTTATTACTCAGTGCTTTTTTCCACAAATCTTTTCTATGAAACTGCACAGTGCCCTCCCCGTGCCCGCCCGCACAGGTCCCACTTATTTCAGAAGCTGCTTAGCGGCCAACAAATATATTTTTGGTGCAAAATCACTGTCTTACTCCCGTTCTGTAAGAAGCATAATGTCATTGAGTACAGTCAACTCACAAACCTAAGACAGCCAGATGATTTGCAAACATCAGGTCTATAGTATTAATATACTCTGTTATATGCCCATATTAACTAAGGAATATCTCAACTATCAAGATAGTTATTCTCACCCTCATCCAATGAGATTAAGATTTTCAACAGGGAACAGCTTCAAAATGCGGATCGACTGCAGCACTTTGAGCAGAACGCTGTGATCAAATCCTAGGTCTGAAATTGCTGAAGGAAAGTTATGAACATAGCCTTCCTCCAAAAGTCTTTAGTACTGAGCAGCGCTTGTGAATCTAGCATCCTGCTTTTGTTAAAGCTGCCTGGAAGAATTAATTTTTTAATAGCCTAAATAATTTGACCCCAAGCAAGTAGTTTTATTTCATAAAAACTATCAAAAAAAATGTACACCTTGGAATTCAAGACAATCTGAAACAAATGTTTTGTTTCTTCTGCTTGTTCAACTGTTACCTATTTATTATTCACCCACAGCTAGTTACTTTTGTATATTCATACAGTAGCCACTAAAAAAAGTTGTACTACACAGCATTTCCCCTGTGTTTTGGGCAATTTGTTTAATCACAGGCTTTGCGATTTGGCTCATAAGAAAGGCAATTTAGACTGAAAACACAACTACAACTTTTAACTTAGTTTTCAGCAACCAGAAGTCATAAGTTCAGCTACGTAACAGTATTTCAAAGGAATTTATGTAGGATGTCCTTTCTTTTCACAAGGCCTTTCGCTGAAAACAGTTATTCTGTCATATCTATTAGGATGCAATGATGCAGCACTGACATCAGCATAGGAAGATTTCTTGACTGATTCTTTGAATCACATAGAAAGATGGTGATAAGTACTTTCCTTCTGCAACAACTGTTTCACTTAATAGGTACACACTGGCCAGCAGACTGTCAAAGTATATATGAAACTAATCATGCAACACAAAAGGTTACAGATACTCCAGCTTTGTTAGTAATTCTCATTATTAGTACTATGACACTTGGTGCCTGTTTTCACAAGTCAGTTGAAGGAACACATCAGGCCAGTGCAGCACAGGCCCACCCTGCCCCAAGATACAGGGTGAAATCCTTTCAGCCTTGAGCAACTGGAGTAGCCACCACCCCCTTGGCAGCAAAGAGACAAAACAAAGCTGGTTTGGAGGAGGGAAGAAGGGCAGACGCCTGCTCCCTGCAGAGTCCTCCCCACCAGTGGACAGGGAACCCCCCATTCTCCTCCCCTCAGCTCAGGGCTGAAAATCTGTTAAGTGAGTCTAATGTTTGACACTTGCATGGGTCATCATTAGGAAGGATTTTTACCCCTGATGTTCATAATGTACCTTGCTCAACAACAGCAACCTTGCTCAACAACAGCAACACTTCTTATGTTTTCCACAAAACTCTTAAACCTTTTCAAAGTTTTTGATAAAATGGAGACAAAACAGAGGTTGCATGGGAATTTCTGAGGTGCTTGATTTTGCAATTTTAATAAACAGAAGAAATAACAGCTATGTAGATGTAGTCTATTAAAGTCTGTCCCCTCCTTCCACATATCCCAAAAAAAGCTATAAAATTGGGGAAACATCCAAGAGTGCGCGCCCTCTCACACACCAACTTAGCATCACTATGTTAAAGACTAAAGAACATGGTCATAAGGTTGTCTATAGCAGACAAAAAAAGCTTAGATTTATGGTAATTTTATACACCTATTTGATGCAATACTGTCACCAAAATGAAAACTGGAGCTACAGAACCACTTACATAAGAAAATATTCCTGGACTCCAGTGATGCAAATGAGTCAGGCTGCTTCAGTTATTAATCAAAGCAACACATGCAAAAGAAGAGCTAATCTTAAAAATCTTCTTAAGTGAATCATCAATTGTCTTGGTTTGAAAGACAGGTGTCTGCCAAGGAAGGCAGGAGCCCCCCCCCCGGAATGGCAGATGCAACCCCC
>JAVJGG010000054.1:6641871-6655762 GCA_035590195.1 Aviceda cuculoides
TTAAGTACTCAGCCATTTGTCCCCCTAGCAACCCGTATGGGGAAAAATTCCTTTAACAGAAAAAAAAAAAAAAAAAAACCAAAACCAGAAGAGTTTCTGAAACTCCAACATCAATATAGCTTTTTTTTACTGAAAGCATGTATTAAGAAAAAAAATATTTAAAAATGTGACTTCATGATTAGCTAGACAATTCTATCTAAAGGAAATAAAAAAACCCCAACAAAACAAAAGATGCTTTTATATTAGGAACAGTGTAAAGTAAGTGACACACTGTTTTAAGTCCAGCAAAGAAGACCAAAGATTAGGCAGAGATGCGCACGAGCTGTAGTCCTACTGTCTGTGTAACTTAGCAAAAACTATGTCTGTGTCTTAAAAAAATATCATGTTCCTTCAGCCATATGTTTCGAGCAGTATAAGGAGTATGCAACTGAAGTCACAATCTGGGTACTTCATCAAAGCCAGAAATTCAATAATGACTATCTGTGATAGAGAAACCAGTGCACGAGGTGGAAAGAGAAGCCCCTCTTGTATAAAAGTCTAGATTAAAACATCTTGGTATTTTGTATCTTATCTGTATCAATAACGGACCAACAATGGTTTCTGAAATAAGCTAGTAACACAGCCTTGTTACAACGTGATACAACATATTTCCAGAGTGGACAAGGTAATGAACCTGCAGATTGAATAAATGTGTATCACATGTGTAATCAAAAAGTTGCTTTGTGAACCCACATGACTCAGTCTCGTGCACGCACACTGGAGTCAAAGCCTAACTCCAAGACTGTGACAAGAATTACACTGCTACTGAAATTCTACTTGCATTGCAAAAACTGCACAAAGCCACATTTATACTAAAAAGGTTCAAAACCAAAAGACAAAGTAGTCAGAGGGCAGAGTGAATGGCCACACACACAGGCTGCAGATCACGAACGCTCAGGCTAGTTTTAAGCTCCAAACTAAAAGGAGTATCTAGAAGATGGATCTGGGAGTCCAGGACACACAGCCGTGTCCTGTGTTTCAAGATTCCCACCTTAGAAGCTCACAGGTTGAAAGGACTTTAGCTGTTAAACTCTAGACTATTTCTCCTGCAAGTTGTTCCAGCCCTTTCAACTGACCTTAAGTCTTCATGAATATATTTTTAAAATTTCGCCTTTTGGACTCCCCTTAAGGGAACAAAAATGAACAACATATTCCATCTCCCAAGAAAGCAAAAATTCAAAGTTGCGCATGGAAGATACCGAAGGTATCTGTACTTGAGGAGGTGAATACTTTTATCTGCCAAGCTACATAACAATTTCAGCACCACGACTGACTTCAGGGTCAAGCATTCAAAGTTCCCTCTGCTAGGATGAACAAGTAATTTGGAAAATACATCCCCATAACCCCACGAAAACAACAGATTAGTGGTGCTAACCTCTCCTCCCCAGGGTTCCAGGTACAACAAAGAACTACCTGTTGCTTCTTTGCTGCTGAACACATTTGACTGCAATATAAACTCTACTTTCTAAATGAAATGTGAAGTGAAATGACTATGTCAGAAGATTTTTAGTATGACAGAGCCTAAGTCTAGCAAATCTCAGCAGCCAGTATCTAGCAAGATAACAAGGCTTTTCTGTCCAGCAAAACTTTTGGCTTTATTCAGCTTTATTATAGTTCGGTTGTTTCCCAACAGCATGCAACCCAAATCTACAGCACTAAAAAGACGGCTGTAGAGAACTCAAAGTAAAAAACTCCATGAAAAAGTTACCTGGAAACCACCTTCATTTAATGCTCTGGCACCATAGGCAATCCTTGTTCCACCCTCCAAAGTAGGCTGTACACTAGGATGGTGCTTCCACCTCTGAAACTCCCTAAATGGATTCAAATAGGGATTTTGATAATCTAAACCAACCTTAGAAAAAAAAAAAAAGCAACATTATGAAAATAATGTATGGAATTTCAAAAAAGTTTGAAAAGAAAACCATCAGATATTACCACATCAACTCTTTAAATCTATTTTATACTAAGCCAACCTCAGGATCTTTCTACTTAAAGAAACTACTGCGAACTACTAACAGTATAATAGAAGCAAATCTGAGAATTTGCTTCTGCAAGACTGTTCTCTGCCCTACCTGAAGCATGGAAAATATTTAATTGCATTGTAAACACCTTCCATCTATCTCAAAATAAAATAGTGAAATTAAGCATGGTTTAATGGGCAGGATAAGTGAGAAAACTTGTTTTAAATTTGTGTTTCAAAACCTCTTAGCCCTAGAAAAGCTGGAAGGAGAGGTAAACAATTATTTCTAGATAGTTATGTCCTTGTGCTCACATATTTTAACCAGTTCTTCACATCGTTTAGCAGAGTCAATTATCATTTCCAATTATGTGAGGCATTGTAACAAAGCACAGGGGAGCAATAATGAAAGCAGAAAATGGGGGACAAAAGACTTTGCCAATTGGCTGGATGCCCAGGATTCTTATCTTATGCATTTGAGAATTTGCCCAAAGATATACTCTGCATTTCCCATCTTTAATATACTTTTAAAAGGACTTATGTGGCTGAATATTCTCTTTTGAGAAAGAGATTACTTCTAGTTCCTGTAAGCTTTATTTGAGACAAATAATAAAATACATCACGAGTCTGCAACAAACAGTACCTTGATTTCTCTAGCAGCACACTGCTCTCAAAGCACTGCTTGCATCTACTTTCCTTGCTAGGTAAAGTTAATGAGTGATTTTCAAAATAAGTGCAAGATAATCCTACTAAAAGAATCAGCTCAGACTGACATAGGTGTAAAGTTCAAAGACAAAAAAGTGCTTGGATGTTCACACAAAAGTTGATTTTCTCCTGTGTGAACTGGAGATAATATGAACATTACTGATTACCATTCTCAGTAAAAAATCAAAGCTCTCTACCCTTCCAAAAGCAAACAGAATTTGAATGTCTGTACTTATTAATTCCAACACTGGAAATCTGCACAGGACAAGTATGCATGTCTGAGAAAAGCTAACAATTTTTTTTCAATGTTTCTTGCAAAACAGTTAGACAAAAATAGAGTTTTCACCCACACACACAGAGTCTGGAATCCTTCTGAAACTTAGGAGACCAAAGTGTCACCTCAATACCACGCTGCTGAAAGTCCAGATTGTGTGCCTGACTCTTACAACTTCTGCGTGTACAGCACATGCACAGGATAAACAGTGCATGCTTCATTTAGGACTGTAGGTGCTAGAGCAACATTTCCTACCATTGCTACTTGCATCACCAGCTTCTGGAATGACACTAGACTGTGTCTCTAGTGATCTCAATCCTTCCAATAAAGGGGCAGTAAGAAAAAAAAGCTGCCTGTCCAATTCAGAAAGACAGTTGTTAAAGAGGGCAAGGCAAATGAGGGTGAAGAATAGTAAGAACATACTGAAGAGCTCAGAAATGGAAGGGATGCTGCTTGTGGAACTGCAGAGTGCTTCCACTTTTTATGCTTCTCTCAAAGTGGAGCTGCACTCAAGCCTGACACACGAATGAGGAAATGGAATTGTACAAAGTGTATGTGATTTAGACATTTCCTTGCTCGCAAAATTTTTGCAAGTTGAGTTTTGATTAATCATCTTGTTTTGGCTTTACCAAAATCTGTTTGGTTTGCAAAAAAAAATTATTTGTAAGTTTTCAATTTTGTTCTTAATAAAAGACACTGGATTAAAGGTAGATTAATATGAAAAATTAGCCTTCCTCAATACAGGCATAAGCACACTTAAGACTGAGAAAGTACTAAATTTGGTCTGTTGCTATTCTTGTGTTTTCATTTTCACATTAAAAGTGAAAAGAAATTGCATAAAAATGAAGACCAAACAACAACAAAAAAGCATGAAAAAAACCCCAACTTCACTTACCACAAATCCAAGAGCGACTAAAGGTTCACCCTCATTTAAGTGATAAAGGAAGGATCCTCCATATGTATGTCTGTCTAAAGGCCAGCCTACAGTATGTTCTACTCGTCCTGGTTTCCATTTCTTTTCATCAATAGTCCATAACTGAAATGAAGATGATGAAAAAATTACTTTATATTGCAAAGTAATGGCCTTTCAATAATACAAGACAAACACACAATTAAATATAGAAGAAATTAATTTACTGCTATGACCAATGCATAAATTCATATGGCAAAATACCAGGTAATAAGTATACTTTTTTGGATTACCATTTAAGAATTTCCTAGTACTTCTCTTTCTTGAAATGTTGTGCATCAGAAAATGTGACTGAGACTCCAGTACTATACACCAATTTTTCATTCAGCCACAAGATCCTTTACGGCAGTGACTTCAATAGATACTTCTGCTAAGGAATGCAATGCTTACATTGACCTTTTTCTTTAAAAAAAAATTATTTTTTCATATGAATCACTGCAATTTCCTCACAAGTTTTTCAAGTTCAAGCTTAACAATATGCCTGAGTTGATCTAAATATTTGCTGTCAAACATGTAGTCCTCTCTCTGCTCTCTCCTACACATCTCCAGTGCTCATCTGACCCATGGTGAACTCACAGAAGCATCTGCAGGTTTCCACTAACGAATCAATTTTCTGCTCATTTCACAAAAGTCTCTTCACCATGAAGTTATGCGCCAGGTGCAGTCTAATGACAGAAAGGCAGTTAAGCACCATTAGATCAGCTCCAGCATGGAGGGTACATCTATATTAATGTTTCAGTTTAGATTAAGCAGCACATTTTTGAGCGGGACTCCCGATTCCTCTGACTTACTATGCTTTGGTTCACATTGTACAGCAGCCATGGATGGCATGAATCGGATTCCTTTCACATGAAACTAAACTGTAAGACTGGCTTCAGAAGCCCATCTAAAGCATTCCAGTCACAATAGGGCACTCAGTCCATGGGACTAGATCAGAGCTAGTCCAAAGTAAAAATAAACCTGAAACGTGCATGGTATGGATATCAGCTCATCAGCACCAACTATTTAACTTTATAGACCCATTCCTAGTGGGCTGTACTATTTGCTAAAGCAGATACAGTCTCATCTGGAAGCAAAGGAACTCTATAGCAAAATCCTGCTTTAACAAGAACTCAGGTATTTGAAATTGTAAGACAGACTATGTCATACATTTACAGAGTGGTTATCCTCTACAGAAGTGTAAACTAATTATTTAACAAATATTTTGTATCTGGAAGCACATTCTTAAAGTAATAAAGAAAGAATATGTTATAGTCAAACTCTGAACTTGTTCTACATAATACAGCTCTTTTTCATGAGTGATATTTCCCTGAGTATAAAATATTTTAAAAAGGAAACCTGATAGCTATCCCAATTTTATAAGCCCAGCAAAGGGATTTTGGCAGGGGGAGGAGTGGGGAGAAAGCTCATCCAGAAAGTGTTTCAGACACCATGACGCATTATCTGGAACAGCTCTTTTTTCTTCCTCTCCCTCTCGCCCCCCCCCCCTCTAATTAGTACATGGAAAACCCACAGAAATCCTTTCCTCCCCTCCTCAGGTACCAAACCCCCCAAAATTAGGCAGCATGAATCCCTCTCTCGTTTAGTGAAAGTACTGAGAACAGATTTCACGAATGAACCTAATTTGAAATTAAATTAAGACATTAACGAGTGGATTCACCACTACCTCTAGCTATAACACATATGAGAAGAAGCAGCTGAAACAAAACAGTTACGACATTGAGAGCATCTTCTCTGATCAGCTTCAGAATAGCAGAGATTCTGAAGTTTGAAAGTGTAACTCAAAATCTATCATTCTAATGTCTTACACAAATTAGCTTGAAAGCAATCAAAAACTACCTTATAGCTTCACACAATTTTCCTTAATTTTTAAAATTATGCAGGTGATACCTCTTTCAGTCCAATGCCATAGCTCTGGGGTTGACATTTCTCCCTCAGATTGTATTTTTTGTACAGCTGTTTGGCTAGATGTCCATGACAACCTTCAGCAAAGACTGTGACTTTAGCGTGGAGCTCCAAGCCTCTTTCAAAGGTAGCCTGCAAAAGTAGAGCATTTCATCAGCAGTTAGATCTGTGCCACACCAAACTCACAGCAAGAAACTGGAGGGCAATAGAGGGATTTTACACTACTTTGTGGCACTGCCCAGAACCTACAAACCATTGCAAGCTATGGCTCTAGTCCAGTTGTCTTTTCCACCTAACCATGATGCACCCTGGGCAAATCTTGTAAAGGGATTCCAGTAAAGCAGCACTTCAGTGAATCACCATTCATTACTGAAAAAGAGAGTCTTTTCCAGCTCACAGGATACTTACATCACATCTGCTTATTCATACGGTGCAAAGGAACCCTGACAGAACAAAGAATCTTAATCTATAACTTCACACTGTAATTTTTGCTCATGAAGTCACATTACAATAAAAAATTGTGTGGCCCCCCTCAACACATCAGAGGCTAGACAGAAACACCAGATCAGAAAAACCTGCATCACCCCTGCCCCCAAAAGAACCCACTACCTCAGAATAAAGTTACTATAATCTTACACTAATCTTGCATGTTAAAACATACAATAAAATTAAACTAACATTACGTATCATTATAAAAAAAAAATTCTCATTAAAAATTCCAAAGAGATTGAGAGTAAGTTAAGGGGAGCTGGCATACTTGTGTATAAGCATGTCACCTGCATATGTGAGCACACTGGACGAGAATATTACTAGATTATATTTGCAATGTAAGGATACAAGATTCTAAATATACATAATCTTGCAGCAAAAAAATGCAAAAAGTTTGATTTGAGTCAGAAAGTTTAATGTTGAAAAAGATCATGAAAACAGTTTTGGATGAAGATATCCAGCAGTACCCAATAAAACCACCTCAAGGTAAGCCAGCATAGGTCCAGGAGAAGCTTATTGCTTTGGTTTTTAATTGTCTCAGCTGCAATCTGCTTGTAGCTTACTGGCTGGAAAACTCTGAAAAAGGCTAGCAAATGAAAACATTCCCTCTAGTTGAGAATTACCTTTAACAGCAGAGTTACAAGATTTTGCCAATTTTTTTGTGTATTCTTTGAATTTCTGATTGTCCACCTAAACATGAATTAATCTTATAAAATTACTAAGAGAACTACAGGGACTTACTACTTGATCTAAAGACTGAAAATATATACTGTCCAATTTGAAGCAGATTATATAAAATAAACAAACTACAACTCCACATTGTAGATATCAGAAATTCATAAATTTGTCACATTACTGAAACGTTTCAAAGTTGTGTTTCACAGTTAACATCCTTCTCCAGCATCTACACAAGAATCAATGTGCAACTTTTTAACTATGTATTTTTACCATTGGCGTTTTTGTTCAATTGGTGCTGACTGCAAGGTGAAACTCTATTCATTAACCATGGTCTATTTGATTAAGCTCGGTATAAACACATTGAAGATATTCTTGCCTTGAAAGTTATACAAACTACATCTATTTAGCTGAACCTTTATACACAGGAGGTAATATCAACTGACCTAACACAGCTGAAACACTTGAATACTCAAAAAGTTGCAGTAGTAGCACACTAATTATGTACATTAAAAAAGTTAGACACATTCTTCCAGACTAGATGGAAAAAAATTCCGGCTTTTGAGGATGCTTAAAAAAAAAAAAATCATCATAGTTCCTTCCCATTTTAAACCAAAACCAAACCAAACTCCCAATAAATCTTCACTACCACAGCAGGCTGTGTGTTACTTGAGCCTCCTACTGGGGAAATGCATACCTGAAAAGAAGAGCATGCCTACCCCCTACAGGTGACAGACCATCAGTATTATCTTGGAAGGACACTTTTCCCTTCCTCCTCCATTGGCTATATTATCTCAAAACAAGAATGAGTCTTTTCTTCTCATTCCCTGCCTTAAATGGGAAAAATAGCCCACAATTTTATGTGAAAGTAAGTAGCTCCTTGAAACATTATGTAACTAGTAAGAAACCTTATTAAAGAAAGCAAATCTTAAGAAAAAACTTGTACCCGTAATTTCTGTAGCTAAGTAATTCTGTGTGAAAGTTGTTCTGAGGTGCCAAATTCTGCCTAGGTATTGCACAGGGAAGCAACACGCTTACTACCGGTTCTGGATTCCACTAAAAATCAAAGTCCGACACTTAGGGCAGGGAGTCACCTTCTGGATACAGAAATGTGACCAACCAGCAAAAAGGTAAGAAGACTCAGTGTGTACCTTGCCCCAACAAGATAGACAGACTGCCAACAAATCAACTGCAGCTGTAAATATCAAAGAAAGCAGATCAGCCAGAAGCATACTCTCTTACATACTGCTAGTTACCAGCTGGACAGCAGCTTTCTATTTCACCTTCGCACATTTCTTCTAGGAGTTCCTGGAATTCTTTCCTTTCCTGATTTCATATATGCCAAAACACCCTTACAATATTTCCTTCAAGTCACCCTCAAACAAACCTCCTGTCTGCAAAGGCTTTTTCTACTAATCCCAGAAGAAGTTTACAGTGTTCTGAACCCAAAACTCTCACAGGTAATCGATCCATTTTACATACAGAGAGGGAAGACAGGTACTGAATTTTACACTTTCTCTTAGGGTGCAGCAAGACTACTGATGGCAGTAGAAACAGTTATATCACAATTTCCATAATTAGACCCCTAGTTATGGGGCAAATAGCTACTTACTTTAGGTGCTCCATCCTTCTGAATGCCTACATCATTAGTTGCTATCCCTTTCACACTACCATCTTCATGAAAAAGAACCTTTGGAAATATTTAAACAAACAAAAAAACATTTTAATGATCTGTCATTTTAATCCATTCATAAAAAGTTCTAATGCAGAACTTCTAAGCACTATGTCTTTCATTGTCAAACTTGAAGATTATGTATTTATTAACATACTGGATGATCCACTTGCACTTTGCTGAACCTGGGCCAGGGAATTTAGACAATGAAACAGTTTTCACAATACACGTCTGTTAAAAAGAATGTTGTGAATGTACAAATAATTGGGAGTGAAGGAGGTTCCAAAAATGCTTTTCATGTACACACTGATGTCATTATTACCTCAGCTGCTGCATAGCCCGGATATACCTCAACACCCAAAGCTTCTGCTTGTTCACCTAGCCAACTCACAAAGTGGCCCAGACGTACTATGTAATTTCCATGATTAACCATTGGAAGTCCTAGGCAAAAAAGACACACACAGATGAAACATAGAACAGTACGCAAAATAACAGAAGTTGTATATATCAGACATCGTATCTTCTTCTACAACTACTATCTTCACAGTAATGTCATGTGTTATCACAGCCATCATCTACATAGACCCTATCACTGTAAGCTGTTATGTTCTACATATGCTTGCTGTACTACACTGAAATCAAAATTGTTTGATTCATGGAAAAGTTGAAAAAGACACAGAGAAAGATGACTCCCTACCATCTCACTAAACTTTACCTGGAAGAATAGGCACTGGAATTCTATATTTCTTTGTTAAAATTCCAAACTTGTCTTCAGTTACAGGAGTATTAAGTGGAGCCTACATAAAAAAAGAAAACAGAAACAGTACTGAGAGTTACGTTTTTCTAGCCAATCCAACAAAAGCAACAAATAAAACAAAATAAATCAAACAATCACACCAGCAGTCAAGCAAAGGTTTAATAAAGCACTTCTGTAGGAAGGTATCACAAGAGAGAAAATAAAACACTTTTTGAGGCAGTCATCAGGCAAGAATCAACACAACTACTGAGGTAAAAAAAATGGAACAGGGCCTTGCAAATCAATTCTATAGTTTGTACACAGGCTTGTACCACATCAATATTCTAGACCTTTCTAAAGAAGACAGCTCAATTTGCATATTTATCCCAGTAAGACAAAACAACTAGTCCACAGCCCACTTCTTGCAGCTCCCAGGTGACAGCAGGCAGCTGGCTACAAGCCAGATGGCTGTTCTGACAGAGATGGCAGCTCATTTCTTACTATCCTCCCTCCTAAGAGCATCTTAGGCCTCCATTACACCACTATGTCTGCACAAAAATCAGTGTACTGTGTGCCATTTCCTGAGACTACAGAGAACTACTGTACAGAAGCAAAAAGTCTGACTTTGCTAAGAATTGACCATCTTACTGCTTGTGCACAGAAGCTGGATTCTGCACAAATGCAGTAAGTGCAGTGCATCCCAGGACACACCAGACATACTGCGTATACGCGGTAAGACTACTATATAAAAGAGCAAAGGCCACAGCATATCTGTGTAGACACAAAACTTCAGCATTTCTGAACTAGAGGAAACAGGCTAAAAAGAAGGTTGGATTTTTTTTGTTTTGTTAGATCAACATATTTTAAAATGGTACTAAGTACCAATGGTACCAAGGTACTAAGACATACCAGAATGAGTCAGATATGGAGCTCATTACAAGCTAGCAATTAATTTCATTTATATGCTCATACATACCCCCCGCTCTTTCCAGTCTGGAAAAAGTTCTTGTAGGGACCTTGGCTCAAGACAAGCACCAGACAGTGTATGCGCACCAATCTGAGAAGCCTTTTCCACCAGACAAACACGTATTTCTTTGCTATGCTCAGCAGCTAACTGTTTGAGTCGAATAGCTGCAGAAAGACCTGCAGGGCCTGCTCCAACAATGACAACATCAGCTTCCTCTGCAAATCTTTCCATGTTTATCCCTTTAATAGAAAAAAAAGATAACACCATAAACCAATCTCCAGTTTCTCCCAGCCTCTCTCTCACTAAACCTTACTCAGTGATACTGGCTACTGGGTATTCCAGAAGTATTACTTTGCATAAAAGGAGGCTAAATAGTCAAGACAATCCCCACTTCAGTACTTGGAAGAGTGTAGAAGAACATTGGTAGCCCAATGTAAAATTAGCTCATTTTACGTTGTAAGAGATATACCATAAAAACATATACTCAATCTCTATGCACCATAAGTAAGTATCACCTTAGAATGTTGGGCTTAAGAGCCCAGTTGGCTAGCTGTATCAAAGACATTCAGTGAAACTCCAGGTAAGAGAGAAAGAAAAGAAAACAGACCCTTAGTCAGAACACGTGACTTTATTTCACACTAATTAATCAGTGTCTTCTCTGGAATTGAAGCCACTAAAATTGCTGAATGTAGAGACTAAAATGCCGAGAGTTATATATTATTCTTATTTTCTCACAAACTCTCATGGTAAGAACAACTGAAAAAAATCCAACAGATACATACCTGACAGAATTAAACGTTGTTGTGACAGTCACTAAAGCAAAAGCTGCTTATATATTTTCTTTAAATAACTAGGATCAAGTTTAATCCGATCCCATTTTACAGCACTAAAAACACTCATTGTGAGATAGCAACCACAAATTTCATTTGGAATATCAGCAGTGTATTTAAGAGTACAGAATTTCCGTAAAAAGAAAAAAAAAAAACCAGCAACACATTTCAGTGTCTTTAAAACTGAGCAATAACAACAATAAAGAAGCTTTTAAAGAATGCATTTTTTCACTTACCTTCCCATCGTTTGTCTTTGTCCCGAGGATGAATTGTATAATGAGTAGTTATCCGAGGTACAGAGGCAGTAGATGCACATCTTGCGATATGCAGTGATGGAAGGCACTCTCTCTTTATCAATTTTAGAGTGTGAAAGCACTGACATGCTGCAAAAATAAGAAACAAATCTGTCAAATCAGTCATTCCCCAAATTTTTTGACTTTTCATAGACACAAGTGGCACAACAAATATGACAGCTCCCCCACCACAAAGGCTACCTGGTACCGTAAAGATGAGGAACCATAAACACAGACTTTTAAGTTTTCAAGATAGGAATGTGCTGTATAATTTTATATCAAGGAAAAAAAAAAAAAGAGTAAAGAGCTTCCCCTTTAAGCATTCTTCACATAATACTATTCAATACACTGGCCATTTCTGACAGCTGATGTAGGAAGAAAACATGTGTACACAGGTGAAATATTTTAAGTTCCTACTATTTCATTTTAAACTTCAAAAGATTTATTTCAGACTTTGTTAAAAGTGACCAAACAACTGTTGAGATACGACATGCAAGTTCATCTCTTTTGACATCTCAACACATGTTGAGACACGCAGTCTGGGCTACTGATACTAGACAGTTTGTCTGAAGTAAATGACATGGTCTACAATAAAAGCTCAGACTTAAACCCAAGTATACTTTAGCCAAAGCTAGAAACAGTAGATATAGTTAACCTTTACCTTTGCTGCAGATACACTAACTGTTGCAAGAACAAATTAGAATTTCTTTTTAAGCAAATGGACCAAATGCAAGTTTAAAATGATCAAAACAGGACTTTGTTCAGAAGGGCTATTACATGTTGCATTCTTGTCTAGTCTTCCTATCTCACAAAAAAAATTGTGAAGATGTGGACAATTTGTACTCAGAAAACTAGTATGGTTAGCACCAAAAGCAGTTAAACAGCCTGTGAACTAATAATGCACCTTGACAGGTATTTTTCCTTCCTTTAAGGATTCCCTTTCTGTAACTTCAGGGGTGAAGGAGAACACCGTATTTAAAGTGGAATATTTCTGCAAAACTACGTAAGTAAAACCACAAACATCCTATGACTGAAGTGTTTTAAGTGTGGCGGTTGGCAAGGCCAGAGCAAACATCCTCCGTTATAACTCAGCACAGCGACAGCATACTGGTCTGTGCATGCAAGGTAGTATTATATATGTTGGTTTCTTAACAGCAATTTTGTGCTTAACCAGCATAACATAAAAGCTATTATCATACCGTCTCATGACTCTTAACTGCCCTTTGCCTGCAACCCGGCAGGATCCGAGAACAAGCAATGTATAAGCATGGTAACAACTACACCTACACATATATATCAAAACACAACACCTTAACTTACTTTTCGAGATATTTTTATTTGAGCAGAACTGACGGCACTATGAATTACATAGTATAGTCAAAAAAAAAAAGTCAGTTATTCCCCACGCACGCAAAAGAAGGGCAAATCCGCTCAGAATGCATCTGATAATTACACGGGGAGGCCCGAGCCCTGAACGGGCAGGTTCTTCCCTGCGAGCGAGCCGGACTCACGCCGCCAGGCCGCTGAACGCCGCCGGCCTCGGCAGCCTGACGGGCACGACGCGTTCGCGCGAAGCAAAGCAACCCCCGAGCGGAGACTTCGCTCTTCCGCTGCGCTTTCAACAACTGCTGCCAGGACGCTGCCTCTCTCTGCAAGTTACTTCGTCAGGAAGGGCACGCGTTCTATTGCGGTATCTTACCCTTCTACCTACTACCGCTCCGAGAAGACGAAATGACGCTGTGTACGCACCGCGGTACAGACAAGCAGCGAAAGAGGCCGGTAACACACGGCGCCCCCGCCCCCCAGCACCTCCCTTCTTCCAGCCGGTAGGACCTCCAGGGACGCAGCCCGGAGGCGTACGCGCCTCTGGGTTACAGCTTGGAGGGGTACGTCCCGACGGGGGGCAGCCCGGAGGGGTGCAGCCTAGAAGGGGGTTCAGCTCGGAGGGGTGCAGGGAGGGGTACGGAGCCTCCCAGAGGGCTACATCCTGGAGAAGTCAAGGCCACGAGGGGATACATGCCGGAGAAGTGCAACTTGGAGGGGGCACAGCCTGGAAGGGGGGGTTCAGCCTGGAGGGGTGCAGCCCTCGCGGGGTACATCCCAGAGAGGCTCAGCTATGAGGGGTGCCCTCGAAGGGCCACAGGAAGGGCTCGGGGGCACCCGCCAGCTCCCGCGGAGGCAAAGCTCCCAAGCAGGCTACCGGCCCGGGCGCCACCGACGGGGAGGGAGTGAAGGGGTTGCGAAATTTCTCCGGGGCGGGGCTGCGCCCGGGGACCAGCTGCAGGCGTACTCCGGGTCCCGGCCCCGGCCCTGCCCCAAACCCCTCTGGCCCGTCTGGGAGTCTGCAGGAGCCAGTCCCGGGCGAAATGTCGCTGGCGG
>JAVJGG010000054.1:6655862-6668621 GCA_035590195.1 Aviceda cuculoides
CCTCGGCCACGCCGCGCCTGCGCAGTCGGCCGCCGGCGGGAGGGCGCCGGTCCCGCCCCGCCGGCAGGACTACAGCTCCCAGAGCACCCGGCGGCACGACCCAGCCTAGCTTCCCTCGCGGGGCAACGGCTCCGACCAGCACAGACGAACCCCCCTGCCTAATACCTGAACGGGAGACACCCGAAGGAAGCGGGGCGGGGCGGCGCTACAGGCGGGACGGCGTCCCGACTACTGCCAGGAGGCACCGCGGCAGGAAAGACTACCGCTCCCGGCGTGCAGCGCGACGCCCGTGGCCCCGCCCCCGCTCCGTGGCCCCGCCCCACCCCGCTCCTCACCGGTGCGTGCCGGGATGCCGGGGGCGGGGCTCAGGCGTGATGGGTGGGGCGTCGGGCGGTGTCGGTGAGCGGAGCGGGACATGGCCGAGGCGGGGCCGCTGTCGCCAGCGGCGGTGCCCGAGGGATCTCCCGAGGGATCGCCCGAAGGATCGCCCGGCGCCGGGCCACGGAGGATCCGCGGCGGGACCCAGGGTTCGCGGGCGCCGGAGCTGCCGCCCGCCGACCCGCGGGAGCTGCTGGAGGAGGTGGAGATGCAGATCGGCGACGTGAGTGCCGGCGCGGCGGGCGGGCGGCGGGAGTCGCCTCACGGAGGGCGCCGGGGGCGGAGGGTGCGGGCGGGCGTCGGCGAGCCCCAACCTCTCTGCCGTTCCTACAGGCCGCCTTCTCGCTGGCCAAGATCCTGGAGGCGACGTCGGCCGTGTCGGCCCAGGTGGAGGAGCTCGCCACCAAGTGCTCGGAGAACGCCCGGTTCCTCAGAACATGGCGGGACCTGCTGAGGGAAGGCTACGAGTCCCTGAAGCCCAGCGGCTGACCCTGCCCCCGCGGCGGCTGCGCCGGGTCTCGCTGAGCTGCCCGCTTGTGGCGGACTGGAATGCGGTTGTTTTTTTTTAAAGGACCTTCTTTAGGGAGTGCACGTGGATTTTTGTTTCCCCTCAGCAGCTCCCCGTGAGCCCGGAATTCTTTCAGAAATACCCGATGATGACTCGTATGGATGTTGTATGTAAGTCACCGAGTAAAATAACTTTGTATAGGGAATCAGTTCTGACTTTGAGACTCTTCCGTTGCAGCTCAAGCGATCTCATATGTGAAATACTCTCCCCGCCCCTCCCCCCCCCTCCCCGCTTGCTTTTTTCTGGTAACGTGGTGGATGCAACGTTGGTATGTGTGGTACATCCAGAACTCATTCCTGGTGGGGAAGTGGTGTCCTGCAAGGAGGTAGTGTCAGCCCTCCTTCTTAAGAGCTGTCCCCAGTGGAAACCCTGCCAACTGCAGAGAAACTTGCTGAACTAACTTCAGTTTTTCTCTATGCATGCTTTTTCTTTGTGTTGAGGATGGGATAACATGGCAAGTTGTGGCTTATTTACAAGCTTTAGGTAAGCCCCGTATCCCAAACCTTACAATTTTTGTAGTATTGCAATACATTTCTGTAAAGCTGCAGATTTTTTCCAAGATGTTTGATTACTGCGCACAATTTTACACTATCTTTTCTTGTAACAAAGTGCCTTATGATGGACTGTATATCTCTGCATGGTAGAAGTTTAACAGCATTGTTGACTGATAGAATGGATTACTTCGAACTGTAGGTAAAAGCTTCCATCAGTTGGAAAAGAATCTGTGAAAGACATATACTCCCATCCCTTGGGAAGCGCGTTAAGAGCTTTTTCAGTATTTGGTCCTATTTTATATCTTTTGCCTTAAGCAGTTATTAGTTAGTTAGTCTCGAGCTTACAGTTAACAGAACCTTTTGGTCTGGAAGATCGCTAATCTGTAGCTGTACTGAAACTCCTGTACCTTTACCAGAGTAATGTGAAAAAAATAATGCTGAAATGCAATGGGAGACTGCAGGAGAACATGGTTGTACCATGATTTATTAGTCAGCGTTATTTTTACTGGTAGAAGAACTTTTTAAAAGACAAAACTGTAGTTTTCTTACCAAAACAATAAAGATGTTACAAAAAAATCTGAAATAATGAATATTCTTGTGTTACTCATAGAAACAAACACGACATTGAATATATCCATAATAACTTATGTGGAAAACAGAAGTAATGGTAAGAACAGACATCCTTGTGTATCTTGTCAGAAGTAGTTACAGTCATTGAAAAGGCTTGGGCCCTCAGAGGACACAAATTCTATTAAATTGAGTTCTAATTGCTCCAGTTAAAGGCAATCCACGTGGCAGGATTTCACTTAGCTGTTTTTAACCCCACAACCCAAAATATTGCTAAGCAACTTGGAAAAGAAGTCATTTTGTTCAGCAGATAATCTTTTATTTCAATAAAACATACAGTAGTGGAAACAAGTTGTTTAACAATCTTCAATTTCAAGATAATCCAAAGTTCTGTAAACAGTTGAAGTGTGAGTCACACTTTTTTAAATTCTCCTTACGCTGTTAAGAAGTTAAGTGCAAACATTGGAAGTATCTTTTAACTTCATTTTTAAAAGCTTCAAATCATCAATGCAAAAGAAGTATTTCTTCTACCTTTGTGGGCTTCTAGGCCATCAGACTGAGTATGGTACTGAACGAACTGGGAAAGCTGTAGTAATGCATAACAGAAAAGATTCTCTTCAGTAAGTATATGCAAAGGAACTGCCTCTAGAGGATTTTTTCAGATGGCGTAATTTCTTTTTTTAACCTTGTAATGCTGGGAAGTAAAATAATGCCCCAAGAAGTGCTGAATGGCTGTGCTCCTTAAATTGTTTTTAATTGTAATGCATCCAGTCAAATGCACAAGGTGATTGGAACGTAGATGTCATGATACCTATTAAGTCTTCTATTTGGCCATCTTCCATTATTCCATGCACAGAGATAGACATCTCAAAACTGAAATTTGCTGAAGTCTGCAAGCTGTGGAGAGCTACTTATGGTAGCCCTTTAACAAACAGTGAGGAAAAGAGCAGCATCAAGATGCCGGGATACTCAGTCCAGTCTTTCTGGGGAAGGATGCTTTTCTGAAGGGGGGAACTTCCATTAGCTATGGCTGGAGGACACTCAGTTGAAGAAAAACTTTTTTCTTCCCCCCAGTTCTGGTTCTGCCTGAACTAGAACGATCATTACAATTTCAGGTTTATCTTTACATGAGTGAAATAGTTGGTAAATTTTTAAAAGGAACAACATTTTCATTTGCTTGGCTTTGACAAATATAATAAACTGGCCTAATTATGAAATTTAAATATTTTCCTTAGTGCTGGTGCTCCCTAAAGATTTTAAGAACTGCTGCTGCCTAAATAGAGCCAATCAGAAATTTTAAGGAGGAAAAAAAATTCTTAATGAGGAAACCTATCAACTCTCAACAAAAAAATCAGCAATTGAAATGGGGAATTTAAAAAAACCCAAACAAGCAAACCCCCCTCCCCCCAAGACAGATGATTTTAAAACATTCTACTTTCAGGGTGAGATATTTCAAATGAAAATTCATTCCTTTGCCACACTCCTGGCTTCCAGGAGAAAAACCCAAACAACTGACTTCTCATTCTGATCTAGGATCGGTTGTCAAAACGTCAGGTACCATTGTGAGATGGTGAAATTATTGTTGTGTCAGTTCTGCCTGCAAACAGACACGCTGCTCCCTCTTTCTTCCTGCTTTTGTTCACATGAGCCCAGGTGTCATACCTCCCTCATTTTTCCTCATTGCTGTAAAGCAGTAAGCCCACAGATATGAAGCTAACAGTGCAGATGTCACCATGAAGATTCAAAATGTATTTACATGTATGAATTTAGTCTTGTTGACTGTGTAGTCACCGAAGCATCAGAGGAGTCCGTACAAAGTACAGGCTTCGTTACCTTTGGCGTGATTTCATGCATGGGCCACATCTCTACCCATATGAATGATGGACCATATGTTTTCTGACTGCCTTTACCTCTTTGGGATCTTCTTTGTCTGTAATTATACCAAACCTGATGCATCATTTCTTTGAAAGGTCGTGTAGTCAAAGTGTAGAGAAGAGGATTCAAAGCACTATTTATTGGCAGTATAAAAATCACCACCCAAGAAGTTATGGTACCTTAGGGAGGGAAAAAGAAAGGAAGCTGTAATATGCATTCCAGCGTTTGTACCCGTTACTTAATGCAAGCGCTTAATGCCTATGTAGCACAGCTTCCTGGTGAGAGGGGTGGTCATGCACTCCTAGGCTGAGTTCATGTCACAACAGGTACTTTACTTTTTCTTTTCACTGTTACATTTGCACTGCCCTCTTGCCTCCCCCTCAGTTTCCAGGACTGTCTGCAAAACCCGACATTTTTTAACTTTCCCAGTAGTTCCATTTATCTCTCTTTTTAACTTTTCCATACCATAACTCCCTATTTGCCCTGGCACACTTCTCGTTCTAGCTGAGCCCCATTTTCTTGCCCCGAAACTTTTTGTCTCTGCTTTGCTCCCTATCTCTTCCTGTGATCTCTTTTGTCCATCCTCTTCCCATGACTAGTGACATCCAAACCTAATGATGTCCCTGATGTCCTGTCCTCCCGCAAAGCAATATCCTCCAGTCCCTGTGTCCCCTCAGAGGCTGGTTTTCTCCTCTCCACCAGGACTTCTCCATTCTTCCCCCTGCAAAGGGCATCCTCCTTATTGCCTTCTTGCCCTGTTGGTAAGAGTTTCCATGTTCACACTGTCTTCCTTTCTGAAGGTTTCCTGCTCTCCTGGCTATATCACGGTCTGTGTGCATTTTTCCAGGACCCCCTTCTCATCCTTACTGTTTGGGAGGTAAGTCAGCTTGTTACCTGAGGGGCAGGCGGAGAAGGGACAGGATTAAAGTGCTGAGAGATGTTAGTGGGTGCCCTCTGTTGCATTGTTTGATTTATAAAACAATTATAGAGCTGTTCCAAGCAGTACAAAAAGCTTAATTCACTCTCCCTGCCCCCCAGCTTTATGACTTTGATGCAATATCAATACGTTCCTATTGATGCCCATAACATTGTCTACAGTTTTGGAAACAAGCAGATGCTTAGTTCAAAAGCTGTCACAGTGTATCCCCCAAGAAAAAGAAATGCTATCAAATGGCATTTAAAACTTCTGTAAACTTACACAACTATCTGTGATGTCTTTAATTTTATGAAATGAGTACTGTTTAATCCGGTTTATCTAATGCAGAACATTCATTTGCTGAACCCAAGATCTACTTTTCACAGTATTTTCTTTAAAATTTCTTAGGTAGTTTGATAATTTGACAATGAAGCATTTTAGAAGATTTAAAATAACTGAAAATATTTGACATAATCAATGTAACTTCCAGACATTTGAAATGTAAGTCAAAACTTTGAAAAGGTGACTCCCAACACTCCTGGTCAGCACATGAGATAAAATCCTCTGAGCTAAAATGTTTTCTCACCAATGTAGTATTGTGACATATATCTGTACATTGAGTCTGAACCGGCTATTGCTGATGGTACCGTTCATGTTCACATGTTCTTTCTATCAAGGTTTACAAGCCCTACATAAAGAGGCTATTTTTCAGGCATTTACTGGTATTGCAAAGACAAGGAAAAAAATAAGGTGCAGTTTTTAATGTTTTATGTTACGCTATTTTTACATGGAAATATATTCATAGCATAAAGAAGATAAGCAGAGCTTTATATAGCTTAATGTTTTGAACTATAAGTACCAGTTTGTAAAAGAAAGTTATTTCAGGATAACAATTATGTTATTAAATCAAGATAGGAAACATTGTATTGTCCTGAGCCACATTTAGGCAACAGAACCAGCAAAAGCCATAAGATGAGAAAAGCCAATGCAATTCAGCCTTGGTTTTCAAATACATTTTGTATGTTTTATAGATATTCTATGGAGACAGACTTGAACAATTTGAATTTTGGGCTTTTTTTGACTGACTCAAAGATGACTAATCTTTGATGATTATAGTTATATAGTTCAATTCAGTAGTAAAACTACATAGTTCATTATAGTGTGTGTACATATATATAGATTATAACATAGGGTTCATTATAGTAATATAGTTCAATATATTAAATTCTTCTTCTGAAGTAGAAACAACACTGTTTATACAGATACAGGTGAAACAACCTCACAAAAGAAAGGACATACCTGGTATTTCTACTTGAAGTAAAGAAAGGAGTTTCAAAATAAAAATGGGTATCCAACATAGTGCATCAGTAAATACAATGAAAAAAAACCGTTTAGCAAGGATCATCTCTTTTTTAATATGATTCCGGATTTCAGTAGCCATAATAGCTGTTTGGTGAACACTGTAGAACATACTCCCATAGGAAAACACAATGATGATAAAAGCTGCCAAGTTTACACCTGTTTAGGAAGTTAAAATTAGTTATAATTTAACAGCATAATGGTAATTCCACATCACCTACTTGCAGGCTGGGTAGTAAAGAAAAGTGTTTCATGTAAACTGCTGGTCCCATAGAATTAAGTGGTCAGAAAATCTGAGTCTGTCTTCCCCAGAACACTGAATTTCGTCCTCTACTCAGGTATTTATTTCATTCATTGACACCTGACAAATGGCTGCCTTCTGATCCAAACTATGTAGTTCTCCTCTGGTCTTAGCATTGCTCTACTTTCTGACCAAGTCTGTTCACTCAGGAACTTATTGGTCATTAGTTTCTTTCTGCTTTTTCAGCCCTTCATGCATTTTAAGCTATGTAAGTATCTATCTAATAGAGTAAAATATTCAGGCTGGAAAAAGTCTTTAAGTGCTTACTGGAGCATCTAAATACGAGGTGTGAACATCATAGCAAAGCTATCTTATTTGTTTGAAAATTAAGTTCATTTGCAGCTCTAATCATATATAAAGAAGAAATGCAACTTACCTAAAAAAATCACAACAGAATAAATCTGACTTCCTGAACTTTCTGATTGTTCCGAGTGAAGAGGAAAACAAACGCCGTTGGTGCCATAGTAGTTCCTGAAAAATTCCTTATTGCTCAGTGGGATAAAAGCAACAGCAAAACCAATTATCCAGATAAGAACCAAAATGGAAATTGTCCTGCATTTTCTGGGCTTCAAACACCTAAAAGGATAAACTATGCAGATGTATTTTTCCAAAGTCAGGTAAGTCAACAGTAAGACTGACACCTCTGTAGACAGAATAGCCAACGATCCCACCAATTGACAATGAATACTGTCCATCCACAACTGAGCGTGCTTGTTGTATTCTCCACGATATTTAAGATCGAACGCTCCAATCACAAATAAATATATTCCCATCAGACAGTCAGCACCTGTGGGCACAGTGCTTAACATCATTATTTACACACCTGAATTTCCCATTCTCTCTGTGTATGTCTATTGGAAAACAGACATACAGACGTATATATGAGTACATATTTATAAGTCAGCTAATATATAGATATAAAATCAATATTATAGTTGGAATGCTATTGTGACTTACAATTAAGGCAGTATAATTCAGTTCTATTCCTCTTTTTTTTTTTTTTTAATTTTCATTTGGACGGGCAGTCTATGTTTCATACTTGTTTCCAACCTGATTCTTTGAAGCTCAGATAAACTTAGTTTGCAAGTAGAAAAAGATACAGCTTCGCTTATAGAAATATTCTTTAAATCCTTTTTTCATTAGGTCTTATTCCTTTTGGTATTGACATTTGGCTTAAGATAATTTGCTTTGAGTAGGGCATCTCTGCTGGATTTAAAGTTTAGTTTTGGTTCGTTCACCTTATGCTAGTTCAAAACTGATGTGCATAGTCTTCTAAGACTAGTAAGGGAAGAGGAGCTGTCAACAGAGAGCTGAAGGCTTCTTGGGTATTTTGGCTAGAAGTTTTGTATAGTATTCAGATCGTTCCCATGGAAACCACAAAGTTTCAAAATCACTGACATGCTGTATTTAGAAAGGTTGCAATCATTTTATACACTGTTGACAATCACCTTTCAAAATGGAACTTATTGTATTCGTGAAATAGACTCTCCTGTACTGAGATAGGGTACTCGTGATTGTAGTGACTGTACTGCCAAATAGTTCATCCATAAACTTGTCTTGGTCTTAGAACTAAAATAAAAACCCCTAATTCTTAATATTGGGGAGCTAGGAGGGATTGATTTTCTGTATTTTCATAAGAAACTTTTTGCTCGTGCAAAAGAAGAATAACTATCTTGAACACAACATTTACACATGCAAATTGCTGTTTACTCAAAAATGCATAGTAAAATCTAGGTTTATGGGCCTTTGAAAATTTTGGAATTTTATTTCTTCTTGCTGAAGAAAGTGAGAATTTGACACAATACCCGCAACATTAAAATCAAACATGAAACCTTTGGGATTCATCAGCTGCCGAAGGCAGTGTTTAATGAGACCTTGTGGTGCATAAGATACAGCATTTTGTATCGTCATTCACAACAGCATGAAAGTTCAGTTAATCCAGTGCTGGAAATATGTCACTATATTGTAATAACAAATATCATACATGCTATGCGCAGACTAAAACAATATTCTTTTACTTTTACACATGGAGTACTCACAGCAGAGAGACATTATTGAGATGGCGTGGAGCTTATTCTCCGATCTGATGTAAGGCCTCATGCAGATAACAAAAATATTTCCAAAGCAGATGATGGCAGATACAACCCAGACAAACACTCTCTGTATGATGCTAGCCAAAAGATTCTCAAGGGATGAAATCCCATCAGTATTGGGCTTACAGCTGCGCACATGAGGGGCATATCCACAGTACTGGAATTTCTTAAAATATCTGGTTGTGCGAAAGAAAAACAGATAAGAGATGGCTCTAGTTTGGTTACCAGAATATCGAAACTCTCTAGTAACTACTGAGAAAATGTATTCTGAAAGAAGAAAAGTTAATTAAAACTGTCAAAATTTAACAACTGCTCACATGCTGCTTTTCATACACTTTCACTTTCAGTTATCCAGTATTCTGTAAATTGTAAAATTCAGACCAAAGAAAGCAAACTGGAATAATCTACTTACATGTGGGAAAGGTTTCTCAGGGGTCTGAAAATTCTTCTCTGGATGTTTGCAATTTCAATGCCCTCCAAGCTGCTGTAAACAATATACTCTCGGTAAAAGGCCATAGAAACTTAGTAGTAAAAGAACAAACTTTATGAGCATTTACTTGTGCTTCTATGATTATAGGAAACTAGACATAAACTTTAATTGCATCTAATCTGTCATCCCTTTGAAACTTCAACAGAAAGTCTGTGTAAAAGCTAAAGTGGAATAAAATAAATTGCAGTTAATTCTAATAAACTTGGTGTTCTACCAAAATCATGAAGAAGGCTCTTTTATTGCTCTCAGCAGTGCGATCTCCAATTATTATGTTGCCCTTCCAAAGTATTGTTTTACTGATGTTCTTTCATCATCTCTGGGAGAAGATGTTCCAATAGTAATATTTTACACATCTCTTCTGTCTTTTATCCCAGGGAGTGCTTTAGTAGACAAACCAACCAATGCAGGAATTCAGTCTTCATTGTGTCAAGAACAGCAGAAGCTGGAACACAGACCATGTAAGGGAAAATGCTGGTGTTCTTGTAACACATAGATGGGATTTCTTACCTCTTTTTTTTTTAATATATCAAAAATGGCATTAATATTTCCCTGCAGTGCTAGATCAGTAAAGTGTAACTGTGTAAGTTGTTCTTTTAGAACTTCAGTTTCTGTATTCTGGTCCATCCCATCCACTGGCTAGATGTGCAACCAGTCAGAGGTCTTTGGTTCTCCTTATGGGGAGCCTTATTTGAATTCACTGTTCAATGCTTTGAATGCAATACTCATCTGAGTTCTGAACACATTTAGACAAAAGAGGAGAAAGGTACCAGTCTTACTGGTTAGTTGCTGTGGGCTGGTGGGCAGTTTTGCTAGGAGACAAGAAAAAAAGCCCCCAATATGGAAGTGTGTTAGTTTTATCTAAGCACTGCAGTGAATCTTAGGGTGTGCCTTCCCTAGCTATTCTTACTATTTCAAACTAGCAGAGAGACAACTGGTGTTCTACAAACTGCTGAGATATACAGTTACCAGTAAATCTATCTTGAGATTTAACAACTTTCTTAAAAACATCGAAGGTCATGGTCACTGAATTGCATGAGTTCTTTGGTGTTAAATAATGGATAAAGTACGTGCTGTACCCTGACTGTTAGGGAGGTAATTAATTATTCTTTTCTGTGCTCAGCTGCTTTTTTTCATGAAAATTGTACAGATTTAGTACTTTCAGGTTGTTAGCCATTTACCAATTTTAGTTGAATTTGGCCACTGGATTCCAAATCACTGCGAGGAAGCTGGACTTAACAAAGGCATGTGCACTGCTGGCTACAGCTCAAGGGTCAAATCATAAACTCCTATTATGCTCCCATCCAAGGAGACATCTCTTTTTGGATCTCCACAACCATTTTTAGGAGGGCCTGTTGCGATAGGACAAGAGATAATGGTTTTAAACTAAAAGAGGGTAGATTTAGACTAGATAGAAGGAAGAAATTTTTTACTATGAAGGTGGTGAAACACTGGCACAGGTTTCCCAGAGAGGTGGTAGATGCTCCATCTCTGGAAACATTCCAGGTCAGGCTGGACAGGGCTCTGAGCAACCTGATCTAGTTGAAGATGTCCCTGCTCATTGCAGGGGGGTTGGACTAAATGACCTTTAAAAGTCCCTTCCAACCTAAACTATTCTATGATTCTATGATTTTGAAATGATGACTGACAAGAACCAATGCTATGCTCTGCCAAGCTGGTTATTGCAGACGTGCAGTGGCCTGCGAAGATGTGCTTAAATCTACTGCAGGATAATTTCAAATTTGCAAGATTGTCACTGCACTATTGCACACTTTTAGGAAGAGCTCTGCTGGCAGAATTCAAGTTAGAGCTGTTGTGTTAGTGCACTGACAAAGACTCCCCCTAAACTCTTCAAAAAATTTGTAAAAGTCCCACCTCTGACATGGCAGCTGAATTGTACTTGGTTTATATTGTTTTTATGTTAGCAGTAGATTCTATAAGAACGGAAATATGTACCCAAACTTATACCAAATTCATTTATAAGTCCTGTCTTTACATAATGGTACCTGTCCATGGTGTTAATAGCCCCAACTGGACCTTGCATGACCCCTTAAGCCATGTGAACAAATTGTGCAAAATGAAATGAGGGTTGCATTAATCTTGTTCTGTAATAGCAGAAAAGACAATGACCTTCTTTAAGCTGAATTTATGGTGTCTTTTTGCTGGAAAAATTTCCATTATGGAACTGGTATTTTCAAGAAGGAAAATTTGAGTATTGCTAGTAATTTTTTCCCAGGCTCAAACTGTTGAGGATCATCAACATAACTATGAACTATTTCAAGAGCAATTTCTTACAGACTGTATCCTGGATCATGTCCTTCTGAAGGAGACATGCATAATCACAAAGAAAATATAACTAAAATATAAAAACTTGATACTTACAGGGATTTGAGTTTAATTAGAAAATCAAACTGGTCTATTTGTATTTTCTTGATGGGGTTGTAAGAAAGGTTCCTGTAAATACAACATAGACATAAGTAACTTTGTACATCTTCCTTACAGCTTGTTCTAAAAATAAAGTCAAACTACATAACCCATTTGCTTTTCCAGTCCTTTAGGAAGGACTTGTACAAGTGGCAGTTCCAACTGCAGATGGTAACATTCATTTAGTGTTATTCAGCTTGCTAAGCCAGCAGAAAGAGCAGTCAGATGCTTCACAGGCATGCTATTGCCATGTACACATACACAACTTCCTCCCCCAACCTGATGCTTAAAGTTTTTGACTATAGAAATATTTAGTTATTAAACTTCCCAGACTTGTCTTTCCAGTAAAAGAACCTAGCTGAACTGCATGTATTTAGAAATAAATTGCAATTGATTTTGCTAGTTGCTAAAATCTATTTTTTCGTAATCATTTGTGTGAGTTCAAGAAACAGAGGCAGTGGAATGTAGAAATATACTTTAGCATTAGATGCTATCACTCTGTGCAAGAGTGTTTCTAGGTACATCCCCTTTTTCTTCTCCCTATAACTTTTTCTTATGTTTTCTTTTTGATTTTGTAACTAAAATGCGCAAACTCAATAAATGCAGCTGTACACACTGGGTTGCCCCAGTGTATTGTGATGGATCCCAATGATGCTGGAAAAGCATAAAAATAAGTTATTCCACATACTACCTCCTCTCCTCCAGAAAGGTCTTCAATTTTGTGACTAGTGCCTCTTTCAGGTTATGTGACAAAGATTGGGACTTTCCAGCAGCAGCATTAGAGAATTTGCCTGCATACACGTCACAGGAAAAAAAGACAGACTGTCTGTCTGGTTTTATAATACCTTATGGTTTTGTGGAACTCTTTCACAGGAAAAAAGCAGTTGCAAACAAGGCATCTATATGATGATCTTACATGTTTACTATCTATTTTTAGAGCCAAATCCTGATATTACATTAAAGATTCCCATCAAATTATTAATTCCTCATGATATAGGTAGCATAGTTAATTTTGTATATACTAACAAGATCTAGAAAAAGACAGAATTTGAACTTGCTACCTTTTGGACACAAAAATACACATATTTTATAAAACTCTTTTGGGCAAAATGTTATATAGAATTATTTTGGGGATAAGTATTTTTTAGTATGCTGGTTTTGGCTGGGATAGAGTTAATTTTCTTCACAGTAGCTGGTATGGGGTTGTGTTTTGGATTTGTGCTGAAAACAGTGTTGATAATGCCAAGATGTTTTTGTTACTGCTGAGCAGTGCTTACACAGAGCCAAGGCCTTTTCT
>JAVJGG010000054.1:6668826-6679915 GCA_035590195.1 Aviceda cuculoides
TGATGGAGCCCTGCTTTCCTGGAGATGGCTGAACACCTGCCTGCCCATGGGAAGTGGTGAATGATCCCCTTGTTTTGTTTTGCTTACATGCGTGGCTTTTGCTTTCCCTATTAAACTGTCTTTATCTCAGCCCATGAGTTTTCTCACTTCAACTCTTCTGATTCTCTCCCCCATTCCACTGTGAGGGAGGTGAGTGAGCAGCTGTGTGGGGCTTAGTTGCTGGCTGGGGATAAACCATGACATTTAGGCAGAGCTTAAATGACACATACAAACAAAGGTGCTCTTTTCCAGTATTCATGGCTGAAAGCATCATATTAAATGAGTAATATACAGTTATATATAATAATCAAGAATCCTTACAGTTGTGAAAGCTCCTTTAGATCCTTAAATATGTATGGAGGAAGTGATTCAATCTTGTTGCTAGCCAAATCTCTGCAGAAACAGCCACAGGTAGGATACAGTAAATTCTTACAAGGCTCAGTAATTTTACCAAACAGTTTTGCAATTTCACGACATGCAGTTTTATTCTGTTTGCCAAATAGGATATTATTTATTATATAGGTTATCAGAAGCTTGCACTATAAAAGAATGCTGTTAAAAAAAAGTGGGAAGCTAGATCCATCATATCTCTCTTTGCCTAGTTAGTTCAGATATGCCATTAGATACATAATTTATTATTATTTTATTGACATCAAAAAGAAAGCAAAATACTCTTAACTTTGCTTGTAGGAGCTTGGAGATAAATTAAACATAATGTTTTGTGATGGGAATTCTTTCACATGGGTTAACCAGCACATCTTTCCTTTTGTTTTCTCTGCCTTGCTCCTTATTTTCACTAAACATAAATCTCAATAACTGGACAGAGGGGTAAAGATCTCAGTATGACTGAAACTGGCAAACTGGTCTAAAAGACACTGAAGGCACACACACACCTAGACTGTAGTGATTTAAGATGAATTGCTATTATTCTGTTCAGGGAACATAACAACCTTGTGAGCAAAACCTACGATATTATTGATACAGAGTATGTATTTTATTGACTATTTCTTCCCTGTTAAATATATAGAAAAAAACCTGAAGATGGATGCTATCTCTAGAGCATGTTATATGAAGTAGAGTTTATGATAAATGATATTTGCAATATAAATTATAAAACTTTGTGACGACTTGTGCAAGTAAGAGAAGAAATCTACTCACAATTCATCTAACAACTGGAGAGAAGAAAAGCTGTTTTCATTTAAAGAGCTGATTTTATTTTGTCTCATCACCCTGAAAAAATAAACAAACTTATGTTGCTGCTTCTTGACACCTATTTGTGTTTGGACAAAAGTTTTTATAAACTTTAAAAATTCTCTCTTCTTTGCATCTTCAAATATTTGCCCAATTCAGTTAACACACTAATTGGATCTAGAAGCTTACCATTTTACCACTTGATAAATAACTTTTGTTGCCTACACACACATGTATTTGTGTGTGCGTATATATATATATACACACACACCCACTCATCCCCCATCGGAGGCTAGTATAAATTGACTGGTGGCAGGAGGAAGATTAAGTGGGCTAGAAGGCTTGTGACGTAACCACATCTCAGACACGGGCACATGGCTGTGCAACTTTTCCTTCACCTGTATTTCATCTGCCACTGAGCTTGCTCCTTAAATGAACAACCTGGATTTCAAAAGCAAAGAGAGAGCCGAGAATGTGGGTACTGCACAAGAGTTAAAAATTGAAAGTGACAAGTACCTTGGAGCCTGCTAATCTATCAAAAAGTGGAAGGGATTTTCTGAAGATGATTACATCATCACTGAAGAAACTTTGAGGGAAAATTCTAAAATTAGTAAGCCAGCCAACCCATCAGCTAATCAAACTCTTTAAAATTAAGAAACAAGCTATACATTTTGTATGTTTGCTACTTCCTATTATGAGGTTTTTTGCCTCCTTTTCCAAGAAAAAAGTTAGAATAAAAATTTCTAAATCTTAATATCAGTCAAAATTGCTTCAGTGAAGTTTAGTTGCATATATCAATGCTGAGCTTTGCTATAAATGTAAACAATGATTATTCTGTATGGCACTCATTTAAAACCAAGCATTTTAATTTAATCTCCTTGAGATCTAAATAACCATGGTACTCAGGAAACTTTTATATTAGCTGTAATGAATCACTTGACTGTTCACCACAAGCATGTCTCACTCTGACTAGCTAGCATATCCTATTACTTACAGTACAGTTAGAGTGTTGCAGGAGATGAAAGTGACATTTCTTACATGATGGATATGGTTGCCTTCCAGGTCTCTGGGATATAAAAACAAAACATCAATCACTGAAAATAAATTCAGGCAGTTATTCTAAGGTAATCAAAGAAAAATACTACCAGAACTTCATGACCACACAGAAGTGAGTCGGAACCAGACATGTAATATTTCTGCACTCTTAATTGATGACTTCAGGTCATCAACCCTGCAGTGACCCAGCAGGCACTCTGTAAGATCCAGAGCTCCATTAGAAAAAGTGGCGTGGAAGTGCCACACAAAGACAACAAAATAATATTTTTCCAGTGAAATAAGGTAGACTTACAGCCAGTTTAGTCTTGGCATATATTGGCACAGAGGTTTATCAGGCAAATCAGCAAGAGAATTATTCATCATCTCTCTGAAAAAAAGAAATAGAATAGCTGGCTATATTTGCAAAAAATTACATGATAGAGAAAAATCATGTCTCTTACGTTTCTACTTTTGAAAAAAAAGCAGTCAAAGCTTGATTCGTTTCTCATAGTCTTGAAGGTAGTTTTATTTTCTTAAACTTCCGCTGCATTCTGCAGAGCAGTATTTTATCTTTAACTTGTTAATTACCAGGTAAAGGAAAGATGTTCACTTCACTGCTATTTAAATAAAACATAGCAAGTCAATACAAATATGTTGATTATTCAGTCATAACATGTAGCTTTTATGGGTGATGGAGGAAGGGGGATATGAAGGGAGGTTTCCTTTCAGGATGCAGGGGAAGAGGGTCTCTCATCTTTGGGGCTGGAGAGAGCAGTGGCAGGTTACGGACAGGGACTCGGGGCGGGAGGCAGGGCTGCCGCCAGGGGCAGGAGCTATGGGACCCCTGCCTCCTGCACTGCGGCTCTAGAGAGCAACTGGAATCCATTGCTGCAGCTGCCACATCCTTGCCCTCTCAGTGACGTTGTCTTTTTACCATTTTTTTCACCCATCTCCCTACAGCTTTCCAGATACTGCATGCCTGCTGCTGTGAAAATCCTCCTACTCCCGCACATTTTGCCTGCCGGTAAGAAAAAGCTGCAGGTGTACTGCCAGCACTCCGTGGTGAGCAAGCACAGTCTTTATAAAAAGGTTTTTATATATATCTGCCCTTTCTGTTCTGTTCTTTTAAATAACACTTTTGGTTCTTATTCCATACTTACAGGAGAATAAGTGATTTGAGTCCGTAAAATGTTAATGGGGAGATCCGATTTATCCTATTATTTTCAATTATCCTATAAATTACAGCAAAGCATGTATCAGATTGATAATTGACTGCAGTCTTAAATTGAACAGATGATAAATGTAACAGACTTTGAAGTGGATAGCTCCAAATGTACATTCAAACTACTTAAAAAAAATAATATACTACTCCTTAGCAGATCAGGGTATTCACCGAGTTAATTTCCTTTAAGAAGTATTTAATTAAAAAAAAAAAAAGTCATAGAGAAAGTAATTACTTTCAACTTAGAAAAAAGTGTTTTCCTGCAAGTTTTTAAATTCTTTGATCAAGACACTTTGAATGGATTCTCTGTGAAAACAGAGCAGCACCATGTTACAGTGTTCCATGGCAATCCGACAGTTCCAAACACACAGAAAAATGTTAGGCTTGTTATTATTTGCTTATTTTTAATAAATTTACTGAGTCAAAATAGTATTTCATTTTCTTCTGTCTGAAAAGCAGTAATAAACCAATATGTCAGATTGACAGTCATTTTGTCTGGGACATTTCAAGCACTATTTACAGGGAAAGACTTGCCCCCCAAATTATCTTTCTACTGTATCTGAGTTATTTCATGTATTAATTTGTAACAAGCAATTACTAATAAATATTATTTAGTATTGTAAAAGTCATGTCATTGGAGCCATTAAGGCCGAAGAATTAATTTCTGCTCTCACCAAAGTAAATTGGATTTTTACCTTGCACAGTGTAACAGGAGTTCCTTAGTTATCTAGTATAAAATACTGCTATGCACAAAAATGAAAGCAATTCAAATATTTATTTGTCTTGCTTTAATTATTCCTTGAGAAGATAAACACACAAATAAGAAAACAACATACAGCCATTCAAGTCTGTGGAGATCTTCAAAGACACCAGGCTTCAAACTGGTTATCTTGTTGTTACTCAGGTATCTAAACCAAGACCAACCAAAGATAAATGAATGGAATGACTAATTAGCATCAGATGCATGAAAATGAGTTCTAAGATTTATTTTCCTTGACATTTTATCAGAATACTGCTAAAATTTTTCATAATTATAATTTTTGATTATGGTAATTTTCATGCCCTTCTTTGAGAGCAAGGTGGGACTCCCTCTAACAAGGACTTTTAGAACAATTATGCAGAACATTTTGTCTTATCTATAAAAAAACACAGCAAACTAAGTATTTTCACTGTGCAATATTTTAGGCCCTTCCCAGTTTCCTTCTGTGGAGTGATTCATTCCGTGAGTGTTCCCAGGATCCTGTTCAATCTTTGCTAAGGATGTTAGTCATAAATGCAGACACTAGAATCATGGAAAAGGAAAGACTGAGAAATGAAGGGGAAGGGGTACTATAAATGGTCTGGAGAGGTAATAACAGCAGCTGTAATAACAGATAATCAACCACAGTCATGTGACAGAAAAATAAGAGGTACAACATTTTAAAATTTTCCTTTTAAAAACATTGCAGAAACAAAAACCTGAACTGAACAACGCAATTTATGTGATGTCTCTCTCACTGAGCATTTTCCTTAAAGTTAGAAGCGCCTTTCAAAAAACTGCTGCAAAATAAAGCAAAAAGTGTTCTTTTCATTACCCAATACTGGTTACTTTGGTTTTGCTTCTGTAAACCAAAATACAACATTAAAGTTTTTTTCCATCACAAGCTCTCGCTTTTGGTTTACTCATTTTCATTCTCTCTGGCTTTCTGCACGGTAACTACCATACTGTCTCCTTCTTCCATTCTGAGGATTTGGGGAACAGGAGCGAAGTATGGAGCCCACTTGTATATTCAAAGTATTGTCCTGTGTGATAAACCTGCAACAGATAGCTCTTAATCTATCTTTGCTTTTCAATCCAATCATTGAATTAAAGTTTTGGACCATTCTGCAACTTCCTAACACTGAATCAAATAAAGAAGAAACATCCATAGCAACTCTCAGAGCTCTTCCCACTGCTTTTTACTTCAATATTCAAAAAACAATACTTACAGTTTTGTCAAGTTGTATAAACCTTTGAAAGCACGTTCAGATACAGATCTGATTTTATTATTCTGAAGATACCTAAGAAGATACAAAAGCAACAACGATTCATTCTCTAAGCACCCAAAGTCAAAGCAAACATAAATAACCAATTAAAATTTATCAACTAAACTGAATGTGTGTGTGGTACTCGAAAAGAAGCTATCAAACTTGTTACACCTTAAATTTGATGATAACCATTTCACAGCTATAGATGCAAAGACTTTAAAGGTGTTTTAAAAGAAACAGCTGCCCCCCCCCCCCCGCAAAATTCCTTCAAAGGGATGCTTGTTTTGCCTGTGATGAACAATGAAGTGGTTTTTTGCAACCTCCTGTTTCAGGTCCTAACTTCAGAGTTCTCACCTGTGTGACCTGATCTTTATGTTTAGCCAGAACCCTGCTACAAGCAAAATTTGCATGGCAAATGTAAACTTAAAATGTATTTTTGAATTTTCTGTTTATAGTGTCAGAGAATTTCAAAATTCTGCATTTTTAAGATAACATAATAAAAATGTAAAACGAATCTTACTAATCTTCTATAAACTAAATAATACTAGTTTTTTATCAGAGAAGTCTTTATCTACTTTAATGAAATGAGTTAAAAAATATTATCAACTGCAAATATTAAATCCTTTTCAAATATTTTTAAAACATTATAGTGTTGTTGTCCGAGTAATATTTAAATACAAAACCTTTTAATTAAATTGCAGTTAATAAAACATCCAGATGCATTCCTGTTAAAAAGCAATACGAAATCTGACATTGGCTTTTACAAAATGGGTTTGTGTTAAACACTGCTTAGGAGCTTTCTGAAAATGTACCTTTCGATCAGAAAGGTGTGAAATTAATATTAGAAACAAATGTTTTGTACAGATAGATATGGACTTATTTCTTTTAATGAAAACTTTATCTTTCAAGACCTTAAGGTCATAATGGCACTTAACTTTGTGAACACAAGATGGTGCTGCAGTACAGCACAGTTTCTATAAAAGTTACACTCCGGTAAGTTTTCTAGGTGACGTAGGAACCCTGCTCTAGACTTTTGCATTTAATTCTTAATTTCACTAATTCTATATAAAGCAAACTTGTTAAAGGCTATGATTTTTGAACAATATGTATATTACACATCATAACACATATCGCAGTATTGTGTTGCCATAACAATTTGACTAGTTGGGGCATTATCAAATTGGTACCAGAAATAATTGAGTAAAACCAAATGCCATGTGAGTGAGCTTCCCATGACAAAGGGAAGTTTAAGTTTCCAAACTTTTGTTTTGTAGAATAAATGGATTAAGTTACTTTAATTTCTTCTGGCATATTATTCTTCATTATAAATGTAACTTCCTTCAGACTGATGAAAGTTTAGCACATTTCTTGTATAAAATAGTCAATATAAAAAATTAAATATGCAGAAATTACGGTTTTGCAAAAAGAGAGATTCAAATCAAGCTATTTGAGCCAAACAGGTTAGACAATTAGATGAGGTACTGAAGGGTAAGACAAAACAGAATTTTGAGTATAAACTGAGGGTTGTCACTCAGATGTTAAGCTCGGTGTGTGTGTATGTGAGAGAGAGAGGATGAATATTTAAGGCACTAAATAGATATTTTAAGTTGAAGCACTGCCTTACAGATTTTTAAGGTCTTGGTATTTCTTGAAAATGTCAGCAGAAAGTTTCCTTAGCAGATTCCTCTGAAGAGACCTGTAGGAATGAATGCACAAAGTAAAAATACTCTCCCAGCTTCCTACAGGGCTGCCACGTTTTGTTATTCAATAAGAGCAGCTTTCACACTGCTAAATAATAAAAGCAACATAAAACCATCTGAATATGCCTCCTCTGTTTGTCTGAATATTCATATCTATTTAAGCAGTAAGTTAAATACTTTATCATCAAAAAATATTCTTCCATGTCCCCCGAGCAACTGACAAAATAGTTAAATCTAGGAGTTAAAAAGATTTGAGTATAAACTAAACCACAGTTTTATTTCAAACCTCAAATGCATATAGAACCTATTTCCCACTGCATGTGTCCCTATGTCCCCATCTCCATTGGGCACTAACTCAAGTGTCGGGTCAACAAAAACCATTCAGGGCATGGTTGGACTAGAAGAGACTGTAGCCCAAAAGCCAGCTGAACTGACTCACTGCTTTTTCTAAAGCTAGAACTGGGCCATTATTTTTGAAGTCTCTGTTGACCCTGAGCCAACAGCCAGTTTAAAAATATATTTGACATTCCATATCAAACTTTGTTAAGAAGTATTGCAGTACTTGAACACAGACCCAACAAGGAGAACCTCAGCCACACATGAGCATAAACTGGTACCAAAGAGAAAGATCTGTACCCCTGCTCTACAGGGAAGATCCTCAGGTAAGGACTCGTGATGCTGCCCTCTGCTCATCACACAGAAAATGGCCTCTCAAACAGTGATGTGCAAACTAAGAGCAATATTAACCATTCCCTGATCTCTTAAAAAAGTTTGGTTTACACATACATATCTGTATGATGACCCAGGCCAGACTAAATCCATTTAAATAATGGCACATTCAGAGACATCAAATGAGAACTAAAAAGATTTATTCAAGCAGGTAGTTCCACTGAGTTCAAGGCTATTGACTCTGTTGGCAGGAATGTAGACTAGCAATATTGGCAGGATCATAGAATAATAAAAAGTCCTAAGCAGTTTTTCTTAAAAGGAAACATTTGTTTTGAACATTTATTTAGATTTCCTGAAACTGTTGCTAGCTCAAGCCACTGTTACAAAAATTAAAGGATCACTTCACTCGGAGTTTTCTAGTTCCTTTTCTCTCCTTTTATGCAGGGAAAATCTGTACTTAAAACATTAAAGGACTAGACAACAGAGACACACTATGCTTTCATAAGCGTCAGCTGAGCCAACTGGTCATAATTATAAGGCTGTAGTTGTGAAAAGGTTGCAGGATTGATAGTCAAATCTGAACAGAGCAGGAGACCACTTTTCTGCTCTACTTACATTATGGTTATGTTTGAAGAGACTGATGGGACAGCATGCATTTTGGCAGCATCACAGAAGATCTCCAGCCTTTGGCAGGTACACTCTTCTGGCACAGCACCAGCCACTGCATGAGAACAAGAACATGGTTGTGACAAAAGGTGGAATGGGTGGTGTGATGGGATATGGAGAAAAGAAAAATGGTGTAAAAGAACAGTGAATGCAAAGACAGACGTACCAGGCTGTGTTAAACAGAAATTAAGGCACATGTTTTCACACAATTGATTTAGACATGGGAAGAACCTAACAATAAATATAAAGGGACAAAACCAATTCTGTTACCTCCTGACCTCTGTGAAAGAGCTTGTAAAAGCTCTTGAGTTTTAGGCTTGATATACAGGAATCTGGCATGGATTTTTTGTGGCTCTCTTTTAGATTATTCAGTCCTCTCATATTTACCAGAATGAGCACAATTCTGTCCCTGTGAAAATGGGATGAAAATGGATCAGGAAGTCTTTGCTCCCTTTCACCCCATCTCTGTGCTTTAAGTTAGTGCTCATAGTAGACAGCAGAGACAGAAAATCTGTACAAAGGGACTAATGCCCACAGAAGTGGAGGGGGTTTGCAAGAATCATTTGATGTACGAAGAAGTGAATTTGGAGGAACGTTGCCTTCATTTCACTCTGAAAGATGAGTGTTTCATTGTCTTTCCAGCAGTATTAATATATTCAGATAAACATTAATATTGCCCTCCTAATTGGCATATGTTTCACGCTTCTTTTACAGAAAATGAATCAATCCTGATGGATTCCTGAAATTAGCTTCAATGCATTTGTTCGTCCGCAACATGAATTCTGTTTTACTGTAAAAGAAACCGCACTATATTTCTGTTTCGGATAAGCATAATTGCTGTGTATTTCTTTCTAGGAATCATCAGTAATAATCACACAAATAATATCTGTAATTACTTACAGCACTCACGTGTCTTTGTCTGAAATGCATACAGAGATTTCAGTTTATTGTATTTGTCCTTTGTATAATGTTTATCAAATTGCAGAGACCATCCATTGTTGTCTTCTAATAAAAAAAAAACCCCACAAATAGAAGACACATTAGACAGAAACTGAAGGTAGAAATACCTTCACTAAATTTAGTTGCATCAAGATTTATCTAAATAACATGCTTTTTCCAGAACATTTCATAGACAATTAGATGACCTTACTTTTATACAGCTGCCTAATCACATGTATGTATGGAGATTATGAGCAACACAGTAAGAATAGCTTTTTATACCCTCAACAACAACATTTCTTGTGACAGTTGCACTGAGAAAGTATAATCTTTCACTTCAGAATTTTTTGTTTGCATAGGAGTCTAAAAAATGAGAGACAACCATATTTTCCCACCTCCTTAAATGTGCAGGTTTGTCACTTTATCCAGGAAAGCTCAAATGATTACTACTACTCTGACTACTTCTTTCAGAGGGCTGTCTCACCCTATCACAGCCTATAATTTCTTTCCTGAAAATCTAGATGAAGGCCAAATGAACACTGCTTTTCAAGAGAATGGGTGACATGGTGTAACTTAATTAAGTCAATAAGTTTAAGTTAAGCTTTACATGCATCTTCAACAAAGCAATATTCCTTATTATCAGTTTGGTCACTGTGCATAGATGTACTGGAACAGAGTGGTTGATGGCCATAAAGGTGAAAATTGAAGAGCACCTTTAAGTTCGTTCCCACAAATGGGTTTTTCCAGATACAGTGGTGCTGGAAATAACTACAGACCTGTTTCTTGGAACGTATCTGTCATATATGTGACAGCTGTAAATTAACTGATCAGTTAACTGCTTCCAAAACATGGCAGCAATACACACCACCCCCACCCCCCCCCAAACAAAAAAACCTTGCCTTTAAAAGCTGTGGTCAAATTTTAGTTTTATTAATTTGAGCCTGACCTTTCTTCAGCTTTGACAATACCCACACCCTTTTAGTTTAAAGCATCTCAATTAACAAATATGCACCAGTAGCAGAAATGCTTCTTAAGATGGCACTTGCTAGCTGGAGAGTCAAAGCATTAGTGATAATTGAAAGCATCACTTTGTAAGGATACTTACTTTCAAACAACATTTATATGAGAACACTCAGCATGGCTCTGCTTCCCTAGTCATTACAGTCTTAGTTTCACTTTCGTGATATGCTAGCAACAGTCTTTCCCCTGCAATTTCATATGGTAATTGTTTAGTTATAAATACATTTCCTCAAGGACATTTCTCTATAAATCTTTATATTCAAGTAAGCTTTACTACTATATCTGTTGGCTTCAAAATAGGCAGGGAGAAATAAAATATATTCAGGTCTTTGGAACTTTTCCCATTCTGAAATGGTGTCTCATTTTTCATGCCACATGACATAGAACTCAGTTGTTTTCTCAGCTAGGTAGGGAAACTACCTTGAAAGCATCTCCTGAAGCCTGCCTATGGAGTGTCAGCAGATGGAGCTGTTCTGAGAGACGCCTGTCTCTTCCTTGCCTAAGCTGAAAAGATGTATACATGCTTGTTGGGGAATGGCTAGAGGACTGTGGACACGGTTCTCTAGAGAACCTGGTTATGCAGTCAAAGTGGTAGCTAAAG
>JAVJGG010000054.1:6693165-6719332 GCA_035590195.1 Aviceda cuculoides
CAGGACCCGGCACTTGGCCTTGTTGAACTTCATACAATTGGCCTCAGCCCATTGATCCAGCCTGTCCAGATCCCTCTACAGAGCCTCCCTACCCTCGAGCAGATCAACCCTCCCTCCCAACTTGGTGTTGTCTGCAAACTTGCTGAGGGTGCACTCAATCTCCTCATCCAAATTGTCAATAAAGATATTAAACAGAACGGGGCCCAACACCAAGCCCTGGGGAACACCACTTGTGACCCGCCGCCAGCCGGATTTCACCCCATTCACCACAACCTTCTGGGCTCGTCCATCCAGACAGTTTTTCACCCAGCGAAGAGTACACTTGTCCAAGCCATGAGACACCAGCTTCTCAAGGAGTATGGTGTGAGAGACAGTGTCAAAGGCCTTGCTGAAGTCCAGGTAGACAACATCCACAGCGTTTCCCTCATCCATTAGGCAGGTCACTTTTTCCAGTGTAAGTGCAACTGACCTACTGCCTTTGTAATGGATTGCAGGGTGCCCCCACAGATTTCTTGTCATACAAGATCACCTTCTTCCCAGGAGCATACTAGTGAGAGGGTTTTAAATTACTCTAGAATGAAATTTGTTCAGTTTCCAATATTTCGGAAATGGAGAAAAGCATCATCAGCACAGAATGTTACCTAGTGCTCTTCACGCTCCTAAAGCTTCAGTAAGCTTACCTAGTGAAGTACCATTCTGCAAGGGCCTGCTAATTTAATTTTTGAAGTACTTTCAAAAAGGAGTATCACTTCTTCATTATAGCTAGCATTTGACTTAGTGGGTGCTGCCACAAAAAAAAAGATAAAAATTCCAATATAAATTATATTTTAAGTTTCATTGCTGTCTTAGAGGACTTGAAATACTCTATACAAACTTCATTAACTGTGACGTGATTCTTGCTCAGATAGTAAATTGCCACTTCTGAAATACCAGCTATTTTTCCAGGGTATTTTCAAAAGACAAAGTATAAAACTTGTGCAACTTGCTCAGATTAACAAGGAATATGTTATTACACAACATGTGATTTTTGTCCTAATTTTTCTCCTGGGCTAAAGGAATCACCTGAAATTGAATCAAGTACTTCAGATTCATAAGAAATCTCTTCTGGAAGAACTTTCACATGTTAAACACTTGACAATGTTTACAGCCGTGGAAAATTGAAATGTAGGAGCAGTATCGGGAGGAAATTGAGATATATATTCTGTTATTCCCATACACACAGAATTATCTTTGCTGTCAGAGCGTCCTGCATAGAAAGTCATATATTCCAGCTAACAATCACCACATGATTTTGAAAAGTTGATTTGCTTTTTTCCACAACTGTATAACCTATGCAATTGCTTGAAGAGACTTTTGCCTTAGTTCCTTATCCCTTTAAGTACAGGTACCAAAAATAAGGCTGTATTCTAATCTTAGGGTGAATTCACACTTGCATATTGCTCATAAACCTCTCTGATGTTCTGTGCTTGTATTCAGAACATTCCGTTTAACCTGTTCCACCCAAAAAGGAGAAAAAAATCTTATGCAGGCATAGTGTTAAGCAAACAGAACACGTGTAGTATTTTGTGTCTAAAGTCTCTTGCTGCAAAAAGATAGAAGTCAACAGACAAATGAGACTCCCTTCAGTGTAGTTATCTGTCACAATTTGAGTAACTATTGAAACATCTGGTAAAAGACAACAATATGGAAAAATTAAACATAAATTAAAAAAACCCAACCACCAAACAATGCCTTACGTTTTGTCAAGCCTTTTACTGTACACTCTGAAGACATATTCAGACTGAGCTGAACTTTGTGCTTAAAGGGGCTGCTCTCCATTGCAGTTTAAATTTCAGATGATGGCATTTATCTTCTCACAGTACAATTCAATGGATTTTTATAGCATTTTCCATAAATTATTATTAATTACTCAAATAATATTAATCCCTGAACTAATTAATGAATTTACTGTCACAGTTTAGAAATCATTCTTTGTGAGAGAGTACATAATCCCTCACTGTGTTTAATGCTTTGGATTATCTGTAAATTTATAGCCTTGATGATATCTATTCTGAATTTCTGCATTACTCATTTTGTGCTATGTCAGATTACCCTGGCATGTAAATATCTGCCTGGGAAAGGAGATAACAAAGCGTCAACACTTAACAACTTCATCCTAGTCGAATCATCGAAAGCACTGGTCTTTGTCCATTGATTTGTTAACATCACTTTGTTTATGCAAAAAAAAGACAGAAGTTTGGACCATGCAGATTGTTGGAGATTTATGAATGGAAAAGCCTCCAACTCTGTAAGAAAATATTTGGCAAAGCTGACAAAAGTAGACAGGGGATAAGACAGTAAAAACCATTGTAAAATGCTAGATACTATTCAGACAATTCCCTTGTGGATTAATGAAATTAAAATGGTGTCTTTTATGTGAGGAAAATGGATAAAGATAGCACTGCAACAACAGCAACAAAAAACTACGCTTCTTATTTTGCAAACACAAACTTTACTGACGCTGGAGTTTATCATGCCAAGATAATGACCTATCATGCTATCTTTGTGATGCAGTATTAAAGGTGTTGACTTTTCTACCTGTTATTGATTTCCACTATGCAAAAGTTGAACCACTCTTCTAGTATCTTCTTTTATTGTACTTTTTTTCTTTAGCAGCTAAACCTCCTGATAGAATAGCTCTAAAAATATTGATTAATGATTATTTCATCACATTACTGGCTGTTTCAAGTTGGTGTTATATCAAGAAAAATAAAAATGTTATTTTGTAGTCCTTTTATTAATCCAGGTTATGTCTCTGTTCCATATGCATAGCAAGCTTCAAAGGTACCTCTATTGTTTTATAGGTTCTCATTCACAACTCATGCAGGATAGAACACCTCAGCTTTGCCTCTTACTGCCAAACTAGCATTGTAAAAGCACGAGACCCCCTATAACACAAAAGAAGTATCATCAGCAAACCATATAAACAATCAACTTGAACCCTAATAGGGCTTGATTAATATAAATTATTTGTGTTTTATAATGACTAAGTTTGGGCCAATATTGTTACACAGTCAAGAGAAAAAAAACCTTATGTCCTTCAGAGATATGGCAAATGTAGACTGATAGATAAAGGAAAACTAAAAATTTTTAAACTGTGTATAAAGAATTTAGCTACACAGGTAGAAACTAGAGAAAACGTGGAACTCAGGACAGATTTGTTTAGGTCTCAGTTATGAAGATAAAAAGTATAAATCTGTGACAGACTTGATTATGTCAGAAGGTTTGCTTTTACAGATACTCCAAGTAGAAAAAAATCTCTTCTTTGTATACCTCATACAGAAAATGATTGCCTGTGTTCCAGTGACAGAGATAATTTCACCTATTTCAGCTATACTGTACCAGCAAAATTTTTTTTCTTGTAATGATCAGAGTAACTATTACAATATTTGCAATGTTTCTAGAATAAATAGAAAAGAAATAGGTGAACTGGTATCAGTACAGTAAACGGCAAAACACCAACAAGCATCTTTCTGACAAGATGTTTGCCGTCTCAATACAGAATAATGTTCTACCTGGTAGTGCATGTTCATGATTCTGCAAATTAAATATTTCTGACTACCATGTACAGAGGGTCCCCTTTCATCCCCCTTCTTGCCCCAATTCTCAAACTTTCAAAAGGAAAACAAGAATTCATGTCATATACCTTTTAAGCTTGACCAGACCTGCTGCTTCAAGGCACTTACTGCTAAGGCAGACATCTGTGATCTTTCCCCTAGCTTGAAGAAAGTGGATAACTCTTTTCCTGCTAGTCTTTAAAACAGAAGACTAATTTACCACTGCTTTCTTTTTTTAAAGTAATAAGCAAGACTTAGGTTGTCACCTAGTATAAGATGGTAAGGCTCCCTCCTCTGTTGCATGGATGCAGAATCACTGGGGAAAGAACATGACAGCTCCTCATTAAGCTCTCATGAGATGAAATCAAAAGAGGGAATGTATTTGGGAAAGCCAAGAACAAGATATTCCTGGGAGAATATGGCTTTCCTTCCAACTAAATTGATTCGTGAAGCTAACTGCTTTTGTGCATTCTTTGAAAAATGGCAAAAAATTTTGAAAACAGAGGACAAACCAAATAACATGTGCACTAGAAAAATGGGAACTTAACACAGTTACTCGTAGCTTCCATAAAACAAGTGAATATGACTAATGGGAACAATACTGGGCTGATTAGACTGAGTCATAAGCAATTAAACTAATCAAAGCAGTGTTACTCATTGCTTGGTACTTGCTAGTCACACCAGTCTCAACTGTATTGCATATAGTTTCAAATAAGGGTATATTTTAATATCAGGAAAATATTTTTTATTTTCAAAAATTTGAATCGCATGAAGACCCACTGTCATGAGTCCAAAATGACTGTCAAATTCCATCAGCCAAATAAACTAACAAGTTTTTCTCCACTTTAAGTTATCAGTTTAAAAGTACTGGGGCTGAGGAAACCCAATTGTTTTTAAAAAGGAGTCCTCAGATGACAAAGACCAAGGAATGATCATGGTATTGAAGAATCCACCCTGTATTTACTATGACAGAAAGTTTTTCAAAGAGATCAATGCAAATTTATCAAGTGGTGGGACTTTTCCCACCATCCCATAACTTATTTTGGTTGCTGTACTTCTAGACACAGTAGGAAATGGGCTAGAGCAAGAGAAGACTGAAAATATTCATTTGTAATGCTTGTTTTAAAACAGAATGTTTTCTTCAGCTAAATCAGAAAGAGTCAACAAAGAAAACGTTAAAGTTGAATTTGATTTTTCCCGTCATTTTTGTGCTAGCCTGAATACTTCAAGATGACAATTGATTAAAAAAAATTCCTCTTCTGCATTAAGGTATTTGAAGGGCATGTGAACTGCCTTTGAAAAACCTTTAGTGTAAAACAGAGGAGACCTCAGAAGCCTATAACCTTTATTTTCAAAGATAAATCATCAGAACAAGGCTGTAAAACAAGTTTGTAACTATGAATTCCTTTAACTTAAAAGATGGTTAATTTCATGATTGACAAAGAATAGTGGTGACAAGTGGTTGACCAACTCTGATCAGAAGCATTTGAATCGCCAAATGGCAGAAAAAAAAAAAAATGACATCTAGAACAGATCTGATTTTTTAAAAAATAATTTGTTGTCTGAATTTGTCCATTACAATAATATCTAGAAGTGAATGATACTTAGTTCAGTCTTGCATTGATTTTCCTGGTTTTGTTCTGAATTATTCAGCTTCTTCCCACTAAACAAAGGAATTTTGGAGCAATTTATGATAGAGACTAGGATGAAGTTAGTCCAGTGTATTTCAGGATAGAAATACGAAGTTAACTTTTGCATGCTTTTATTTAACTTACTACAACTTTATCAGTGGGAATGATTTCTTTTTTTCAGCATGTAATTTTATAAAGACTTTCCTAAGCCTGATACTTCTTTCAGGAAAAGCTTTCTAGTGATTTCTGTGAAAATGTAATGGGAATCCCATACTATTAAAATGATTTTTATTAACATTTCAAAACTGTCCATAAATGACATATTGAAAATAGATTCCTGTTTCATACAGGAATAAAAACACTTGAATACGCACTTGAACTTTAATGCTGTTAATGTACACATTTGGAGTAACCCCTTGGACAAAACTTATAGACCTTACTCTAGCGGCAGTAGATACTTTAGCATTAATCCTTGAGGCAAATCATTAGGGGCTTAAAAGATTTAAACATCTGTACAGGATTCCCACAGGAGTATAATTAGGCTGTTATCACTACATTGCTTTTTCTGTAATTTGCTCCTCTTCTCCTTTGCTAATTGTTCAGCCCTGATGTCTATAGCATTTTTTAAATACCTGCGTAGCATATGTATTCTGTTTGTAATTTTAGATTTTATTGGGTGCAAATGACACAGTGACATTTATTCAGAATGCCAAATGGTTGCAACAATTTCATTTCTAAAACACTAGCAATTTTTTTATATTTTTGTTGTTGCTTTTGCAACCAGAATTACATTTTCAGTTTTATTGCATTACATTTATCTTTAGCAGACCATATCAGATGTCATTCTAGCAATATGTAGTACTTGAACTACACACATAAGTTTACAACTGACTATATAAAATGTTTGCTTTCATTAAACACAATATAGTGCAAGGATTTTTAGCTCAAAAGATGCATGTATTATGACTGTGTATATTGCATGCCAATCTGGTTGTTATCTTGGATTTTAATTTCCTGTAGTACCTTTATGTGTTGCTGTGGGTTTCACAATGCTTTCACTTCAGAAGCATTTTCCTAAGCATAAAATTTGTACTGTTTTTTGAAAATATAGACTCCAATCTTATAAAAATATTACTGTAGTAATATGCCACAGTTATGCCACAGATAATTCAGTCTAATGAATCCAGCTATAGTGCTGGAAGATCCTCTTTGTATAATTGCCAGATAAAGCTACTCCAGGGCCAGAAACTGCTATTAGAGAATTCAGACTGGTCACATGGCACCTTGCCAGAGGATTTGGCTCTTACACCTTTTATTAATTTGTCTTTTTGTTCTGCTTACACAGAACTTAAAAAGATTCTGATGCACAGAGAGAGCTGAAAGGGATAATATTATTTGAAAAAGCCCCAATATGTAATATAATGAATTTTATCCAGAAACTCAAATTTTGTAGGGCATTCCCAGAGGATGAGGGTTCAGCACAAAGACACAAATCAATGAGCAGAGTCAAACCTTTCCATCATTCCCCTTCTCCTTTTCTTCGTCTTCACAAATACACAGAATTTAAATTATATCTGGCTATTATTTCTGTTTAGAAATCAGTTCTAGCTCCATATTCTGACATGACTTGCAATAGAAGATACATCAAGGTAGGTTTTCCTTTGCCCTAGGGTTGTTTTGCATTGGTATAGCTCCTTCGATTTCACTAATTTCTTTTGCACAGCGGTGCAATATCAAGTCTAAAGCTGGACACATGAAACACTAGGGTTTTGTTCAGGTGTCAGTAGGCAAAGAACAAAAATGAAGGCATCAATGTAAAATGTGTTAAATACACCATGATAGTCAGTACAATCCCACCTGAAAGGCCCAGAAAGGCAGTGGATAGCCACCAAAATGAAGGAAAACTCCCCTCCCAGGAGCTGATTCTTCCTCATAACCACAGAGGAGTGCACTTGGGCTGGCTTTTTGAGCCCCAAAGATAAAAGAAATCTGTTTCAAATAATATTTTTTTTCGTCCTTTGAAAGACATGTATCAAAGAAAAAAAAAAAATCTCTGAAGCTTCACACCAGGAATGGCATTTTTGATGTTTTGTAATAACAGGGAAAAAAGTTTCTTATACAACAGTATTTGCCATTTATCTTACATTTATTTTCCTGTCTGATAACATGCTTATTAGTAAGCTAATGAAGACTTTGTTCTTTTTTAAATCTGAATCATCAAATAATTTAAAATGTACTTTAGCCAAGAGGATCAAGGTCAGCTGGTTATCAATAAATTAGTGTCCCTCAAGCAACAATCATTCACCTCACCTGGATAACCAGCATTCTGAATTTAAATACATAATGACAGTAACTAGAGATTACCCAAAGAAGTTCACTTCAGACTTGTTGCTTTGCACAAGTTAACCCAGTCAGCCACATATGTAAAGTAAGCATAAATGAAACACTGATTAGTGAAAACTAAATTATTTAAATTAACAAACAATGGACATTTGTAATATGTCTCTTAAGTTTCTATAAAGAAAAGGCAGATTTAAGTGACTTTCATGACACAATATGATATACAGGAGAGGATTTGTGTACATGTGCATTCATGCATGGAAGTAAAAAGAAATCCAGGAGATGAGACAGAAAGCACTTGTAGCAAGGCCCTAAGAGAAAGCTGGAATCAAAAACGGTATGAGATTTGAAAGGCAATGAACAGGGAAATTACTTGCCAATATTCTAATTGTATGATGTTCTGAGAATACATTACTTGTAAATGAGCAGAATAGCAAAGAATTATGTGACTATCATTAACTTCTCATAACAGAAAACAATCTAAAAGGTCATAACACTTTGCCTAACTTTTCTCAGGTCAAAAAGGGCAAAACTGACTCCCCCCCAACAAAAAAAAAAAAAAAATATTGCATGACTTAGCTGTAACTTCTTTCATACCAATTTTGGTATGGTTTTTTTGGTTTGGTTTGTTTTTTTTTTCCTTCCATCACAAGAAAAGACTGGTAGAATGAACATCGTGCCACACTGATGATAGAAAAATAGATTTGAGAACAGGCAGCCTGGCTACAGGCTGAGGAAAAGAACCCGAAGGGGGGGAGTGGGAGATTTTATTTTCTCTTTCTCCATCTTCTTTTGCTCTTTAGTGTCTTATTTTGCTAGAGTCACTTGAACTAAGCAAGCTCCACATCAGTCAATTTCAGAAGCCACAGTATTTTTCCTCTTCTTCCAAGTAACACAATCTTAAATAAATCTTTGTAAAATACTCCCAGGTAAGTTTCTTCTAAGACTCCAGAGAAAGAAATGGAAGAAAGTGTTTTTGGAGCCCTGCACGAAGTACTTGAAATATGAAACATAATCTGTTTTTTTCATTCACTGTGCCTTTAATAAAGGCTAAAAGGATTTTAATGATAGTTCTTACAATGGAACTAAGCCAGCATAACTTAAAATTAAGCTCTGAAGCATACTTAAGGTTAATTTTGTAACAATAAAAATATATTATTTCTTGGTGAGCCTGAGACAGGATTATCTGATAGATTTTATTTATTCACATACTTTTGTTACTAAGAACCATTTATAACTATTAAGAATTTAATATAGAACTACAAGTTCAGATTTGGGAGGTTGCTGTGCCCTATAAATCTATGAGATTCCACCCTCCTGAAGTATTATAAAAATGGAATCCTTTGTTGTTTGGTTTTGAAGTAAAACAATCTGAAAGCATTTTAAGCAATTTGTCCTCTAAGAGCTCATGTGACTATTTTGTGAAAAATCAATTTGCAGACACTGTGCTTAAATAAATGCATTATTATTGGATTCTCACTCATGAATATTTGTTTCAATTTAAAAATCACAAATTTTCTAATAAACATAACTCACCACTATAAATTGTGACACTCCAGTTAAACTGCCATAAATCAGAAATTATCTCAAGCTAATAGGATTTCTGACTTTCTTAAAGCGAATAATGTTAGCTGGTTGAACCATGAGCTGAGACATCTGTCTTATTTCTTATTTTGCAGGTTATATAAAAATGCACATGCAGATGAAGATTTATAGATTTTAAAATTATAACTTCTAAATTTTATACAATTATTAATGTACATTAAAAATATTGCATTAGCAGCACATAGGTGTAAGTTATCTGGATATTAATTTTTCCCAAGTAAGTTAGAAAAGATAACGAGAAACTACATTCAGAAGTTTGTCTCCATTTCAGACGCAGTTTGACTAAACAATACATTCACATGGGTTATTGATGGATTTTGCCTCCACACAGTCTATAGCTCCTCCTTCTCCTCCTTTAGACCCCACTCCAGCTAAATCAACACATGATTATGTCCATTCCTGACACTGAGCGTTTTCTTGTTTCCAACACAAGTGAAAGCATGCTCTGTGAAACACAGCTTAAAATCAGCGTAGTGCTATCATCACAGTCCCTCTCTAACGTGGCATGCGAGGCAGGACACAGGGCTAGGAGGAGGAGACATTTGCTCCAACAGTGATCTGTTGCATCACCCTGGTCCTGTGACACCTTTCCGTCAGGTCCCCGTTCAGCCCACATCTTACTTGCTGACTCAGAGAACAGGCTTTCCAGGGCAAGGCATGCAGAAGAGCACCTAGAAAAATACAGCCCCAGTCTCAGCGGGGACTGTACGAGACTGTTGTGATGGCTCTGTCACAACAGTGGAAAGGGGACCGAGAAGAGAGAGTACTGGAGCACTGCTTTTGCCAAGGCGTTAAAAGCTACATAGCTAAATGCTTTGACAGACATCTTGAATCACACACAACAGGATGCGAAAGTACATTTATGATCTAAAGTCAATGTGCCTGTGTACTTTTATTGTCTATCATATTAAAGACAGTACCTTTGGTTTTTTAACTGTAGGATCCTTACTTAATTTGACCTACATGATTACCTATAGCCCACCCAGCAAAGATGTATTAAATATTCTTAGCTCCTAATATTTCCTTACATAAAATGTACGGGATGTTGCTGGATATGTCCAGAGAGTAAATATTAAAACTTCACTTGTAAAATGGAGAATTTTTGCTATGATACCTTATTTCAATGAAGAGTTAATTCCTAAAAAGTTTTTTATGTTACCAGACATCACAATCCAGCTGCATTTTTTTAATATATAGGTTGAATTTTTATAGATTGATATCAGAATAATATATTTTTAAGTTACAAGATCATACCCCAGTACTTAAAACAGTTGTTGATGTGACTGATTATTTAAAAATGTCTGTTAGATGCTCCAAAGCTGTATATCCATAAATACAAGAACTGTTTCTCTGGGCAAAAAAACTAATCTAGTTAAAGATGAAGTGAAAGCAGTGAATATGCAAATGAAATATTTAAAAAAGAAAAAAATGAAAATAAAATCAAATAGTGATAAAACCTAAAAATTTATAAGTAGGCATGCTAGAGAAATAATCAGTACTTATTTAAAAATAACTGTTTTTTCTAAAACATATTAAGAAAAAAGAAAAACCTCATGTGATACACAAGTCTTAGGAGTATAGAAAAGCCCAGCTATCCAATACCCATTTCTGATACATATTTGGAAAGAAGAAAGTGGTTGTATTCTTTCTGCATGATGCTGAAAATCTGTACTGAAGATAAAGCAGCATTTCGAAATAAAAATATTTTCAAACCAGCCACAGGAGGAATTTGAAAGGAATTAGTTGTGAAACACTTTGAAACTAATGTTATTATACAACAGGTTCTGAAATACAAAGAAAATACCAAAACAACTAGAGACTTGCAGTGTTATTTGTATACTAGAAAAGAATGAAAGTTTCTGAAAACTGGTGTCTATAGTTCCTAGGTAATACAACATAACAGTAAATTCATGTGCTTTAACCTGGAACTGAAGACCAGAAAATGACATCAGGGAGTGTATTTTCATGGTAGATGGGCCTTCTTGAATAACTGTCTAAAAATGCAGACCATCTTGTCAACTGTATTACTATTAACTTCTCCAGACTAATCAAGTCATTTGACCTACAATCACATAGCTTTTAAATTCATTAATGTAGTCCCTTTTTTCCATACAGCGCAAATTTTGGCTTTAATTACGTTGTGGCCAGAACTTAAGTTTCATGAAAGGATGCTGTTCTTAGTAGCTGATTCCAAAGAAGAGGTTGTCTATTGCTCTCTCATCTATTTTTAGACCTCTTATTTTAATTGCAACTGAAAACCAGAAGTAAAACAGAAAAAAAAAAATATTTCTAAGTGAAAAAATACCACCACCACCACCACCTTTCCAAGCACTGTGCCTTTTTTCCCCCATGCTCAGCACAGCACTGACTATCAGGTCCGATGGGAAAAAGACTCCTCTCCTAGGTCAAGTCAGTGCTTTTATTTTTTCTGCAGAACATGGGAGAAAGGCAACGTTCACCTGCTTTGACAGACCTATGTACATCTTTAAGTCTCAGTCACCATACAGCCTCTGCCTTTCTTAGTGCTGTAGTGGCACTTGCTCTCCTCTGAAGGAAACAACTACTTTTTAAAACATTTTGACCAAATAAAGCCTCGGGATTGCTACAGAGTACATGGGTGGAACACAATGTCCTGCGGTATACAGGACTGGGTGATTTAACGTCCCCTCTGGATAAACTCTGCTAAGTGATCTCGTGCACAAGTCCTGCAGGATCACCGTAACTGCTGCTGGGCTCTTCCTCCCCACTGCCCAGCCACCCTCTTCTCCTGACATCAGGTATACAGGACCAACTTGCCCTCCCAGGGCTGGCTCTCCCCAGCAGGCCACAGCTGATGGCTCCAGAGAATCATTCAAACCCATATTTTCCCATCAGTCATTCCTCCTGGTATATGTATCTTGCCCTGTCACACAAGTCAACTGCATGCTGGATCCCTGATGAGCATTGAGGGCAACACAGCAGGTAGTGCGCATAACACTGTGCATTACTTCTTTGCATACACAAAGTCACTTCCTTATGTGCAATATCAGTTATTAGCAGCATATATTCAAATTCTGTCACAGATCTTTAAATTCCATACATTTCTGCAAACACACCTCCATATAATATTACAGGCATTTTATCTACAGTTTGGTTGGTCTTCTAATGGATTACTGACAGCCTGCTGCTTAGTCTACAGTCTAACCACTTACAAGTTACAATATTAAATTCCTCATTAGTTTGGTCATACAGCTACAATAATTAAACTTCCCATATTTAAGTCCTCACAGATTGCTTAGATTACAATTTAGAACATGGTATTATTGCTCAGATGGGTAGCTGAGACATTAACATATGTATGGCAAGTGTTTCTGCTAATTTAGGTTCCTGCTTTCAAAATCAGTTTCACAGATTACTTAAAGCACAGCTTTTACAGATTTCAGTGGCAGCTGTGAAATGAACACTCCCACACCAGGATAATCAAGTAAAAAAAAAACCTGGAAAACCTGCCATATAATTATTATCCATTTACAAAGCATTTAGAGCATCACTGTCTGGGGCAACAAACGGGAACAGAAATCAGTTTGCCAGAGCAGAGTTCAGTTGCCTTCATCACATAGCCATCATTTTGTAATCCCCAGCCTCATTCACTTTTTATCTTCTACAGCAAACGAATAAAGGGTCACACAGGCAGCGTAATTCACTATAACTTTCTGATTCATTCTTCAAATGCTGTACACAAAGCACAAGTTTTTGTGGAGTTATAGCATGAGGAAAACTTAGTATGTGCACATAGGACTAATTAAGATTGCATCCTTTGTCTCTATTCCTAAGCACTGAGTTCGCAAAATTAGTAACATTCTTCGACATAGGTAACATCCCGAACTATTAAAAGAGGAAATTGGTTTTCCTCTGACATTTCATGACATGACACCATGCTGCATCACTAGTTCAGATCCTTTATCCTGCCAGACCTTCCACGTTTGAGAGGGTGATCCGATAGCATGTTACCAGCCTCTGAGCAGAGGTATTATGCAGGAGACATTTTGCTAGAAGATAGAGAGCAACAGGACAATCTTGAGCTTCCTTCTGGGTTTGTAGCACAGTGCTCACCCCACCAGGCACAGCTCCTTCTTCTGCTCAGTCCCATCTTTTCCTCACCCTGGCTGCTTACCTCACTTTCATCCTTCCTTGCCTAATCACTACCTGCTTCCTACCCTCTCATCCCCTTCTGCCTGCACAGGGTCCCAGTTCTGGTCTCACTACCCTCTGACTTTATTGTTCAGTCACTCCCCTCTTGGAGCTCCTTTGTCCTTCTCCTTAAATTAATTCACTGTTCCCTGCTGGCTCCCTCTCACACATCCCTTTCCTCAGTCTCTGCCCTCCCAGACCAACAGCATTTCTGATTTCCATTTTCCCTTTCTAAGTAGCATTAGCCTTTTCCCTCACCTCTCTGCTCCCTTGTCCCACCTCCCTCTCCCTTTATCCCCTGCTTTCAGTGTCCTCATTCAGTCCTTCCCAACACATTTGCACCTTCTCTGTCTTTCAGACACAACCAATATGACTTCCTGATCCTCTCAGCTTCCTACAAGTCCCCATCTTGAACCAGACATTTCAAAGTCTGATTTGATGGCTTCAAAGCACAGGACACACAACGCCACCAGGAAATCCTGACTGAGATCACTGGTGACAGTTCCTCTGATGAGTTGCACACTGGTCTCTAGCATCCAGGAAGACACATTAGAGAAGGTTAATTTTTATGCTACTGCAACTAGGCTTGAACAGGCTCATTAACTCTAGTAGGATGGCCTGTCAGAGGACTCTCAGTGATTTTGTAGAGGAATACTGTAGAAGCCCTTATTCATTTAAGAAAAGGCATTGCTGAATACAAGATTCCCAGAACTGTTCAAGATGGGCAAAGTACCAATTCCTCACTTTCTGAAAAATGGAAATTATTTTGGTAAAGTTTTACTTGTCTTCTTGCTTAAGGTAAAAAAAAGTCCACATTGCACATAAAATTTCAGAGCAAATGGCTCAAGTCTGGTAGAGTTGCTATAAACAGTCAAGACAGGTTTGCAAGCTGGGTAGCCCCTAGTGCTATTATTGGAGAGGTGAAAGCATCCTTGCCCATGCAGCAGTTGCAGACAGACCAGCCTGTGCAGATGACGATCATCTAAATTTCAGAGCTTTAGTATTATGTAGACTTTTCACTACCCTCTAACTGACATTAGACGAAAATTTCCTCAGGAAATCTAGTCTTCATCCCTGATTTTCTGTAAGTATATTAATTTGTTGTACACATAGACATACAAGATGCACATTATTCTTCTAGCCACAGGGAAGCCAGATTAATGCCCAAGATAAATGAAAGAAGTACCCCCAAAATTATTATTATACAATTATTTGAGCTTGTGCAAAGGCTGAAGTAATTTCACTTTCCTATTTACAAATCTGGAAATAATCTTAAAATCTGTTACAAACTATGTAAATGAGCACTATCCTGCACAACCGTGTCCCAAATGATTCAGGATGGTCTCTTTCCCACATTTGACAGAAAGTATTTGGTATAAGAGATCTTGACCTTGAAAACAGCTGTCACATGCATGCAGTACCAGAAGGGCTAACAAGTTTCAGATGGTTTTAAGAGAGTTTTCCTTGGCATTTTGAAGTGAGGGTAAGGGAAGGAAAAAAAATATATGAGGCGAAGAACAGAAAGAGGAGGGAAGGGGAACTGTAGGCACAAGCAGAAATAGGATTGGGAAACTTCAAGTAGGGGCACAGAACGTACAGGGTTAAAATAGGAACAGTCGCAATTGTTTTCCACAAGGAGCCTGCCAAATCTGTTTTGGAATTCACTTTGAATAGTTTTAGATAATAATGCTCTTCTGTTTTTCTTAATGATTGATAAATGAATTGTTTGAGAGTCTGTCACTTAGCCAAAGTCCAGGAGGACAAAGTAGTTTTTGTCCCCAGAAGTCTAATCAAAGTGACTCTAAAGACACAAATATGCACTATTGTTGTTGCAGTGATTCCTGTTGATTATTTTACTAAGAGAGATGTGGCAGCAGCCAGTGCAATGCCAGCCACATGCCTAAGTGACCTGCTAGCTTTGCAAGGGGGGTGAGCCACCCAGGCAGATGTTTATCCTGGCTACCCATCCAACACTGCCAGTTCCACAACTGGAGCCTGAAACGTACTTTTCTCCATGTTACAGTTGATGCTGTCACGCATCATACCATGGGCAAAACCCATGGTATAGACGCTACTTTATTTTCAAAGAAACCCTCTACCTGGTATAGTATAGTCCACATGGGAAAGTAGTCAGGAAGGTGCTGAGAGTTGCTGGTGCATAAGAAGCTTGATTATTTGGATTAGTTTGATTATTTGGATTTTGGAAGGAAAGGTTTTCATATGGAAAGGCTTAATGAAGAATCTGAAGGAAGAGAGTAAAATAAAAGAGCTATTGGAGTTATTTGCGTGCAACTTTAGCTATCGAATAGAAAACCAAACAGGTGTAGATTGAATTAATATGGATGGGTCAGGCAAGAGAAGTTTTTGTACAATAGATATTTCTCATCTTACTTTTTGAAGAATTAGGAACATCTATGAGCTGTAGAAACCTAACCCAACAAAACTCTACAGCTGAGCTTCTAGCAGTCTATAAACAGAAAATCCAATTTCTAAGCACAGCTATACTTGTTTCAGGAGTGTTTCTTTTAATATCAGCTAGCCTAAAGACTTGAGCAAAGCTTAAACCGATTGTGCAGATGAAATCAGCCAACTTGTAGATGCGGTTACAATTCAGATTGCTGGCTGAAAACTCTGAAAGGCAGTGAAGCTATGAACTGTGTACTGAGCAAGGTTGGGAGAAGTGGCACTAAACTGATTTTGGGGCAAAACAGAGCACTAACAGGTGACAGAGACATGCATGTGCTTTAATCTATGAGTGCACTGCTTCTGTCTTTGACGAATCTAGATGAGCCATGTGGTTTTCTTATAAGTGTTATAAAATGCTGTATATGATGAGCCAATAAACACCTAAAAAGGTAATGCCCATCATAGCTATAATACTAGAAGGCCTGTAGTCATTCACTGTCCTCATCTGCTATCCTATTTTGCAATATGCTTCAATATATTTCAATAAGTTTTATAAATTCCACAGGTGAGATTAATTTAATCCATCAGAAATTATACCAACAATGATTTGCACATCTTGTATGAATGTTTCAACATTTTACTGTTTTGGTATAGAAAACAGTAATGTGAAAGTCTTAATTTGTTGAAATCCTTTAGATTTTATTCTGCGTACCTTGATGTATTACTTTTAAATATTGGATTATTTCTCATGGATAATGCTGGTACATATGAAGCCAGACTTTGCTCACAGGCTTGATAAAAATCTCATTATCATAGCCTGCTTAATTCCAAATACATTAATATAACTGTTTTTTCATGCTTGCAGCTCACATATTATGTATTCCTCCAAAACATAATAGAACTGCTTAGAGTTTTTCCGCAGATTTAACTAAGCTTTGCAATGGTAAAAATAACTGTAAAAGGAGCTCTACTTCCCAAACTCCTAATGTGGGCAATATCCCTTACAAATCTTATGTTAAGCAGCATAGTATGCACATGTAAACCCAAAAAGGTTTAATTTAAAAGTGGGAGAGAGAGCAAGCTATTGTTCAATACAGAAGAAGGTGGCAGAATTCAATCTTATGCTCCTATTAGTTTAACAAAACAGTTGATATTGCAAAGACTATCTATTTCATCTGCAAAATTAATAAAACATTATTTTAGTTTTGACGTTGTACGACAAAAAACAATTTTAAATATAAAAATTACAGCTAAAGGAAATTATAATTATTAGGAAAATCCAACATATAGATCAGTATCAGCAGCTTCACAGGGACAGCTTTACCCAAGTCAAAAGCAGCACTTACAAACAGGTTACTTGAATGAAATGAAAAAAACATTACTAAAGCAAGCAGAAGGTCAGGTATAACTCCCACCACTCTGAAGGGATTTGCATCTGACAGAAAACTTAAATTTAATTCAGCGTCCATCTTGCATGGTATACTGCCTATCATGCTGTATCAGAGGGTAAAAATTCCTGCTACCTTCACAACCTATTCTTCAAGAGCTACCAATTCTAGTAGTGCTTGCACACTACCACTACAAATTACTGAACTGGATCTAAAATGTGGATTTCACGGCATCTGAAATGAGTCACTTCTATATGTACCTTCATTAAATATTTACAGCAAGCATTTATGCAACATTTAAGCTGTTCCTTATTTTTAAATTTCAGCTCATAACTATTAATAGTAACTCTTAAAGCATTAAGTACAAAAATATCTGATCCTTACGTGTAGCTAGTAACCTTGAGAGACTGCATTACACTTCAATTCTATCAAAGAATAATTGCCATGAAGAACTGTAAAATAACACTGAGATATCATAGTTTTAAAAAATCTACTACTGAAGTTTATCAGCTATCTGCTTTGCAATGTTCAAAACAAGAAAAAAAAAGTCAGGTACACTTACCCTTGGTACCAATAAGCAAGAACATATAGAAGCAGCAGTCGGATGTCATATCTGTCCTTCAGCAACTCAATGAATAAAGTCAATGAACATCGTCCCTTAAATTGCACACCAGCCAGCGTGCTGCTTGTACGGTCTGCTTCTGACAGCCTTCAGTAGTGCACGAAGCAAGCTCCCTTCTCTCCTCTGCCTTCCTCCCTTACTCTCTTTTGTGCTAGGTCTCCCTCTCTCTCCCCTCTCTGGCACACACACACACAAAAGTTTCCAGGATCACCCCGGCTCCTCAGGCTCTCCCTTTCAGGATGAGGTCTGCTCTGTGGCAGGCAAAGGCTGGGCTGTGTGCATGGACACGAGTCTGCCCTAAGGAAAGCTGCTGCTGCTGCACAAAACACAACCAGAACCAGAGACTGTCATCAATAGTCCAAATTTTTTTTTTTCCTTAAGTTGCAATACTGTGAGGGCTTGAAAAGTACAGTTTTATTTAGGTAAATCTGTTTGAAACCAAACATTTGCTATAGTTTAGATAAAACCCGGCGGTTTCCCAAGTAAAAGGAAGTAAAATTTATAAACACAGTCCCTTTGTAGCAATCCAGTCACTCACTGAAATACAGAAAAATGCACAATGTAATTTATTTCCAATAACAGCATGTCACCATTTTTTACACGTTAACCACTCTTGATGACTAATGCTAAAGAAAACAGTCTGAAAGAGCAAAGAGGGATGTTTGGAAACATATATTGTATGGGAATAAGATTTTTCACAGATTTTCTCCTTATTTAAATACTTCAGACATTCCTATTTGGCCCCTGACTTTACTCTTACCAGTAGATCATGGTGTACTCCACCATATATATAGTCACACAATTAAAAATCTTTTACGATGTGAAGGCTAACACTCATCAGCCCAGCAAGATATATTTCAGAATGAATTAGTCAGTTGAGATGAACTCAAGACAAGAAGCTAAATCTTATCTGCCTTCAAAGAGATTCAGATTTTTTAATATTTTCTTTTTAAAAGAAGCTTGATAGATTCAACAGCTTGCCAGGATGACAAGGGTCAGGGGACACCGGTAACGTGTCAGCAGCTACATCAGGTACCTAAGGAAGAAAGCCTCTCAGACTAAGGAAATATGAGCATGCATGGACACATACATGAAATTGTGAATTTAGAGAATAGGAAAAATCTCTATCATAGTCAAAGGCAAAGTCCACATTGTTGCTATGGCAAAGTTGTCTATAAAATAGATATTATGAACTGCCAGTCTCTTGATTTCTAGTATAAAAGAATACAAAATATAGAAGGGGTTAAAACAAAAGCTTCTTGTCTATGGAAGCCCCAAGAAGTATGTTGGCATCTACTGTACCAACACCAGTACTAGGCAGTGTAAAGGCAAAAATTGATTAAATGGATTAGGGAACCTACGAAAAATGTCTTTATAAAGTGGGGACTAGTTTTGGAGCATATTAAGTAAAACCACACTTACCTCAAACAACTATTCAAGATTTAAGCTAACACCTAGATATTCTAGGGCTAATGCCTGAGCTGAAAAGGGCTTCCAAGTTGGGAAAGTAAGAGGAAGAAACTGAACCAAGAATGTGAAGAATAAGAGAGATACACTTTCAAGGAAAATTAAAATAAAAGCTCTACCTCTTTACTGAAGGATGAGATAGAACTGACGTTCTAGAGAAAGTTGTTTTTTTTTTTTCCTAGTAGTTTCCTCTGTGGCTTTCTGCTTCTGATTTCGTCACCTCTGAGATGTGCAAGAACCATATATGGTTTTGGAATAGACTGTTTTTACCTGATAATACAATAAATCGAGGAAGCTGTTTCTTCAAAAAGCAGTCTGATCCACTACAAAAGGTCAAGATTTTCTGCTTCAGAGTAAACAGGGAAAATCCCAGAATACGGTACATACCACCCACATACATTTTCTGAAGCTCTGCCCCAATGGGAGTTGTCACCTTCCAGCCTTCCTCTTTTTCAAAGATCTTCAACAAGGATACTCATTAAAGTTTATTTGGTGCAAACACTTGCTCTATGGAAAATCCACTGAGATCTTCCGTCTTCTAAAATTCTTATACTTTCATAATAATACATAAAGAAGCAGCAGCACTTTCCAGCTCATTCTCTCAGTGTAATTATATTTAAACCAGGAAGCTAGAGTTACAAACATGCACTTTGCTGAATTCTGGAATGCAGAGCAGAAAAAGGAGAGGCAAGCTCATTATTAGAACAAAACATTAAATAGGACATTACCAGCTTTTGGAAAATAGTTTTGGCTTACCTTACTGAAAGCATTCTTACTTCTTTGAAGAAACACTTCTGTGCATTAAAAAGGCAATAAGTAGTTCCCTCCTGCCTAAAACATAAAAAGATACAACATTATGGTGTTTTAGAACTGTGTTTTCAACAAAACAATAGGCTTTATATGCCAATTCCTTACAGAGCAAAGACATAACACATCACAATTACATCTTTGCTTTAAACAACTTTGAGAAGACATTTGCCTTCATCAGGATGGACAGTATTTGCTTGTATTTCTACTTACAGCAATTCTACGTTTGAAATTCCAAAAACTTCACCGAAAACTGTAGTATGGGTTATGATGCAGATGTTTACCTCCTAGTTCCAAGAAATGAGCAGGTTAAACTAAATTCACTGGAATAAAAAAGGTGCCATTTGACTTCTTTATTGGTTACTGACAGATGCTTGCAGTTTGACTTTCTATCTTCAGTTATCTAGTACTGGTCTAAAGCATGTCTAAAATTGCAGAGTTTTAAAACTGTAGGGACCTACTTGTCAGATCTGTGAGGGAGATTCCCCGCCCCGAAATTCAACCAACATTATGCCACCCACACCACAAACTAACACAAGACATTAGTGAACTGTTTCACTAAATCAAAATAATTATGGCTATTATGTTATCAAGAGGAGTCACCTCATGTTTCCAGTGTTAGAAATCAAATTGAGTATACAGGGCTTAGAATTAAATAATGGTAATTATAAGGCACTTTCAGATAAGTGTTGATAGTGAAGTTCTAGCACCTTGTAGTCTTTTTTCTATAGTTCACATTAGGTGTTACATAGAAGGAAATTCATTGAAGTAAACAAATCATAGTTGTATGTGTCACCATTCAAAATAAAAATACACTAAGCTGTAAATCATTGCTACTGTAGAAATAAGTTAGAATGCTTTTTCAGCTTAAAGAAAAAGGTTTACTTACCCATAGGCTGCAGCTACTCCCTTGGAGGTTAATAAATATTTCACCTCAAACTCTGACTCTATCATGCTCAATGTTACAGCTGATAAACTTCAAGTAGATTCATTACAGGTGGGAGCAAAGGTATCTCTAAGTTTTAGTCTACATAGGGCAGATAGATGCATACAAACTCAACCTGTTACCATGCTGCTTCAAGTACTGAGTAGTACGGATCTCACAGACATTTCTGCTCTTTCATAATGTGGGAATTTTCCGTGGTTTAATTAAGAATAGTTTCAAGGATGCTTTATGTCATGTATCAATTCAAAGACCCACAAGACAATAGGTATTTCAATGGTGATTTTATAACTAAGAGTTGCTCATTAAGCAAAGTAGATTTTCAGCTGAAAATATTGAGTAGATTGTCAGCTGTTTTGCTGCCCTAGTGAAACACAAGAAGTGCAGAATGAAGCACTGAAAGTAAAACTGGGCCCATGTTGCCATCCGCAGTCATGAATGCTATATAGTTCATACTTAGAAATGATACCCCAAGAAGTAAACCTCTTTCTTTCTCAGCCATTGATGGCCAAACTTTAGGTTTTGTATTATAGCAATGTGAATAATTAGTGTACAGATAAGGCTTCAGAACATAGCATTTAAAATGTAAATCCTCCATTATATATGTCAATCCTACAATCCAAAAGATTTAACTGTGCAAATGAACATAATTGGCTTAATTATATTTAATCTACATTGCATTCAAAGCTCCATTGTTATGCTTTGCAGACAGTACAAGTGAGAATAAGACATTTATATTTTACACAGCAACTGTTGCCTTTGGAGGATATATTCCTTATTTAACACCTACATCCAGGTTCCCTGAGTTCAGAGCAAAGCAAACTAAAGGACCTCTTAGGAAAAGCACAAGAATATCTAAGCAGCCTAAGCACAGAAAGATAAGGAAAGACCTCATCTAAGCAGCTCTTTCCAAAGAGTAAGCCGTACTGCTGTACCGTTATCTGTCTATCTATCTACCTCATACACTTGTGACTCAACCAGTATTGTAGGAGCATGTTATCTTTTCTTAAAAATTACTCTTCCCCATTGCACAACTGCAGAGATTTAATAGGATTTACCTCCCAAAACATGAAGAGCCAGTGATGCCTGGCCTAACAGGACAGCCTAACTGCATAGACACCTTTTCTGTAGGGCCTGCTGACTTCTCACTCCCCTTTCCAGACCCTCTTTATCAGCACAGCTGCAGCTGAGCTGGGATTACTGGCATTTGCATCTGGAGAAAGGGAAGAGACTTTCCTCTGCTGGAAAATCTACCTGAGCTAGATGTTCTCTCCTGAAGGGCTTTATTACAGGGACAATAGAGAAATTTTTTTTTGCAGTACATATGTATATCCATCAAGCATCTCAAAACAGAAATCAGTTCTGCCGACCTTATTTTAAGCTAAAGCAGTTGTACAAAGTTTGCCTGTAGTGCCACTTCCCAGGTCTAGAGCAATCCTAACTCCCCCACTTGGTCGGTGGCTGTAGCTACAGAGGGGAACACGGACAATGAGTTTCACTTTTCCACAGAATAAAGGCAGACAGAAGAGGAAGGATTCAGGGATGACTGTTCGTCCGTTATACATCTTTCGTTGTTCGTAAATGGGATACTAGACTGGCTGTAGACAATGGCATACAAGCAGCAGTATCTAGCTAGCTCCGAGCTCATTGAAATGCTTTCCTTTCCTCTGCAGAAGGTACTCTCTGCTTCTGGGTGGTTTGGTGACCCTGTCCAGCTGTCCTATAGCTGGTGTGAAGGAAGGCACTCAGTCAGAGCAAATTTAATTGCTACCTCTCTCATTTTCCCCAGTTCTGTCCAGATGTCTGTTCCAGCTGGGTGTTTTGACTAAAACAGATAAAAGCTCACGAGCTTGCCTGACTCAAAGCTGTCGCTGGAATGTAGAAAATACATTTCTTTCAAAATAACCAAACATAAGCTTTGCCAATTATATCTTTTCCTAATCAGCCATTTTCAGTCTTTTGATTGATTAAAGATTGTAACAGTATTTCTACGATTCTGTATGATTACAGGCATGATGTTAATGGCTTTGTTAAGTTACCGTACCATTTGGGAATGTCATAGGAATTGTATATGACATCCTGCTTTTTCAGTGTGACTCTTTTTTCATGTTATCTCTGTCACATTCGGGGGATTGCAATTTTTGTTTTACAGTACCTAAGCTTCTAGAAGAAAAGGCAAACTTCCCAAATATGAATAGCTGAATATACAATATCAGAAGATGTGAAGGTCTTAAAATGTTCACTAGCAATATATTTACATATTTTAACATGAGATGGTACCAAACATATGATCATTGACAATTAAGTCATAATTTGATAGAATGAACTCTACAAAGGTGCAGTTTATAAAGTTTTGAGGAAGCAAGGCATTTTGATAACTCAGCTATGAGAACCCTTGTGTCAGGGAATTATCAAAGCCACCTTTAAAGTCAGAGAGAAATAGATGTGTGGTACCAGAATGGTCATACAGTTGGGCTGTCTATCATCTGGATTGAGAAATTATCCTCAATGCACTCCAAGAGCCTCCTGGACTGCTTACAGCTTGCTTACTCATCCGTGCCTTTACACTTGAACCCACAACATTCCCTGCAAGGTATAAACTGAATTGAGGAAATATTTAATTAAGATTCAAGAAAAGGAAGAGCCAATTAGACATGTAGGCTAAATACATGCTAAAGTGAACCCCCCCCCCCCCCAAACCTCCTAAGAAGTGAGAAGGAAGTGTAGGAGAGTTACAGTATGAGGAAGCAGAGCTTATTAAAGGGCAAATATTTAATATGACAAGACACTATCAAAAGTAGGAACCACTGAAATGAAGAAGGCATTTGAGGGATTATTTGTAGGACTATCCATACTTGCAGTTTGCCACTGCACTGTTGTGGAGAAAATAAACTCTGTAAAATGAACCCACCTTTTGTGAAGTAGATATGATTTCCAATCCAGTGGCTTTTATGTAATGCCTTAATTTACAATTCTAATTTTGTATTTCTGCAACAGCCTGCAGAAAATAGAACAGAAAAAGCAGAAGGGAGCTGTGAAATTCAGAAATCCCAATGTCATCGCTATATAATTACAAGCGACCGGTAAAATAACATTCTCCTAATGTTAGTAAATATCCAGGACCTAAATTCACTGGGGCTTTTAGTTCATTGTTTGGGGTGCTATTTAGATTTGTTCTTTTACATAGATACGCATTTGATGCAATCAGCGGAGAAAGTATAGCACTTAACTGTATCTAATACTGCAGCTTTTGAGAAGCGTAAAATGAAAATTGCTTGACAGCTAGGAAAGATGTTGGTTTGGGGAACAGCTGATAGCCTGTGGTGAAGGAGCTTATATTAACAGATTTTTTTTATTTAGGTGAGCTTTTCTTCCTTTCCTCCAACTAAATTGTGCAGGAAAAAAATCAATATTTCTATGAGCAGCTTGAGCCAAAATGAAGAATTGATTTCAATATTAATCATAGAGTTCTAAAGGACTAGGAGTGATACAAGGGGAGAAAACATCTTCAAAGTAACCATACAGAACCTACAGCTTTTTTCTTGTTTGTTTTCTGATTTTATTTTGAAATATAGCTGAAGCTGCTAGGTTTGCCAGTGATAGTTTTACAAAATCAACATTTCGAGCAAAAATATTTGGTGTTTGGCTGAATAACACTATAAAAATCTTTTTTCCCCTTGATGATATTTTTTTCTAATTATCTTGAATGTTCTAATACCATTAAGAATATAAAATACAGTCTTAATGGATAGTAAGATAACTTTAAGTAATGCATTTAGCCTGTTTTTGTATTTTATCCCAGTATGCTTTCCATGCTAATTCTAGAAAATATCCTTGTGGTAGGAATAATAAGACAAAAATTCTAGACAAGAGCTTGAACCACTAGCATTGTAGTGGCATGGTATATCTTGTGGTCTCTTTCTGGCTCAGTCTGGGATTATTTTTTGTTCAGGAATGTAGCTTCATAAAAGAAACAGTTCATTCTCTTCCCCTTGATCCCTTGTGCACTCCTCTAAGATAGGAGAGGATTGAATGATATCTTCCACATCCTGTCAAAAGCTTTAAATATTGGGCTATGACATGAAAGGAGGCAATACGATCAGTACTGGTTGGTGCTGACAAACACTTACGTTAAAGGAAACAGCAGGGGCCATCATTATGCTTTGTATGGAGGCTGACTATTTTGGTGTATAGGTGTGCTCTGAAATTAAGTCTTCAGAGGGCTCAGGCAGGTGAATACCTAGTTTCTGGATCCTGTTGAAGTAAAGTGAAATAAAACTTGTAGGTGCTTTAACGTGAAGATAACAAACTGTCTCTGGTAGCCTGGAAGAAGCAATTTAGCAATGAATTTTACTTGTATAGATGCTATGTGTTTTCAACAATCTGATGCCCTTTTTAGCTTTAGCCCTTATTGCTTGCTTAAAAGATGTGGTACATTTCTACAGGTTTTGATCTCGCACAATTTAATGTATGTTTTTTGATTACCTACAATTCTGCCCATCAGCTTTTATCTTCAGGCCTCTGAGGAAATACAGATTAACAGTCATTATTCTTTTTTTGACTTTGTAATTGCCCAAAATGTTAAAACAAATAAATAGGAACTGATGGGTAGAATTCTAAGAAGCAACAATTATTGTATTTCTGATCTATGCATGCTTTATCCAGGCATCATTTAAATGCCTTGATAGTAGTGTTGTCTTCCTCTAGATCTGTATTTCTCTATCAATATATAAAGACTTTAAATATTTTATTATAAAAGATGAATCAATAACTGTGTGCTGAAATAGTTTTAGCATAAATTGAATTCCAATAATACAGAGTATAAATCCAAAACCCTAACCAGAAGTCATTCAGTGTAAGGACCATCCACATTCAGCACAGCTAGAGGTACGCTGGCACCCTTCCAGAATAAGGTGGTGTGTGGATTGTCCGGCTCATAGTTCACAAACAAGTTTCAACATGTCTAGTGCACACAGGCGACTCACGGGGGTTTACAAAAGCGACTCAGCCTTGGATTGCCTTGAGGCCCTGTCTCTCTGCAGAGACGACTCACAGGGAGCTGTGTAGACAGCTTCATCCTGGGTTGTCTGACAAACCCTAAACTAAACAGGGCAATGGCTGCACCATTCAAAGAACCAAAACCTGAACTGAGCCTTGAAATCCCTTAACAAATAGTATGTCCTGAGTCTCAA
>JAVJGG010000054.1:6721578-6736219 GCA_035590195.1 Aviceda cuculoides
TGAGTCTGGTTTTTGCCTGTGACCATAAGTGGTGAGTGATCCCTCCCTGTCCTTGTCTCAACCCATGAGATTTTCTTCATATTTTCTCCTCCTCATCTCACCGGGACCAGGGAGGGGAGGAGTAAGCGAGCAGCTTTGTGGTGCTTTGTTGCCAGTAAATCACGACAGGATAGTACACACTATGCCTAGGTACCAGGTCAGTGGTTAATTTCTTGAGATAAGCAGCACAATAAGTTTGCAATGACATAACTAATTTTCCTTTTATCTGCATCAGCAAACTGCAAATCAGTTTCTTATTAGTAACTGCTGATCCAAATGAACATTTTTCTTTAAATATGGTTATTATGGCATGTTTAAGAAGCATGGGCACATCTCCTGAATATCAACAGTTTCCCTTTCTGTGGCTAAGAAGGCTGCAGAACATGGTTCATACAGTCCTCTAATTACATATACACCTACCCCAAGAACAGTCATAATTCAGAACAACACAGAAACAACAAAGAGGAGAGAACAACACTTTCTCACTTGTCAAAGGACAGATTTCTGAGGGAAGAGTTTTAATTAGTTCTTGTGTGATGATTAATTTATTCCTACCTGACCTTTACTATATAATCCTTCCATTAATTCTACTTCCTTTTAGAACAGAAGAGGTTAGAAAACAAGTAAGAAATTATTAAATGGTGAAGTTAATTTTGAAAATAATATGAAATATATAATATTTTTCAAGTTCTGAACAAATGTTCATTATTTTTTCTGTATATTTTAGCCTGCTTTGGTCTCCTTTTCCAGTGGTCATAATGACTGATTAAATAAATTCTTGCATGGACTGGGCAGCACAAAAAAATCTGAAAGTAGTAAGAATTTGGATGACGCTTTAATGAATTTCTTCTCCCCATTTTGAGCACCTGACCAGTAGGAATTAATGATTCATTTTCCAGCACAGATAGAACAATCCTTTTCTGAAATACCTGCAAGTGTTGCACTGATAATCTAATCTATTATCTGATTCTAGGAATGCAGGTAGCACTTGGAAATGGCCCTCTATAAACTACAAATTGTTATAGCATTGTCTTTGCTGCTTATAATAATACCTCCATCTTGAAGCTGGGGATGTGACTTGACTTAAGTTCACTCATCCTGCAGCCTCATGAAGCTTATTACTTTGAAAGAAAACAGCCTAAGACACCGAGTTATTGTAGTAGAAATGCACTGGTATTGGATACCAGTCAGTCCCATGTTACTGTCTGGCTCACACTTGTCATTTATTTTCATCTTTAATTTTGGAAATACTTCCCTATCCCCTAAGTATATAACTTTACAAATACTTTCCTGTTATGAAGCACCTTAAAGGCAAATACACTTGGATTGGGAAATTAGAGTATTTTTATCAATATTACCCTTGGAAAATGGAAACTAAGTATTATAGCATCACACTTCTTATAAATGACTGAGGGATTAGGTTATCAAACATTGAATACATTTTTGAAAGTTCTTCTTGGTAACTGTCATAAATTCTAGGAAATTGTGCTTGTGGGGTTTTGTGTGTGTGGATAAGACAGTAATCAGGGTAGAGAAATTCAGTAGATTTTTATCAGTTATTCTCAAGTTTTCAAAATCTGCTCATATGAACGAAAGGTTCAAGATATTATATGAGGTATCTGCTCTTTCCATTTCCGTGAGATCCCTTTCATTGTCAAGTGCTACAGGTCAAATTTATTCTAGGACATCTCATCATTAAGCAAGGTTATAAGTATGAGTAATTTTTACTAAAAGAACTCAAGACAAGTTTTTTCTCAGAGGTTTTCTTCATGGATGGATCATGAAAAGTCATTAAGTGGGACAGGCTATTCATTAAAATTTTTTAAAATAAATTTTTGTTTTTCTTTAAATGAATTTTTTGGGTTTTTTGGCATAAGATACTCATTTAGTTCAGTTCACATGGTTTTAGCCATGTGTATTACTGCATGCACTTTTAAATGTTGCAACTCTGCTGCACTGACATGCAGTTTTTCCTTCGGGGCAAATTTTCCTCTCCTGTTTATTTCCTCATGAGGCAAAATAAAAAATATCACAGAACACTTTGACAAAGAAGCTGCCACCTTTAGGCAGTCATTGTTCCCTGCATGCTTATTACATGTACTCAGTTGTTATTACTTCTTTATAGCATCCGTGTGCAATTTAATAAAAACAAAAATGGTCTGAAACTTTTGACATGTTTGGAGAAAATACAGCTGCAGGGAAGCTTTGGCTTGAAAAGCTGGTGCAGTACAAAATAAAAATAGCAGGCTTCAAAAAGCAGACTTCATAAATCAGAGGTTTCATAGGTGAAGTCTTCTGGGATACTGATAAAAAAACCCCCCAAAACTGAAGAAACCTGGCAGCTCCTTAGAAATGCAGTATTTAGAATAAAAGTGTAAATGATACTATTCTGGGGAGAAGAAAGGCAGAGTAATAAAAGATCAACTGGGTTTAATCAGTAACTTTTTGTTGCACTCTAATACAAGAAGGGACTGTACTGGAAATGGAAATGAAATCAGATTGCTGAAGATGAGTACAAAGGTACAGATCAGGCATGCTGGCCAAAATCAGATAACCAAAAAGTCAAAACGAGATGCAACTAGCAAGGGACATCAAGAAGAACAAGAAATTGTTGGACACATAATTTAAAAAGAAAGGACAGGGTTGGGACTGTGTTTACTGATAAATGTATTGTGAAGGCTATTTAGTGTAATTGCATTTTAGAGTGTTTAAGGATCTTTAACTAGACATTTTCACTTAAAAGTTCAAGGTGATCAGATGCCCAACATAAGAGCAGCAAAAAGGGGCAAGAAGGTAAAGAACATTTTGGGGTACATGTAAATAACTCAGATATCTTCCTACTGTTCTGGCCCAATAATCTTTACCCTAAAGTGCCTTGAATGTCTGGCTAAGTCAATTAGGTTAATGGTTATCTCTGCAAACAGGCAAGTGCATGAATACTTGACCTACTTTCCTGATGGTTTGTATAAATTAAAATTTGTGGAAGAGGGAGTTAAAAACTAGGAAAGCATGCTGAGAACATGCTAAAAAATAATAGGACAGCTTTAGTGAGTCATTCTCTATAGGTTATCAAAATAGAGATCAAAAGGTAACTTATTATGGTATATAATAACTTTCCTGCAGAGTTACTTTTGCTGGGTACTAATGGGCTATTTAATATAACAGAGAAAGATGTATGAAGCAGCAGTTAAGAGCTGAAAGCCAGAAAAGCGCAAACAAGAAATAATGCATGGCTTTCTAATAATGAGGATAATAAATCAGTGGAATAAATGACCACATGAAGCAATATATAAAACATGCTTTAGTCAACACACATGTAATTTGGGCTCACATGGGGGAAATTTCTGCAGAATTATGTGGGCTATACTCCCTCTTCCCTACAGCTATTGCTTGTGGAGTTAAAACCTGTGAAATTCTTCTCATTTATCCACATGGCCAAAACCAGCATAAGTACGCTTTTTCATTTGGGACCACGATGCCATGCAGGAGCCCTAGATTACATATCAGAATAGAGAATATACATTTATTACTTATTACCTGATCAGAGTTTGGCTACTTTCCAGCTAAGACATGTGTATATTATTTGAATTATAATGGGTTTATAAAAGCCTGAAATGTCATTTGTCAAGCACAAATACATGGTTGTGGCATGACAGATACTATAATACAGAATCACATTAATCCACAGATGCTCTGTAGATGCCACCGAGAATTTGGAAAAACTTTGTTCCTTTATTTCAAAGAATGAAAACATAATAATGCTGCCCCAAAGAACTCCATGTTTTTTAGTGTGGACTTTTAAAGTCCTTTTCAGCAAAAGTCCAACCCAGTATATGAAACTGCAAGTTAAACTACAAGCTAAAGTTTAGTACAGTCCACATAACAGCTTAGTGGATATTGTTACTCAATAGTTCAAAGGAGTTGTCAATTAAAAGTGTGAACAAGAGATGAAAAAAAGATAGGGGCATCTTCAGGTGTGAATGTGTAATTTATTTGGAGCCAGCAGGCAAGGCTGGTATAAAAATAGAACAACTTTAATCAAGTCAGTAGCGCTATTGGAAGTTTGCTTTGAAGCAGAATTTACCACAAGAGCTCTGACAAGCCCTATTAACCAGACCACTGAGGTAGCAAGAAGTCTCTTTTCCCTTGTATATACCTCAAAGATTTAAAGATAAAGGTTGTGCTATGACACCATGTTGAAGGGGTTACTGAGCACTAGCAGAGGCAGACAGAGCTTGTGACTTCAAGGGAGTGGTTCCTTCCCTTGCAAACAGTTAATACACCCTGGTTTTTTTCGTTTTTGTTTTGTTTTGTTTGTTTTGGTTTTTTTTGTTTTGTTTTTTTTTTCAGAAAAGCTTCTAAGTATTGCAGCTTTTCCAAAGATGAACTAGTGGCAATGTTCAGACCAGTCAGGTTTTGTCTTTCCTCTTCAGCAAAGGTTCTTGAAAATGAGGCCAAAGGAAGTCCAAGCAACCAAGTGGTATTTATTTAATTGGTTTTATGTCTGTTTTTTTCTCTCTTCCCACTTTGGCAGGTGCTATTTGCAGAATATTTAGTTGCTTAGTAAGTTGGCAAGGCAATTTTTACTTGAACACTGCTCTAATAATGGCCAGCAGGTTTGAAAAACCTTTATACAGATGGAGGAACTAATTTATTTGTCTTCAGTGTTGCACATAACCCTTTATAAATGCTTAATTGCATGTAAGGGATATTGCAGACTCCCATTCTCTCATTCTCTTGGTGCACTACTCTTATCTCTGTTCAAAATCATTAGTATTTCCTTGGGACACAGACAGATCAAGCACTACATAAAGAAGAAACAAGTAATACTTTTCTGTCAGCCTCCACATTTCCATTTTTTCTGGGTTTCACTTTTGTGTATACTTTAAAAGAACCAGCAAATTTCAGAGGTTATAAATGCGCTTTTTGTACATCCATATATTGGGAAATGGAAAAGCTGAATAGAATTCTGTATTAGTGGTAACCTCTCTTTCCATTTATTTGAAAGAAAGCAGGAACCTACAGTTTTGTCAAAACACTGCATTAAACTAATAAGCAGTTTCAAACAATCAATGCAAGCTAATTAAATGTGACTCCACGTTTCTAGACTAACAAGCAGAGACTTACATTTAATTGAAATTTTATTCAGCAAAGCCATAAGCCCCTCTTCAACATGGTCTATAAAATTAACCAGGTACAATATGCCCCATACAGATTAGCAGTTCCCTCTCTGTAGGGACATAAAAAGTACAATCAGCAGACACTTTAAAGCTCTGAAGTGTATTAGTACAATGTGCTTTGCCATATTTCAAAATTGGCAAAATGGCACATGACATAGTAGCTGATCGTTCAAAATCTCCCCATGTGGCATAGATGGTGATTGTGTGCTGCATCTCTTATTTCCTTTGCCACCCTGAGACATTAAACCTGTTTTGCTATATTGGACGCTGGTTTCCTAGGCTTACTTATGATAACACGGACACTGTGGAAGATTTAGCATGCCACAGGCATACAGAAAACATTTGCCAGTACCCATATACTAGGTTTCCTCAGACTTCTACTGTTGTGTGCTGTACAGTGGTTTTCATAAGAGTGCAGTGAACTTTCCACAGCATCTGCATGAAGCTCCTCTTGCAGTCACTACATTTGTTGGTCCCATTAGAGGGGCACCTAGTCAGTTAATGTATACCATCTTAAACAGATCCAGGTCTTTCCCCTCACAGTAGGAGTCTAAAAACAATTGTGGGCAGTGCAACAGGCCTGGCCATAGTTCTAAGTCTGCTGAACCTCATGCAGTTTCCTAACTGAGTATATGTTGTGGGCCACAGATGGTAAGTATTCCTGATTTAAAAGATGATAGGACAGCCATTAGGGTTGTCCTGCTAAAGAAAAACCAGTTTGTACATGGAGTTAAAGTATAAATCACTACATTCAGCATTCCCTCATATGTTTCACGTTGGCATCCTTACTGTCTACCCTGTTGGTAAATTCTCCAACTAACAGTCATAAAAAGCTGGGCTGCTCTCGTAAGACACTTCTAAAGAGATCTCAGGCTCTGACCCGGCACACCAATAATGCGAAAAACTCCTCACACACAATGCCTATGAAGCTCATATATGGCTCTACCACAGTGTCTTTGACTAAAGCCATCAGGGGAAACTCAGTTGCTCTGTAATTATTCAGACAGCAATACCTAGAAGGCCTCCTAACACTACTGCAAAGACTAGAGGTGAAACTGAGTCATATAATCCTGACTAGGGTCTAAGTCTGGATTTTTCTGAAGTAAAGGTATTGGATCAATTTGGATGTTTCATTCAGAGAATTTGATTTGGCCATAAATACAGCTGAGCCAAAAAGTGTGGGTAGCAGACTTCCTAGCATCCCTGGTTACTCACATATAAAAACAGAGGACTATTTCTTTGTGCTGACTTGTATCAATAGCTCATTCTCTCAAAAAAATAATGTAAATTAATGAAACTGAGAAAGGTAATTCACATACTCCAGCTTTAGGCACATAATGTAGATGTCTGTAATAGGAACCTCATGTTCCTCTGTATCCAGTGGAATTTACAAGGATTATTCAAAGTTTCTTGGTTTCTTTTGGGAAGCCCAATTGACTAAGGGAGCTATGATAGGGTACTTAGAGTTAGCTTCTAGATACGCACTCCCAGAAATTCTAGAAAGCCATTATAAAATGCTGGAGACTGCTGAAGAGTGTAAAGTAAAATTTAACTATGTTTACATTTTTACTCAGACTCACCAAATGCTGTTGCTAACATCTCACTAAGTCTGCCAGACTGCTTTCAATTTGGCTCGAGTTAATCTATCTAATGAAAACAACCATCTCAGTATTCCTATGATGTTTCCTCTTTTTTTCTTCTCTCCACCTATGGCCTCCTTTCTTACATGCCAGATGTATTTTCCTGAAGAAAGAATTCCTGCTTAGCAAGTATGATACATTACAGTCTGCTTGTGTTGGCAACTATACAAGCTCTTGCCCAGAACTACCTTTAAGTCAAGCATATTTCTTGAAAAAAATCAACTGAGTTATCTTTAAAGTTCTTTTCTAGATATACATTCAGTAGTATAACTTATTCAAGCTTTGGTTTTAAAATATTTGGGTGTACGTGATTATTTTAATAGCAAGTAATAAAAGAATGTAAGAATAACAATGCTTTGGTTTATGTTTTCTTTTTAAGAACAATTGGCTGCTGGGCCATATAACTTCACCTGCTTCCAACTGCATCTTTTTCTAACTGCAGCTGTGTGCTTTCATCCCCTCAGTGAGAAAGTGTGCAGTCAGTACATTTTAAAAAAGCGCTTAATAAATAATATTCAAGTTTATATAGTTCACTTAAGTCTCTGCACTTTGATAAAAGCAGCATGTAATTGTTATTCATTCAATTGTTTGTATTTCAGATATTACTTTGATTCTTGTTTAGACTCAGAGAGAAAGTAGCGGTAAAGAGAAACACATGCTTGGTTACCCTGAAATCTGCAGCTTTACATGATATATGGGATTGTATGTAATCATATTTTCATGTTATGTAGGCACTTTTCTCATTGCGTTCTAGCTGTCAGTCATGGTAGCTACACTACAAGTCAAAAAGGATGGTTAAAATAGCACAGATGTAATACAACTCACAGAGGAAAAATGCTATCCTCAGAGTGCATCTGAATATAAAAGTTAGTTCAATATAATAGAAATAATATATCTGAATATAAAATGTTAGTTCAATGTCAGGATACCACTTGCCAGTGAATGTATTATGCTATTGTAATTATACTAGTCCTAGGGGATGTCAAGATGGATTTTTAAAGAGTGATCACATCATGTTCTTATTTATTTCTTACACAGGCTTATGTGCATACTGACTTATTGGAGGCTTCATGGCTGATTACACACACAGACTCTAATGGTGAAAATTCTTTTTTTTTTTGGGGGGGGGGAAACAAACCACAAAGGAAAAAGAAAAGAGAAAGGGAAAACTGCCCAGTGGCTACCTGGGAAGAGAAGCAGCAAAGTCTCCCAGGCAGATGTTGCCCTTTGGGTGTCCTCTGCAGTGCAATACATGTCCCTGCATGATACTTTTCTCACAATAACCGCACAGTCTCTGCCAGGACCTGCTCAAATGCCACTCTGAGCAGGTGCAGGTGTTTTATGCTAGTCTGCTGTTCAGCTCCTTGTTGGGTCCCCCTGTGTAAATTAAAAGTAGGAAAAAGCAGGGGAAAGGAGGAGCGACTCTCACACTGGTGGCAATCACTTCCCATAAGAACCCACCATAGCAATAGTCTTAGGGTTTGCTTGATAAAATATTGCGGTCTGCAGGTGAAAAATGCCATGAGCTGCTGTGACTTAGCTGAAGAAGTTTTAGCTTAAAGAGCTGCAGTGAGTTCTCTCAAGATTCTGGAGATTTGACTTCTTTCTCTCTTTTTTTGTAGAATACACAATTTAAGTACATGGGATAGATGAATGAAGAAGATAATATCTTGTGCAATACTTGTCCTGTAAGGAAAATTAAGCAATTATGACTTTGATCCTGCAATCAGATTTGGCAGCATGAAATTCTAGCTAGCTCATATATGGGCAATAACACGAAACTGCAGAACTGGAAAATAGATTTGTTTTGGAATCTTCTTTAAAAAGTCCAGCGCTCTCCCGGGCAGACATTTTCCTCAGCCAGTTCATTCTAAGATTGGAGAAAAGCCATCGATAAAAATCACTATGTTGTCTCTCTTCAGGTATGCTGGACAGTCAGCACTGATAGAGATGGGCAATCAGTGTTTATTGATCCATTCATCATTTTTCCAGACTTAATGGACTAAGACTTAAATAGCTAAATATACTCTGGTTCTGGCAGAGATGTGAAATAAACTTTGATTTTGTTTTGCTGCTGTTTTCTAGAACTATAAACTTCCAATATTATAAGGACTTGATGAATTCCCCTTTAGTTCAATTTTCTTTTAAAATGTCATAATAATAATTAACCTAAGGAAGCAATAAAATACTCCTTGGTACAGGAACTTTGGAGATCAGTTTTATGAACTCAGGAAACATTGCTTTTTATTGTATTATTGCAACAGAAAGATAGCAAGTATGTTGTCACAACGCACAAGACTATTTGAAAATAGTGCTCCTCACGGAGATTATTTCTCTAATTCTACTACCATCTTAAGAAAGAGATGGTGCTGTTTTTGTTTTTTTTCCTTTTATTGTTACTTATATCTGTCTCTTCTACAGAATCTTCTTAATTAATATACTCTTTTCTTGCCTTCACATATTCTGTAGATTTTCTTATTGATCCAAAATCAACTCACCTTGATTCTGTCTTGAAGGGCCATGATTCAAATCTGTACACGTGATCCAGCTGCTGGGTATAGCAGTAGTAGCTTCAATGGACTACATGACTACTCTGTTCACCCTAAAGAAAGTGAGAGGGGACAAAAAAGGGCATTTTAAGACTGTTACAGGATTTTAGCATTTGACTGCTTAAAAAAAAAATCTTCATGTACTTGTGCTGTTTTTAATAGGGAATGTCAGAATATTTAGTTGTATCATAAATACAGAATACCATGTGTCTGAGCATGTTATTACAATAAAACCAGCAACAATATGGTTTATGAAAAACTATACTAAACCTAAAATAAAATCTTAACTGATAACAGTAAAAAAAATCAGCATCTCATTCTAAACACTAATCACTTTAAAAATGTTGGCAAATTAATTTTCACAGGTTAGCTGATAAAAATACTCTCACACTGATTAAAAAATATTCTGAGGAAGGTATCCTTTTAATGCAATTTATCTTCCAAACGAATGTAAAACATTCCTTTTATTTTTTTTTTTAAACTTTACTTAAATTTCACAGATAATCTTCATTTTCAATTCCTAAAATTTTCAATACTTGTGGTAAGGCAGAATGGGTATTAAAACCTCTATCTCTTTTTTTAATTATAGTTTTGAGTAATAGCCCATGTTATTAAGCTAACTTAGCATTTCTTTAGTCTGGGCAGTGAGGTTAATGTCTAGAAAGAGGACACCTACACTAAGAGTTGTTTACATGTTATTAGTATTACAGAGATCTAAAATAAAGACAGTATTCTTGTGTTTAGTTAAAAGTGTATGTTAAATAACAGCAATATATCCTTGCCTTGACTTGCAAGTAATGAAATTATCTCAGACCACAGAGGAAGCATGAAACAAAGGATGTGAAATCCCAAATCCGTGTAGGACTTCAATGCAAAGCTAAGGCATTAAAAATCAAGGCCTTTTTAAACCACTGTTGCACACTTTTTGTGCACATTGACATGTAAAGCAAAGCCATTGGGGAAGAATAATTATATTGGCAACTCCCAGACAGGGAAAGGACTGAAGGAAACCATTTTCTGATCAGTATTTCCTTCATTGTGGCCCTGGAGCTCCTTGCAATAAGGTTTCTGTTGTACTGTCTGGACAATTGCTGCTTTAAGTCATCAACAGTGTCCGTTCATATGATTTAGTGGCTATCTCCCAGTTTAGATCTTTAATAACTGTTTAATGCACAATGTATGATATCAGAATGTAGTTTAAATAGAGTAACTTCTGGTCATAGAGATGAATTAAAATGAAAGGTTACGAATCAGGAATATTGAGCATCTAATAACTGAATTCTTTGTCTTTGTCTGAATATTGTTAAATCCAAAGTAATTATGTTAATTTTGATTAACTTTGTTAAATTTTCTTTGACTGATGTATGAATAATGATTGTTGCTTTGAAAACTCTTTGATTTTGCCTCTAGTAGATAGCTACTGTTATCACCTAACATTTTAGGTAGTAATGTAAGTACATCGTCAAGAAGTCTTTGTTCCTGTAACATTACTTAGCTACAATAGGCTGAATGGGGAGTACTAACCTGGGTCCTTCATAAAATTGTGTTTGTTGCTGTCATGATGGCAAGTAGCAGCTCTTTCAGATAGAGTTAAGAAAGTCACTCTCCCACTCTAGTCCCTAAAACCTTCCATGACCTGCACAGAGGGAGAACAGGAGGTAACATGCATTTTGCAGAACAGCCACTGGGATCAGTGAACAAAAATATCAACCTCAAAGCCTTGTGCTCATGGTTGATGGCTACACCAACTGTCTTTCTACCATCTGCTTAGGGAAATAGAAATTCAAGCTCTGTTTCAGAATCCTGTTCAAAGACACTCAAAGATTTACATTGTGCTAGACAAATTTATATAGTGTAGAAGATAAATGCTCTTGGGTATATGAAGCAACCTAATAATGTAATATAGTTTCTTTGTAAGTGATGAGAATAAAAGTAGCATACATTTTCAAAAGGACTATTTTGTCACACACACCTACACAATGGCACAGATAGATGTTTGTGATAGGTCCAGTGGTAGCTATCAAAACCACATTTGTTAAGTTGTTTTATTTATCTGAGGTGCTGCTGTTTCCTCCCCATACTTTACTGGTGAATAGCAATGTGTTGTGGTTTAAGCCCAGCTGGCAACTAAGCACCATGTGGCTGCTCGCTCACTCCTCCCCAGCTGGGATGGGGAGCAGAATCGGAAGAAAAAGGTAAAACCTTGTAGGTTGAGATAAGGGCAGTTTAATAGGACAACACAAGGACAGAAGAAACAATAAAAACAATAATACTAATAAAAGAATTTATAAAGTGAGCGATGCACAATGCAATTGATCACCACCTGGAACCTGATGCTCAGCCTGTTCCTGAGCTGCGATTCCTCATCCCACTGCCCAGCTCCCCCAGTTAAATACTGAGCATGACATCATATGGTATCAAATATCCCCTTGGCTAGCTTGGGTCAGCTGTCCTGGCTGTGTCCCCTGCCGGCTTCTTGCAAAAATTAACCCTATCCCTGCCAAACCCAGGACATAATGATGACTACCTTTTCCAGAAGATAGCATCTTGGCCTATTGAAAGAATGGTCACAATTATCCCAAGTTATTTGTACGGCAACAATATGTATGTTCTTACTAGACAGTTCAATTCATTTTGTTTGCAGTCAACATAGCTTAGTGATGTGTGAAACATTGGTAGTGGGAAAGAGCTTATAATCCAGTACCTAAACATGGCTTCAAAAGGAAAAAAGGAAAGAAGATTGATTTCTTATATCCCAACTCAGGCATGGGCAAGTTTCCATATAGACATTATATGATCAAAGCTTGTTATCATAACAGATGAACAAGAATAATTCTGGTTTGAATCTGTGAACTACCCAACTATAAGTTAGCCCTATCCTCGGTTTCACCAGATTTCAAGGTATCTTCTATTTATGTAATAATTTCACTTACATAAAGGCAATGGAGATGAAGGTCATTGATTTACACAGGAATTTTAATTTCAGATATTCCCTTCAACCACTTCACTGAAGTAGCATATGAAAAATATACAGACCCCACAGCGCTATAGAATGTGTTAATATATCATTAAAAGCAAAGAGAACAAAAATAAATAGTTCAATGATTTGAGCAGTCAGACCTGCAAAACTCTTCTTGAATGTTTTCTTTTTTTTTTCTTTCCATCATAACGTTTCCACTAAACCATCCACAGGTTTTCAGTCCCCAAAGTTTTTCTTATAATTAACATGAAGTTTGGTGAGGAACAGTAAAGCTTCTTCCACTTTCTCATCCAAGAAATTCTGTTTAATGTCTCTGTACTTTTTCTGGCTAAGTCAAGGGACTGAAATCAGACAAGATAAAAAATCTGTCCTTTCCATTTTCCCCTGAATTTCTAGCCACCCGCTAGAAGTTTCTTGCACTCATGAGCCTTGTTTACCGTTGCTCATAAGCCTTCTCTTTTTTTTTTCCTTCTGGGGACACACCATCATTTTCAGTGCATACTATCATCTCTTGATTAGTGCAAACTTCCCTTAAAACAATGAAATCCCTTTCTCGATTAGTAACAGCATACTTAATAAGATTAGCTTACATAGACACCTTTTCTTATTTTTGCAACTTGCTCCATCTTTCTCTTTCCATAGTATTTCCTCTGGCCTCAAGTTGAGGCAAGGGAGATTTAGGTTGGATATTAGGAAAAATTTCTTTACTGAGAGGGTTGTCACACAGTGGAACAGGCTGCCCAGGGAAGTGGTCGACTCACCATCCCTGGAGGTGTTCAAAAAGTGCGTAGACGGGGTACTCCATAACATGGTTTAGTGGGCATGAATAATGGTTGGACTTGATAATCTTGAAGGTCTATGATTCTATGATTCTCTGTCAATAACAGACTTGTTTTCTGTTTTCCTTGTCACCTACACAAATGCAGTAACACCTTGCCAGTCTTTAGCTGAATAGGACTCATCTTTATTTTCAGCGATGTCTCCCTCCACCACACCAGCCATGTAGCAAGCATCTTTCAGGCAAGGACCTTTTTCTATCTACACTAAGCTTTAATATCCTTAAATTTTCCAACCTTATTTCCTATTCTCCTTTGTTCTTACATCCAGAAGAAAAACCAAAAAGTTTTTTTGCCAGTTTCTTGTATATCACACAAGCATCTGCAGCACTCTAAAGCTGGTACCATGCGGTTCATGATCCTGGGACTGAGAAAGGCAAAAATCTTTCACCTTGTAACCAACAAAGGGTTTGCTTATGCACTAAAATGACAAAAAGCCTCAGTTATGGTAACTGATTATAATGACGGTCAGATGTCTATATGAGTCTGTGAAGCGAACCAAGAAATCTTAGTGTGAGATTCACGCTACTGTTTCTGTCAGGTGTGCTGATAATTATTTGAATGTCGTTTAGCTCTTATATGGGTTTCATTTTTTGATAGAATAGAGATAGTGGTTGTAGGTGATGAAGACTTCTGATGTATGCAGATAGTTCTGATTTATGCTCTATTTTGGTGTAAGAGTGAACAGAGTACCAAGGACCTCAGTCAAAAATATTCAGGCACATTAAAGGCATCTGAATGAACTTAACTGACACCAGAGAAAAGGTATAATCATATTTTGAAGAATTATATTATAACCTTACTGATTGCTATATTATGGTTGGGACATAAAAGATAAAACGTTTTTCCCTCCCAGTATTCACTTTCAGCTTCTGAATCTATCCTGCCTGCACTTAACAGTATGTCTCTACTAACAAAGATGGAGAGTTGCAACAAACATTTATCTGAAAATATTTTTGCATAATGTATATTCTAATTTTTATTTGGTTCCTTAGGTCCTGAATTCTTCAAATATTATAGAACTTTTCAGATGCTTCTAGTTAGGCGCATACTCCAATATAAAAGGCTGTGCAAAATACTATGATTTCAGGTCATAAAACAATGTTATGGAAACACACTCATTGCACCATTTGTCTACATACCAAATGGTAGTAGTATATTCTTTATTTGCATATATTTCCTTATATAAGTCAACAGCTTTTACTCTAAGAATTAGATACTAAGCAACTGATGTAATTTTTATTAATCAGCTTCCACAAAGTAGGTTTCAGGTCACATATTGGCTCTATGCAAGGTGGGCTTTGAAGATAACTATTTAATTTTCTCTTCTTTTTCTCTTGACCCCATGTCCTGGTTTCAGCTGGGATAGAGTTAATTGTCTTCCTAGTAGCTGGTACAGTGCTGTGTTTTGAGTTCA
>JAVJGG010000054.1:6746116-6782202 GCA_035590195.1 Aviceda cuculoides
AAGGAGATCAGGTTGGTCAAGCAGGACCTGCCTTTCATGAACCCATGCTGACTGGGCCTGATCCCCTGGTTGTCCTGGACTTGCCATGTGAGTGCTCTCAAGACGAACTGTTCCATAATCTTCCCTGGTACCGAGGTCAGGCTGACAGGCCTGTAGTCCCCAGATCCTCCCTCCAATCATTTGGCACTGTGCCTAGTGAGCAGGATGGCTTCACTGCATTGGAGGAGCAATGGAGGAGCATCCTCCTTGTTGCTGTAGAAATTGCCTTATCACTTTTAACAATGATATATGCTTGCCTGACTCTGATTTTGTAACATACTCATCAGTATAGTCTCTAGGTATTTGCTGGTTTTATTAGTTTTACTGTAAAGAACACTACCCTCCTGTACAGCTAGGGATCAAGCTGTCCTCTTGAGCCATACCATTTGTTGAGCAGTTGCTTCAGAAGATTTTCATCTTCATACAATATACAGATTTGGTTGTTTACCCAACGGCATGTCAAAACATGCTGAGCAGTGTGTGATTTGCTAGGAATAGCAAATCCTTTTGGAGATGCTCTTTCCAGTGAACTCTTTCAGATCCTTGCATAATTGCTGAAATAAACCAAAACAGCATCAGATTTCCTCCATTCTAAGAATGAGAGGGAGCTATACAAATGGAATTATGCAGCATGTTGGTTTTGGAGAAATGATGGTGATACCCATAATAATAACACTGTATTATTTAACAATGCATAATAATCTGTAGCAACATTGTTGCCACTGATTAATCACAATAAAAGAGCTACTTATTTTCCAGTCAAAGGAAATTCCTTGTTTTATTTCATGACACAGGATAGGCAACGGATACACAAACTACATGTTCAGTCTTAAACAAGTGAACTATGTAACATGTAGAGATGCAGCAAAATCCTGAACACCATTCACAGAAGCAGGACATTAATGCAAGATATATACCCACAGCCATTCTCTATGGGGGAAGAAAAGAGTAGGTGTGGGACAACAAGATGAAATCCCTGTCAAAGGTAATAGAAAACTGTCACCATTAACCACAATGTAGTTCAAACTAGACCTTATCATTCACAGTGTAAAGCAGGTTAAAACTGCATATTTATTCTTCCAGGAAACTGTCCTCTGTGCTAAAATCCCATAAAATGGTTTTGAAACAAAGCAGATGACAGCACTTTCATGGTTTAAGATTCTTGAAAATGTAGTGGTGTTGCTCTGAGAAGATGTTTGACAAAGTACAAGAAAACACACTGCCTTCAATATGTTAAAGAATGGGAAGTTTTCAAGCTGCGACATGAAATGCAAGAATTCTGATGAGGTTACTTTAGCTATTAAATCACCAACCACACAAAATTGATAAAGATAACTTTAAATTGCCTGGACTTACTTCATTATCTGATTCAGTATATTGAGTGTGAAACTTAAAATTAAGTAGCTTGAGAAAAAATTACTCCTTGATGACTGATGATTAGCAAACAAGGTGAACTAATAACTCTTGCTTGTTAGTTTCACTGACGGAGGAATACAATTTCAGAAAGAGGGAAATCTCATTAAACTTTCACTTAAAGCAGAAATGAAAGTGAAGTTTAAAGTATTTTCTTTTTTCCTTTTCAAAAAAGCTGGATTAGGTAAAAAATTTCTTACGTTTTTATTTGAAGGATTTTTAGCAGCTGAGAATGAGTATTTTGAATTAATCAAGTAATTGTAGTTTTGTAATTCAGTGAAATTAAGCATGTTCCTCTGTGGTCAAACATAAGTCTGAACTTTTTGATTTCAGTCACAATCATCCCAGAAAGATAGAATACATAAACCCACAACATTTTTCCTTCAGCTAGGATGTCAAAAATTACAGCTGATTTGGTACAAATTCCTGTAGAAAAATAATAAGGATTTTACATAAATGGGAGACTTACAGATGGTCACCCTAAACCCATTCACCACTGCAGTGAATATTGTTTATGTTGACTATTGAGGGACCAGAACGAAACAGCCTTCAATGCACAGCAGATGAACTCCAATCTAAACTCAGTAAGGTCTCTTCAATTATTAATATCCCCAAAGTAGTAGGAATCTGTTCAGGTAAGAGGTCTCAGTAATGCATTGTACAATTGCTTTTTATGGCTCTAACCAGAAAACAAGTGAACTGTCTAAGATAAATTCCTGGAAAAGTGATTCCTACACAGAGAACATTGCTTGTTGCAGCCTCTCTGCCGAAAGCATGTCCCTATGTGTTATCATTAATTACAGACTTTATTGGCAAATCTAGAAGTAAACAGGAGATATTTAATATTGAAATACTACCAGGTTTGTATAAAGAGTAAGTTATCCACAACAATCTGATCTTCTTCCATGAATTCTTCATTACTTGAAGTATCACATATCCTAACTCTTTAAAAAAAAAAAAACCAACAAAACCCAAATGAACAACAAAAAAACAGCTTCTAAGACAAAGCTTAAATTAATATTGACACCCACCCACCCCCAACACCCATTCCTTTGGTTAACTGTTACCAGAATAGATTTCTATTTCTGTATCTTTTATGTCTTAATGAAGTCTCATACCTCCTCCTTCCTGCCATGGAAGGGAGCCAAGTAAAAAGATCCATCTCAAACTCATCATGATCAATGCAACTGTAGGTATACCCTGTTTGTAGCAAGACTTTGTAAGAATGTCATTGAGAATTGTATAAGCAAGTAGAAAGATTTGAACAAACTTACTGTATATGTCTCATCCTAAAGGAAAGCAAATGTGATTTGCCCTTAGTTGTCCCATGGGAGCAAGAGTGGTTCATATGTCTACCATTATTTAGTACTTGAATAATGAAAGAGATGCACATTTAGAGAGCAAACAGGCAAGGTTTTTGTAGTAGCTTTAAAGATGATGATCAACATGGACTGATACCTCAGATAGTCCAGAAATAAAAAGTGGAAGCTAACAGAGACTAAAAGCTACACTTCAGAAGGAGACAGAAGCACAGATGAAGTGGGGAAGATAACTGATTAGGAGCTGTAGGGCAGAAAATAATTTTGATGTTATTGTGAACCAAAAAATAAGTTGTTGCAAAAAAGGCAAATCTCAACATGACACTCTGGGGTATATTAATAAGAAAGGGGTTATTCTTTTACTTGGGTTGATACTGGTGGGATCTCAGTGGGCCAAGACAACATCCAGTCCAAAATGTGTTCTTAAAGAAAAGGACAAATAGAGAGTCCAGAAGAAAAAAAGTCAGAATTATGAGAGGTTTATAAAGTAAGAAGACAGTTTATTTTCTTTGGAAAAAAGAAGACAGATTCTTGGAAAAGAAGTATTTAGATGAGAGAAGAAGTATTTCTTGTTAGCTCTTCAGAAATGAAAAGCAGAAGAGGTCAAAATGTTGGAGGGCTGTTAGTGTTCTCAGATCACAAACAGCAGTGTGGGTAGAGAAGTATCAGCAGCCATTACCCTAAAAGGTAAGCATCAGAAAATATGGTTGATGCCTACTCCATAGAGACACTCAACATGAACAGACTTCAGCAGGGTTTTATTTGTTTTTTTTTTTTTACTTCTACAGCAATTGGAGCTGCAGGAAACAAGAGTCTGTCAGGCACAGGGATCTTCAAACACCTCCCGTGTGTTCTGCATCCACTGCTGTCAGAGAGGAAGAGCTGGCATCACGCAGATGCCTGCACAGCTCACAGGCAGGTCCGACAGCTGACAGAATTCAGCCAACACAACTTCTGAGCTCCAATTTCATTCTTTTCTGGCATACAGAGACATTAGCACTGCTGTAATATGCTCTTAAGCTCCCAGACTGCAAGTAACTAATTTCATACTGTATCTACCTAGAACGCACTTGCAGAACTCCAAGCTGCACCTTCAACTGTGGTGCCAGGAAAAAGTCTGAATCTGAAGACCTTCTGGCAGGGGTGGGGGGAGTGGCTGGAGGGAAGAAAGAGGCAAAGGATTAGCCACTGATAAGTTTATCATCTCATCTCCTGCTATTTGCCCCAATTTCTATCCATTTATTATCTCTCGTGAGGGCTAAGAATTTGCCTTCATGAATTCCTTATAGCTCACAATTCTTTTTTGCTCCACAGAGAAAAACTCCCACAAAGCAACTTAGAAGAGCTAAGTCAGGACAAAGGCCCAGCCATGACAGTTTGCCTTATAAAAGACCAAGCATAATTCAGTATAATTTTTGTAAATGGAGAGTTGTTAATTATGAATTTAGATCAGTATAACCATCCCCTTTACACCCAGTTTTTGTTATTTAGATGCTGGTTTTCATTTCCAGAGTTACATGAATGCTGTCGCCTATCAAGGCTATCCTGAATAAAAACACCAATACAAAAACCTCGGTTTTGTGCCTGTTGGAACTCTAGATCTTACTTGAAGCGGGCAGTCAAAACATTCAGTTTACAAGCAGCAGCTCTGACAAGAAAACTAGGCACTTCTACTATAAATTCTCTATGACAATTTTCTAATAGGATTATAAATAAAAGTAGATGACAAATACAAACAGCCACTGAGCAGGCTAAGTCTAGAACATCATCAAATTTATCATATACCATTAATTAAAAGGTAGATTTATCAATGGTCGAAATATAAAGAATCCTTAAGGAGTTTTTTTACCCTGAGGACAAGAAAATACCATTTTACATTATGCTTGTCCTTCCAAAGGTCTCTTCCCCCATCACAAAGTAACATGGACTGGTTACATTAGCCATTCTGCAGCAACATGTCTTTGGCACATTATATGGTGGAGTTCAACAGGGCCCACAAGATCTTGAAGACAAATTGGGAAGTTTGTTGCTTCTAGTGTTGGTTACAGGGAAAACGTAGATGTTGATAGCCCGAGTTAGAATTTTGCTGTAACACTATGGATTAAGACTAGAATCAAACATGTTTTGATTCTTTTTAGAGTTATTTTTAAGGAAAAATATTTGCAGCACATTTTGTCTTCTTAAAAACCAAGACCAAATAACTATTTACATCCAGTTTCAGTTCTCTTCCCCACCAGGCATCCCCCAAGATGTGTTATTTTGAGTGTACTTAAATTTTTTAAAGTATGTTAAACATAAAAAAGCTATTTTGCATAGTCATTTTGTCCCTTCGCATACGTCTCCCGTGCCTCAATAATCTTTATAGAGTCACTCCGTCACTTCAGATACTGTAAGAGGTTCATCAATGCTGTGGTCATAGCTCAGCTCTGGAAAAACCTCAAACCAGAAAGTGACCTTTGTTCAAATTTCTGGCTTTGCTTCAGGTCACTTAGCTACCTTCCCTCTCAGACTGACCACCCCCCACACTGCCCTGGGCAGCTTCTTTCCATGATTACAGTTTAGCAGAAGCTCTACCGCCCTTGATGCGTTACAGTCTTAGAAAAACAAAGTAGCTGAAGTATTACCTGTTTTTCCCCCACACAGCTTCTAGAGAGCTGCTCTGTCCCCTCCTCAACTTCTCTCAGATCTGACAACTTGTTCAAATTAATGAGTCTGGTTTAGGACTGCTAATCCTTTGCTGTCGACTCCTCAGTTCACACATCCCACCAAAAGTTCACTTATGTTCTAAACAAAAAACTAAAAATATTAACCTGAAGCTCCATCTGTCTTTCTAGGCAATAATTTTTAAAGCAATGTTAGTGCAAACAGAGAAGGGCTATTATGACAACTAGTAGAAGGGCTACACAGTCTGTTCATATAAAAGGTCAGAAAAGAAGCTGGGATAATTTAGCATAGAAAACATGAAGGCCAAAGGGGAACAAACTTAATCCCTCTAGATATATCTGCTGGACTAAACACTAAAGAAAGGAAAGAGCTATAAAAGAGTACTGGTTTAAGAATAAATGATCATATATATGATGGTCATATGCAAGTTTGGGACAGATACAAGGAGAAAGTTTCTAACTGTGATGGAAAAATCATGATGGTTGTTCTAACCTCTGTTAGAAATGGCAGAGATGAGAAAACTGATTATACTCAAGATGTACTTGTTACATGTCTGGAAGTGATAATATGACATTGTTGCATGTGACAAGAGGGCAGTGGAAAAATGCCAGTCTAAACCTATGAAGCTGCTTTATTTCTAACAGTGCCTGAAAGAGAAATGAAGTCTGTTGTGAAATCTATCCCACACACCATATCTGAAAAGTACCTGGCGTTCTAAAAAAAAGTGCATATGGTATGTAGCTGCCCATCTTAACTATTACTTATCTGTAACTGTAAAAGAGACAATGAACAAACATGTGGCCAGTTTGGGTTTAGAAAAGGAAAATGTGGTATCTAACCATAAGACCAGCATATTATGTTCAGTTAAACATGCAGCTTGGTCTTTGGCACTCTGAATCCAATTTCTTTCACCAGTCATAAACCTCCACAGCACATTTGAGTTCTTCCACCAAAAATAGTGTCCTTTGGCCCAAAGAAATGAATAATTTCTTTGTATTTGTATGTGGAGATTTGTAACATCATTCTCACAACAACAATAAAATCTAGAAAAGTTATGCATATCTCCAAAGCAAGGAGTAGCATTTTTTGGTTTTAAAATGAAGGCTATTTGGATGTACTTCATAAGATGGTCTTAAAATTCAGGGGCATGGCTTTTTCAATGAGGTCTAAACTGTTTTTTGTCATTGAAGTAATCCTCAGGACTCTATTCATACTACTTCCAAAAGTCTCTTAGTCCTCATTGTAGAACCCTTGCCTCCCAGAACAACAAACTTCTTTACCAGCTTGTTTAAAATTGGTTCCCTAGAATTCTGTCCATTGTGCTTGTCCACAGGAGAATGAAAGGAGTCATCCTCTGTGATTAGTTTCTTACTTGTACGAAACCTAAGTTGTCTGATAAACTTCCACAGCCAGAATAGGTGTAAGGATATTCATAGCAATATGTCATTAAAACTGGTGGTAAGAGGACACTAGTCAAGATTCCAGATAAGGAGGGTGCAAGAAGCTGGGTTATATATATATATATGTATATATACAACATAAAAGAATATAATGAAGAAACCACCATCTCACTTACAGGTGCTAGCTTAGGTTAATAAAGAAAAACTGACAATACTACAGTTTGTGCCTTTTCTGTCCTGTGGATAAAGTGCACAGAAGACTATCATCTCCAGGTCTGTCAATTTGATACATTTTAAATGCATTTAATTTAAAACAGAAATAAATTACTAAGTAGTGTCAGTATCTGCTCTGGAAGAAAGACATACTCCTTAGGAGGATGAATAACGTCTGATGAAAACATCAGCCAAAAAGCTGCAGAACATCAAAGCTCAAAATGGTTTTAATAAGTTTAGTAAAAGAAACAGTTACATGGTGTTGAGGGAAAATAACTTTTGGTTAGCATAGATAATTTCCTTGGGAGCCAGAATTGGCTTCAGTTCTGTTGTTAGGTTATACAGAATGTATGCATTTTAATCAAATGTTGCTCTGATACATCTAAAATGTAGGACAGATCATTTACTGTATCAACAGGACATTCTGCCCTAGGACAATCCTTCACAAAATTAACCAAATTGGGCCCAACTGTGAAAAAGGTCAGGTCATTTAAGCAATAAATCTGGTTTCCATCAGAAGTGTACTATATGAAAAAAACTCTTTCTGTTTAAATAGCTTCATTGTCAGCCAGACAGTGGCCTGCAGCCAAAACCCCATTCTCTTTCTGCCTGTTTTGGGATTGGCTTGGATTGCAGGAACACTAACCAGGAATCAAGTGAATGAAGGCAGACCACGACGTGTAGCGGGAACATGCCTTACAAAGCAGATAAGAGTGTGTAATCAGACAGAACAGGTCTTTCATTAAATTTGTATTTCCCGCTAAGGCAGTCTCTTCCAATCATTTAATTGTAGATTAGAAAGTGATAAAAATTAGCAGGAGAACACAGAGGCCAAATTTGCACTTCTGCAAACTAGCTTCTCCAAACTTTTGTGCTTTTTGGGCATGGGAGTCATGAAGAGCAGCACAAAACAAATTAGCAGAAAGAAACTAATTAAAAAACAAGCTTTTTTTTTTTAATAAAAAAATATATCCAGACTTTTCAATACCAACAGCAAGTGCATATTGCAAATCAGAAGGCTCTAACACTAAGCATTTTTTTGCTACAGAAACCTGAAAGTCAGCTTTCTGAAATAATCATACAGAGTTTTAAAATACTGTTGCACTCTTGGGCCCTATATCCAAAATGTGTGAAATACATACCGATTTTCTGTCTCCAGCACTAGGAAAAGCTTAATCAACTACATTAAACTACTGAAAGGAGAAATTTGAGACTAGGTCTCAGGAATTTTATAATAAACCTTGAAAAATTCTTCATTTGGTCCCTGCCCCTATGTTATAGGTGAAATATTACATCTTGAATGTCTCCAGCTGATAGACTCACCATGTCCAGATGCAAATCTACCCTAGAGATTTCTGAGTAAGTTTTGAAAATCACTCTTTTTAATGTCTTGGGAAAGACCCAGACAAGGCTGCGATGGAGAGAAAAGATATTTTTTGAAAACAGATTTCTACCTGTAATGATCCAATTACTTTTCCTAGTCCAGTGAGATGGGTAGGGATGGGGTGGTATAATAACCTTTGAATGTACTCTACCATTAACCTACTGAGTATCCTCTCATGCAGAACTTACTCTTGTGGCTTGGCAACTCTGAAAAGAATTTAGCTGGTGCTTGCCTGTTGCTGGGCACGGACAGGAGCGTGCTTTCTGACAGCAGAGGAGCTCACTGTTGTACTGTAGCGGCTCACTAAAAAGCTGAATATTGGTCATAGTCTTTCACAACTTCTGAATTGACTTTTTTTCTTTGCATCCAGTGACAATTCCCCTCATGAAAAAGGTAATGTATTATTTAAACTAATATGCTTACTTGTCTTCAGAAAGACACAATACCCAGCAATTTGAAAAATTTGCTTTGTTATTTTGCTTTATCCCCAGGCGTTTGACATTTCTAGCTCTTTTTATTTAGCTATTCTTCATATCCGTATTTTCTTGCAAGTGACTAACCTTTCAGAGCTCTAGAGAATAAATTGTTTGCTTCTGCTTAGAAAAGAGGGAGCAAATAAAAAATAACCTAAAGAAAAATATATTGCTCACTCAATATTATATTATTATATTTATATTATTATATTATTATTATTATATATTGCTCAAAAAAAAATCATTTTTTTTCCTTATTTCTCAGGAGATGACTATTTACAATATTCTCAAACTTTTAGGCTAATTTTTTCAAACTGTTCTGACATAGTTGTTCAAAATAGCACATCTGGTTTTGTATCTACAGCCCGCATCGCATGCCAGCAACAGCGATGTGCTGCAGTGTTAGCTGTTTTGATCTAGGACCAAGACATTTCCTGCAGATTGCCCCTTCCCCACACCCCAAAATCTCTCCACGGAAGTGTTCAACAGTTTTTGATTTGCGGAGTGCTAACTACTGAAGCTGTAAATCATTTACAGTAAATTTAAGCCTGCCATCAAGCAGTTATCTTTCACAGATGCCTTTGAAATGGTCCACAGACTGAAAAGCATTTCTCCACAACACATATTCCAGACCACAAACTATTTTTCTTTTTCTCCCAAGATTAATTATTTGTCTATATGCTGGCAGGTGGAAAACAGAAGATTGTTTATTCTGTTTGTTGGGTTTTCCCACAGTTTAGAAGACTCCTAAGGAAGCAGGCAGTCAGCACAGTCAGTGCTAAGCCATAGTTTTCCAGTTCTGGCTTGTGGAGACCCTTTGATGTGACTTTATCACTGAATTGTAGTGTTCTCAGCTTCAAAATGGCTTGCTGAAGCTAGTCATTGAATGAACTGAACTGGGATGGGATCAGAGCAGCCTTGAGCCAGCCCTCAGATCAAAGAAAGGAAAATAAAATGTGTTGTTTCTCTCCTGTGTGAATCTGACTGGTGGTTGGTTAGTTATCTAACAAAAATGAAAATTCACTTGCAAACAGTAAAATTATATAGTCCCAGAAAAAACAAACATGTTAGTTTCTAGCTATTGCAAGGCCTCCTTCAGAAGATTTACATTTCACTGTTGTGTTTGCAAAAATTAATTTATCCTCTGCAGCCAAACCTTTGAAACGAATAAGGCTGCATAATTTTTTGTTGACATTCACAGAATTTGGGAGTCAAGTTCTACCAGCACATTATATTTTACACTTCTCATCAGATTAACAAGCAGTACCAAAGCCTTATAGAAGACAGAATTTCCTATAATTTGGATGCCTTCCCCTCCCTCCCCCCCTTTAGTTATTTAGGCATAATATCTCCCATAAGTCTCAGTCTAAGAAAATACTGTATTTTCCTTTCATTAAATGGTACATATCAACAGCTGTTTAAAGCAGTCCTATTTTCCTCTCATATTAGAAAACACATTCTGGAAAACTCTGACCCAACAGAGGCCAAATTTTACTCTCAACCCACATTTTAGATCTCATACTATGGGGTGAGCTGGACTGATCCAGCACTGTTGCAAATAATGGAAGTTATGCTGATTTATACTAAGAATCTATATGACTATACTTATTTTATTCCTCTTAGTGCATTTTATAACATATATGTTCTTGAATTTCCTTATATTTTACATTCACAGTTAAAACTGTCTACTTCTAATTACTGCTGACACATTTAGAGTTGTGATTAAAATTGCAGATTTTGCTGTTTAAATGTAAAAACTATGGAAACAAACCATGTTTCTCCATTGCCAAGAGTGGGAAAAAAGACATCAGGAATTTACTTTATAGTACAAAAAAGGCAACCCTAAATTATTAAAAAGAAATCCACAAAACACCTCCAAAACCACCAACAAAATGGAGGAGATTTATAAGGCAACATCAGCACTGCTTTTTGCAGCAGATTAATTCTGCACTGGCTTCAGCTTTATTTTAAACAGGGGGATATTTTATGCTGAATTATTTTAATTAATTTGCATATTTATCACTTTAAAGTTTGTTGGGTTATGTATTTTGAAACTATACTCAGCTTCATTCATGTAAGCATTCAGATTTCTATCTCAGCAATGCCAGAAGAAGTTAGAAACAAATACAGAGAAAGCACACAGGTAAAAACCATACATTCCAAAAGTATATGCCAACCAAGGCTTCCAGAAAATGAAAGAAATAAAAGCTTCACACAAAGCACTGAAGAAATCATAGTGGTGGGACAATGAGAGATACAATTTCAGGAGTTTCACAGAAGGAATTATCCCCTCTTGGAAGGAAAGGTGTATCAAACATTATTAATTTCTGTTCCAATGGAAGGCTCATTTCTTTGATCTGTCTCTTCAACATACTCACGCTATAGTAGAGCAGGACTAATCGAAGAGGAGGAGGCTAACACAGTTTCAGTATTCTATGGTCCCTCCTTTCCACACCCCTGCCCTTTAACTACTAGATGACACTTTCTTCTACATTGCAAAGCCACTCACAAGGAGGAAAGATGTGTTTGCCCAACTGTTGCATGACTAAATGAAGGATGTCAACCCCCTCCCCCCCCCCAAAAAAAAAGAAAAAGAGGGACAGAAAGATGGTAAAGGAAAACCTTGTCCCCCCCCAAAAAACAACCAACCAACAACAAGAAACCCCACCAAGCCAAATACCCCAACCAGAACTCCGAAGCACAAAACACTAAATTGCATGTTGTTCTTACCCTCAGAGGAGGAGATGTGTAAGTAGTCACATGGTAGACATTAAGGAAATTTTTAAATGTACTTCAGGGAGACACTGAAATGCTAAAATGACCTACTTGGCAGAGGAACCTATGCGGACTGGAACAAACCCTGACATACACAAGCTTGGGTTTTGTTTTCACTTTTATCCTCTGCTACAGTGGTGCCGATATTCTCTCCTGTGTGATAACGAACAGTGGCATCCACGTTCTCTTGAAGCAGAAGCGGCTAACTCAAATGTGCCAGAATAAAGACTTAAAATAATACATTAGTTAGTTAATTAACCCTCAACATACCTTTGCTAAGTAAACATGTAGTTGGTTTTTTTTATTTTATTTTCATGTTTTCATGTCTTCAGTATTTTCTCAGACAATTCCTAATGAACAGCCTTCTCTAGTCCTGAGAACAGGAAAGCAATCAATAACCTATCTCTGCAGCAAAAATAAGACTTGTGTTACGTTGCTCATCTCTTAAAACAAACATCTTTGTTGGTATCACACCAAGGATGAAGAAAAGACCAAAGCATTGAATAGTCTTCCAGAGTCTAACACATTTTTATCCTACTTTATTGGTGGGGTTTTTGGCAACAAGGAAGATACCTTTCCTGTGGAAGTGATCTTGTAAAATGCTTATACTCTTACAGCATCACTTGTAATTCAGAAGTGGTGCAAATAGCACTGGATCAGTTCCATCATCAGATAAGACAGAGGACCCAGCAGCTTAGCTTAGATGTGGATATGCTTTATTTATCTGGCAAGTTCAATTTTATCTCTTGAAACCAAGAACGTATTTTCTTGTCTTACATTAATGGTTAGGTATCAATTAAAGACTCTGTTCTCCTCAAACAATGGTCTCATTTAGCGTATAGTTATGACAAAATGTGAAACTATGCTTTGGTTGAGTACCTGTATGACCTGAATGATCCTTCTTTGGATCTTTAGCCTAGTACTAAACTGCTGATTAAGAATTTATTTCCTCATTATATATGCTATTTTAAGATTTGCATCTTTCTTATTTCCTTCATGGAAGGCCAGAACTTGCATACTAGCAATGTTTCCCTAGCAACTCATCTAAAGGATGTGTAATTGAACTATGAAGTGCTTCTCAAAGATGTTCCACAATGTAGTGGAAAACTTATAGGTAAAGGTAAGCAAAGGCAGATATGAAAAAGAACAGACAAAATTTGCTCAGTTATCTGTTGTATTATTCATACTGTACAGATCATTAAGCTAATTAATAGAAATTTAACTGGAGTTCCGGACCTCTATTTTATTGCATGGCCTTTCAGATTTTTCCCATTCTTTTCAATAGTAATTGAGGATCTGGAAATCTGAAAAAAGCCTTGAAATGTTTGAAAGAAACATGTGCTAATTTTACCTGAGAGAGGTGAAGAATAAATTCACACAGCTCAAGGGGTTGCACAAGTCCTGAACTAGAATAAATTAGATTACAATTATGATCAAGGTCAGGGTCAACAAGAGTACTGGGCAAAGTCTGACAGTTTTTCACATTATATTAGTTAGCTATGCATCTTTATTGGCCACTGAAATACGTTGAGTTAAAGGTGTTTTTTGACTAAGCTGAAATCTGTCAAAATGACCCAGTTCTTCCACTACTGAAAGCATGGGAGTTTCACTACTGGCTACAGCAAAAAGCAAGATCTATCCACATCACTGAGATCTCCAGAAGAACTCCAAGTTTCTACAAGTACTTTAGAATACCCACTGGACACTGGGAAGAGTATACTTCTGATTTATTTCTGTGCCAAAGCTGAGCATAAAATTCTGGGAGCAGAAAGGATCTCAGTGATTTTTTTCCTCTTTTTTTTTTTTTCTTGCGGGAAGAGAGACCCTTTTACTAACCGCACTATGAGGAGAGCACACTGTTGGGTGATGTTAAGGGTAAAACACCCTTCATCTAGAGACAACATAGCACAGAGGAGGAGCATGCTCTAAGTAATATTTTGTTAGCAATTGTATATTTATTACACTTATCTTGAAAAAGGGCAATGTGGTCTTTTGAGAAACACTTGTATAAAGCTTATGGTCTGGAGTACATCCTTGAAAATCTGAAGTACTCTCTCCTGTGCATACTTCTAGTAGGAGCAGTTTGAATCACTTGAGACTGATTAGAAAGACTGCAGTCAGTGATTAAAAAAAGTTCTCATCTTTAATATACCCTGAGCAATGCAGAATTCTTAAATAATTATACCTTTATGTACAGCTTTACAAAAGCAGATATTAATACAAATGATTTACTTTTTCCACTTCCTTTATCTATAGAGAATCATAGAGCAAGTGTGCATTGTTTGTGTTGCCTTTGGAACTAAACTCTTATGTCAGGATGTGGTGGGGAGGGAATGAGGCTATACAAATTGTATTTACTAATCTTAATGAAAGTCTGTATAAAAACATTTGGCATCAGAAAGAGAAGGTATATAAACAGCTCTGCAAGGTAGGAGGATGTTATCAGATTGCTTTTGTCTAAGAACTCTTACATTCATATTAACATTTGTTGTGATGTGGGAATGCAAAAAGTATAATATAAAAAAAAGTTTGGCACTTTTATTTGGATAGTACTACTATAGCCTTCTCTCTGAAGTGTTATCAAGAGTTTAGAAAGGATAAAAAGAACTTCTTGATGTCAGATTTCATATGCATGTATAAATATATAGGTAAAAATATTGCCTTAAGTGTATGGATTCAAGAATTAATATCTGACCTTGACCTACAATCTCTCTATAGCTACAGCTTAGTCCAAGCCAATATTCCAGCCAGTTCGCAGGGATGAAAGTAGGGTTGTTTTTTCCTCTTATTCATTCAAAATATGGTCTTAAGAGTAATAGCTGTAGGCTGGAATGGTAACTTGGCTTTTAAGCACCACAGAGGGCTGAGGTCTGACCACTGCTTTTGAGGATCAGTTCTTATATTCCTGGGCTTTCATCCAAAGAAGGGATGCTTTGAAGGATTCTTCTGTACCATATTTGTCTTGGTAACCAGCAGAACAGAATGCACCTTCATTCTCTATAAACAAGATAAACTTGTTTACTCATTTGATAACAGGAGGAGGAACAGAATGAAAATGCTTTTGCAAAGGAAATAGTTGACTGATTGTCTGAGTGGGTAACACTGACGTTGTTGAAAAATTGACCTCTGTGCTACAACTAAACAATGGAAAAGGAAACCAATGTTTACATGTTGGCTATGTTGGTACCAGTATTTCTGTTGTAACTTGTTTAAAAACCTTGAGAGATGTTTAACTCCAAATGCTAAGACTGTTGTTTTTATGTAGTTTAATAAAAATAAATCCAATACATGGGTGAGAATAAGTGGTTTTATAATTGTGCAAATATACCTTTCAGTTTTTCATATTTGTTCAAAATTTTATTTACTCACTATTAATTTTATGGAGAACTTCTAATGTTTTGCTCGTCACCTTTAATTTTGGCAAGCCTGTATAGCTGAAACCAAGTGGTCTCTCAGACTGAACACAGCAATTAGCTGTTCTCCAAGTTATTCTGTACTGCACTACAGCAACTGAAGACATTCATAAAAACTGTCTAAACACTGTACAGTGTTGAACTCTTCTCTTGCAAGTATCTTTTCTACGCCAAAATCATTCTTTTATCCTGAACACAAAACAAAAAAAAAAACCCAAACCACCAACAACAAAAAAACCCCAACAAAACAAAAAAAACCCCTTAGTAACAACTAGTTATTTCCTTCAGTTGAGCCTCAATTCAGTACTATCAAGCATTTCCTGAACACAGCCACACAGTCCTAGAACAGCTTCCAGCTGAGGTCTGTGGGATCTTACTGTAAGGCTAATAAATATACAATTAAAACACACAAGAAAAATTTAACACCCAACTCCTAGAAAAAATATTCTTATGTGACCCCCACGAGTTGCCAAAGTGGATCATGTTGGCTTTTGAAGTCATACTTATCTGCACTAGATGCATCCAGCTTTTTATTTGTAAACAAAAATGCCCATTTACCCTCTAAAAACAAAAAAGAGCAGAACATAAAACTAAGGTATAATTCAGGCACATGTTGAACACCTCTGTGCTTTGCATACTTAATAGGTCCCACTTACAGAAGATTTTATTGCTGCAGTAAGAATTCCTATGTAACTTTAGAGGTTACCTTCTCAGAGTCAACTTTAAACTATTCTTTCCACTCTGATCCTGCCTGAGTTCCCTCTAGATCCTAGAGATTTGATTCTTGTGACACAAGAAGATTCAGCTACAAAAACTTTAATTACGCCTGATGTATAGTGCTCTGATAGGAGTGAAGGAAGATTCAGGTGCTTTGCGGCATCCCCAATTCAACTTTGGAAAGCTGAACATTTTCACAGAAGAGATTTTCAAGCAATCATAGACAACAATATTTATCAAGCAGGTTAAATTCCTTCCAAGAAGGAATGCTACTAAGTGACCATACTATGTGATCATCCAAATCGATATCTAATTATATTATAGCATTACCTTTTCAAGTTCATACTTGCTCCTCTGGGGACAGCACGAGATATTTTAAAACAAGGGGGAAGAAATCTTTCCATAAGCAGTTAAATAACCCACCTCCACATGAGTTTCCAAGTAATGTCCAAGACTTATGTATACTATCTTGTGCATCTCCTCAAATTATTTGATATTTTGATCTCAGTATTCACAAAAAGCCATTAGTTTTTAAAATCCATATTTTCTAGTACTTATGCCTGAAAATACATGATTAGACAGAAGACAAAGAAATGAAAAAAGGCTCTACATTAAAAAAAATGTTGTGACAACACATTGGTTATGCCCATTTGCTGTCATATAGGATTAGTTTTCCTTGCTTCTTTAAAATTGTGAAAGAGCATTCTGTAAAAAAATTATGTTGCATGACAAGTATATCCCTTTATATAAGCAGCATATCCCTTTATATAAGCAGCAAAAACTGAAACTGAAAACTTTTTTGATTACTTCTGTTTAATTCATCCTTCTCAAAGACTGTCCTCTTTAAGTTAAATTTTTCTTCCATTATACCTTTCTGAGGATAGTCCCTTTAAATTCAGCAGAATCACCAGCTTCAAGATTTAGAGTGGCTTTATAATTAGTAATTACCAGCTGAATTCTCTTTTGCTAGTAGATAAGGGGGTTTTTTTCTTTGTTTTCATCTTTCTCTTTGTTTTTAAGGAAACATCATACCTATATAACAGTAGTTCCTCTTCCAACTTAAGTAGCTTTAACAATAAAAGCTTTCTCAGTTTCTGCTCCAAAAGATCTGATTTCTTTTGAAGCAATTGTAGAAAGTCAATAATGGGATTCAGTACTTTTTTGTTTATTGTAGGTGCGCATCAAACAGTTTTCAAGTTCTTTGCAATATGTATGTAAAATATAGGAGGTTCCTAGCAAAATTTTTGTCAGGTGCCTTATATATAACTAATAGCCTAATTGGCTCTACAGGTGGATGAGAATCTAATTAACTCTTTTCCACCTGGCAATGGAGAGAGTTCATTTCTCTCATATGTTAAAGGAACAGCTGCGTTAAGAAATGGTCAATTTAAATAATTTCACAGCTCTCAGAATGAGCACATCTTCTACCACCAATGTCACACATTTGTAGTACAATGCTTATTAAAGAAAAATTTGCACATAGAAACATTCTGAAATAGACTATACTTTGTATGAAGAAAATGTGCTTAGCTATTGCTTTACTTTGCTTGTGAGGCTTGTCTCATTCATAGTCTCTTGCAGTGATCATAATTCAAAAGCAATTACATCATAGAATGTTGCTATGGAAAATGTTATGGGTTTATTTCACTAAAATACGGAGTAGTTGAAAGCTGACTTTTTATAAAGGAGGTCATCAAGCTGAAAATAAAAAATTCCTGTTATTTAGCTAAAAATGTCAGAGAAAATTGCTACACTTAAAAAAAGATGGCAAAGGGAAAGAAAGTACTTCGTAACTGACTTTTTAGAACAGACTTAAGCTTTTTAACAGTTGCTTTAGCCAAACCCAGAATTTAGAAATTGGCTCTTTAAAAAATAATAAGCTGATAGTATCTCTTTAAAATAGTAGAAAGATCATAAGAGGCAACAAAAGAGCAAGCATTATTAGAAACACCCCTGTATAAAGCAAATTAATTAAGTAAATGGATATATTGGTAATGGACATCAAATTGAATGTACTTTGCTAAAGTGAACTGAACAGATTTATCTTATTTGAGAATTTTCAAATATCCCTGAAAAATTTTCTGTGCAAATTTTCAAAAAAATTCTAAGCTATTAGCTCTGAAAGAGAAAACGCATCATAGGGAAAGGCAGCACACATTGTCCTGCCTATGTGTCTCACCCCTCTGCAGTTAGTTTGATCTTTTGCCTGTGGACTGAATTGCCCAAGTAAATTGCAGATTTGTGGCACTTGGTGGTAATTACTATGTAGAGACTTGCCAGCTAGACATGAACAGTAACCAGTAATTCATTTGCATCAGATACAGAGCAGCTGTCAAGTAATAATAATGTTCAGCCACGATGAACTGTAATGAAGCCAGTCCTCTGGAGGTTCAGCCTTGCAGATCCCAAATGATATAATTTTAATGTACTTATGATTAAAATTCATACTTCTCAAATCTTATATGTTGTTAATTTCACCTTTTACTGAAAAATAATGACTAATGTACTTAATGCTTGAGTTGTGCTGAAATGCATAGGATCTGTGATTAAATATGCATTTGAAGATTAATTAACTTGCTTTGAGTAATCAGATTGTGACTTAACAGTCTGCAAGATTATCTTTAGTAGAGTGATAAGACTTTTTCAAAGCCAACTTTGTTTCAAAGCATGAAGAAAAAGAAGCTAAGCCTTCTGTTGATAAAACCTCTTTGACAGAAATTTCCTTTAAGAGAAACAAATTTGCCTTTAAAATACGACCATGAATATAAATAACAAAACCAACAATAACAGGAATAATAATAATGTTAGTAGGGAACTACCACAAATAAAAATACTGTAAACTAAGCTGAGGATAACAAAGAGAAAAAAGAAATGGGCAAACATGCTTCTTGCTTAAGTTACAATGGAGCATATTGTTCTGTCTGCATAGGATTTTTAAAGGTTAAGAAACAGTACGCATTTGGATTCTTAAATGTTTTCAATTTTAGTAGTGCTTTGCCATGCCAGGATAGTTGGGTATTGTAGTAGCAAAACACTCTTGTTATAAATGAAGGTGTATTAAAGACATCACACTGTACCAATGTGGTAAATGGGTTATGTGAGCTCTACTGAGAAAAATGCAGTTTTGCTGGTCCAACTTCTCAATTTTAAGGGCTTCTGCTGGCAAAATTCAATTGAAGAAGGATGACAATGTTTTGCACCCCACAGCAGTCTAAGGCTGCTGTAATAACTTGTCAATAAAGGAGAAGTGTTAAACTAATGTAGGTTGCAGTAATTGGGAAAAGTACCTGTGCCAGCATTTGCTTTTCCATTGCAAAAAAGCAAGAAGAAAGAAGGAAAAAGGACATGAAATGATCCCAAAGTCTCAGTATGCTACGGAAATCACTACTTTCAGAGATTTTTGCTAAAGAAACATGAAGATTGCATTCAGAAGTCTTTTCTCCCCATTCCCATTGCTTTTCATATCAGAAATTGTTTAACTATTGTACAGTAAGCAACACTAACTGCAAGCAGCAGAAGAGAGGTGGTACACTGCTAAAAGGTGTGACCACTTTTGTTTTCTGATGACTGCAATTTAAAATCAGATTGTTTTGTTGGTTAGAGATCTATATCTATATAGTGCCATACGTAAATCCAGTCAATGAGGTTTAACATATGGTTCATTTGAGCTCTTCTTGCTTGAGCAGACAGCAGGCATGCTGTTGGCATACTGCCTTGACCTTCTAGTAAGAAAGGGTGAAGATATCTAGAGCTTTATGACAGCTCTGAACTTCAGAGGCTAAAAAATTAAAACTGACACTGTACAAAACAAAGGCCTGGAAAAATTATTTAAAAAGAGTGTCCTTCCTATGCAGTGATAGAATAGAATAAAAGTTCATCTTCGAGATACATTACTAACATGAAGAGGACAAGCCTCTATTTTGCGTAATAAAAATCTGAAAATAACTGTTGCAAATGAACCCATAATAATTCTGAGTTGTGAATTTCCCTCATATTCTTGAAAAGTAACCCAAAGATCTTGTCTGAGGTGGATTTGGGGGGGTTCTTGCTTTCTGTATTCCTTTGCACAATTAAATTAAAATGTTCATGAAATATTTATTTCTGCAATTTAATTTCAAACAACTTTCAAATAATCAAAGGAAAGAGATGCTGTTAACACATAAAAGAATAAAAGGTGAATAATTGTGATTTACTGAGAGCAAGCCACTTATCTCCCTAGCAAACCACAACAAAACAATTACGTCACTGTGGTAACCACAGAGAAACATTGAAACCGACCATGAGGAAACACGGGCCCACTGAGGCTTGACCTTTGAGAACTGTTCATAGCTGCCCATTCCCAGGGCAGTGTCCCCTTCTGTCCCCATCCACAGAAATACTGTTGTTCTAACTAAATAATGTAAGAACTCAAAAGACAGGCTTCTGATATGTTTCTTTCGCATTTTTCTACCTTTTTTTCCCCCTCCTCCAGATTGCTTTGGTGAGTGAACATAAAATGACTGGGAGGCCCCTAACCTCACATGCTGCAAACGTCTAGCAGCCCCAGCCAGCCAAGGCTAATCTGGGTCTTCTAGCACCTGCATCTAGAAGTCTGTATACGAGTTCCCATGTACTCTGGCTTCTTTCTCCCATTTTGAAAACCTCTAAAATATTTTATCCTTGTTGCCAAACACTCATGCACATGCGCACTGCTGTATTCCATTTTGTCCAAACTGAGTAATCCTGTTAGCGCTTCTAAATTCTCTTGCTTGATAAGTGCCTGGCAGTTGTCCTTCCTCATTTTCCCTTTTCAGTTCTCCTCCCTCTTTTTTCTTCTTTATAACGTTGTTCCTCTCTGTAGCATGACATCTTTTTCTTCCTTTTCATCCCTAACTTTGTTCTTTGTACCACTTAACATCTCTTTGTTGGCCCTACTTATGCTTGCTCCCTCCTTCTACCCTTACACTTTCATCCATGATGTTTATTCTTTCTGTTCTTACTTCCTTTCACTCTCATGTCTGGTCTTTCCCATTTCTAACTACTGCCTCTCTTTCTCTTTGGCACTCTTTCTTTTCTTTTTCTTTGGTGTCCTCCTTTCTTCTGCTTCTCACAAATTGTTCCATCTCTCTTTTTTCTGGACTTAGACTATACTTGTCTCAACTGTCACGAAAAATAGTTTGTGATAGTTGAGACTTAGGTATAGCCTAAATCCAGACCATATTCTTAAAATGAAGACATACCACACAGGCTATCTAAATTAATATTTTAAATATATTGCTACAAAAATTCAGCAAGGATAAAACCCCAGAAAGTTGGGTTGAGTTGAGAAATTTAATGCTATTCAGAAAAGTAATTCTAGTGTATAGGAATGCATAAGCAAATGGGTGGTATGAGCCAAAGTCAGCATTTTTTCAGGTATCCCTAGCACAAAGAATTCAAGTCAGTTTTACACGTAGTAAAAGTGTATCCTGGTGCATACAGAAGCCTAGAGAGTCAGCCTAAAACATTATAGATAGGTGTAATATTTTCCTTGTTTGAAATGTGTGTGAAATAATAGAAAATACTAATAGAGAGCAAGTTCTTATGGGATAGACAAGTGTTCCAACACAATTTCTCATCCCACCTTGGGAATTTGTCTCATGAGACCTGCCCTATGAAACAAATGTATTCTGCATTCATGACAGTTTTGTATTCTCAGTTTCCTGTTGACTCCAGCAGAAAGCTAGAAGCTCCTTGCTGAAAAGGATTTAGAGTAACCTAGGTTGGATCTAGAAGCTTAAAAAGACAAGGTAACAAAAAAAAATTGCATAATGAATTTAGTTTACAAAATGAAAGGCAGGAGAATGGTTTGAGAAGAATGTAGGATTTCTGATGATAAGATAGGAACTGGAAAGAAGGATGGTCAAGCTGCCAAATCATTTTTATTTTAATTTGAGAGAAAAAATTATCCATAAAGACGCAGCTTTTCCTTACATCTGGCAAAACATAGCAGTAGTCTGCTAATGTAATTTCCCTTTTCTGAATTTAATGTAAACATACTTTTTTTTTTAATTACAGTTTTTAATAACTGAAGAGATTTATTTATCACAAATAAAATAATCCCCTGTTACATAGATATTTGGTCATGTTCCTCTTTCTCTCAGAGAAGGCCTAAGTTTTCAAGATCAGCAAGCTGATGTTTGCAGAACGTTGAAGTATAAATTCAAGTTAAATCACCATTTCGTTTAGGACCTTCTTGTCAGTCCTTTGGTATATTTAAATTTATTCAGCATGTTTAGCACTTTATGTTCACATTAAAGGTCTCTGTGTAGCATCTCTTTTTTGGTCTTGTTCCTCTTCCCCTGTATGGTACCAATGTGCCTGTTAGGTAACATGATAGAAGCATAGCTTTTGGTAATGTTCTGCTTTTCCATAGTGCATTACCTTACAGAAATAAATGAGTAATCTCTTAATGAATAGACTGACATATTTGACGTAGAGAATTTACAAAAAGTTTTCTCTGAAAAACTACATCTCTATCTGTAAACTCAAGCACAACATTTTTTGCGCAAATGCAGGGAAGTCTTTAATATCTCTTGCAAGTTTATCTTCCCAGTATGCTACACTTCCTGGTGCAATGACTAGATAAACTATTTTGCCGTGTCACAAAAAGTAAAATTAAATACCATGTTCTTCAGCCTAGTAAGTAGCACAAGCAGTTTGATTAAACTGCCAATTCTACTAGCAGCATTTGAAGCTAAATCATATACATTTCCTAACTAAAAATTAGTTATAACAATGGTGGGAGATACCTTTTTTTTTTGTTGATGTTTGAAATGGTAGGATGTGTCTAGTTAGTTTCTTGAAAATAGTCATGTGCCATGTGTCTACATAGTGGAAGAAGAGACCCTAAGGACAGGAATTTAGGAATTATCATGCCAATTTGGGCTCAATTCCACATCATTCCAGTATGAGATTCTTTACAAAAGGATGCATCAAAGAGGGCAAATGAGGAATTACTTTGAAAGGATTCATCATTGCTTCCTAAACAGAAAATTCTAAGCTATTTAGAGAGAATAGCTTTTACAACTGAGGATATTCACAGAGTGAAATAATATTTGCAGGCATAGGCTTTGCCACTAGAAATAATCAAATCAGTAACGCACTTGAGAAAGAAACTCCTCCAGAAAGGACCAAATAACCTACTTAGAAATTCTGTTTTCTCCATTGATGGCACCTGATTGATACATCACAGGTCCCACTTACAAACCCTCTGCTCCAGAGGTGGAAGAGTTTACAGCACATCATGCTGTTTGTACCTCCTACTGCAGCATTACAAATAACATTGGCTGCAAATCATTTTGTGTGACACGATGTGGAATTTAAACAGATAGGAATCAGATGTTTAGATATACACTTCAAATTCTAGGCTTGAATTATTTTCCACATCAGTTTTGTAAGGAATTTGTTTTCATTTATTATGTGGAAGCAGCTGTGTTGTTATTTCATTAGAAATGTTTTGAGACCTGAAAAAAGCCCACATTTCTACAACTCTGATTTATGAGCTTCTTAATATAGCTTTAGCTTAGCATCTGACTTAATTTTATCAGTACCTCATAACAGAAGACTGCAGTCTAAGAACTCCGATCTCTTAACAAGGGAGTTTTAGAAACTTCCAAGACCAATTGAGAAACTCCTACTGTATTTATGATGCAAACACATTAAGAGGAGAAGAAGGAACATTGTTGAACAGATGATTCTTTTTTTTACTGAAATAAAATTTTACACTAATATATGTCATACCAGCTTAGGTATGACTATTTTTTTTTTTCTAGTCATCCAAGGTACATCCAGATACACTATTTCTGAAACAGGTGCAACCACGTTTTGAGGGAGAAACATATAATGGGATAGGAGAAAAAGAAGATTATTGGTTCATTACTTACATAGCATAATGGAGACATACTTATTTTCCCAGTTACCTCCCTGAGGATATTAACCCAGACAAGGTTTGTGGGGGTTTGGAATTTTTTTAAAATTTATTTGCATAAGTATGTGAGCATTTCTACTTATTATGCATGGATTCAAATAAATGCCTGAAAACCTCAGCTCCCTGTGTTTGTACTGAAGTTATCCTTAAACTTCAAGTTTCAAATTATAATTATCTCATCAGTCGTACTTACTGCAAGTCTCACTTTAACAACATGATGCCTTCCCAGAAGTAACTGTGATTTTGTAGCTAGTAATGAATCACTCCGTAGCTCAACAAATGAATATTGTTCAGATGTTAACTTGCCTGAGCACAGTGTGTAACAGAATCCCAGTTAGTGAGCTGAATTCAAACCACCACAAAAAGCAGGGCTGGAACTGCATGGTTTAAACTCAAAGAACCTTCAGAATTTTGCTTGCTCGATGGAGAACTCACATACTCACGTAATCACACCATATATAATAATGCTGATTTACTGACTGAATAGCGAAGGAATTCTGTTAAAGTTCAGACAAGTTATTCTTTTTACGAGGAATAAAATTATTAACCTTTGCTTTTTCTGATACCATGTTTTGTGCCTATAAACTTAGTCTAACTCTGACGTAAGGTGTAGTTAAGGCAGAATACATATTTTTGTCAGCAAAATGCAGTAAGATTTCTTGTCTAGGAATGGAATTGATAATATACATAGTATCAGGCAAAGAAACCTTATTACTGTCATTATAATTCAAAATTCAGGAGGCCAATAAAGGTAATTTCGTAGTTTCTAAATTCAGGTGACAAATCGTTCCTGAGAATTTGTAATTATTAAAATGAGTTTGATCACTGGCTGGACAAACCACACCTGATGCAGTACCTCTCCTTAATTTCTGCTTGTTACTGGTGATCTCTTTTCCCTGCCTCCAACCCCTACCAATGTGGCTCATCAGGCTGCTGACATGTAACCCCATCACTTCTGTCCAGTGCCCTGGGGGCTGGAAAATTCAAATTAGGTGGCTTCACAGGCACCGGAACCTGCTGTGCCAGTATTTCCTATACATTTCTCAGAAAAATTAGAGACTTCAGCCTTTTTGAAGCTCAGTGTCATGGCTGGCAGCAGCAAAGATGACTAGCTATATCTGTTAAAATAGGGAGAATTTTAGCATTCATTCAAAGGCAGGTTTCTCACCTCTTGGTAAACTGTGATTAAGCCTGTCGATAAAAAAGATAAAAGAAAGAGGACTCCCCTCCCCACACATGCTCAAACATTCCCCTGTAGAAAGGAATAAAAGATTTGAGCTAGAAATTACAGCTTTCCTTGCAGATCTGTGTCTGTCCCTTCATCTTTTGCTCTGACTGCAGGGAGAGTGAACATCCGACAAGTCTGCAAACTCTCCTTGCACTCCTGGTTGCTTTTTTAGCCTGAGGAATCTGGTTGTGGCTTTTTGTTCTGCATATACCACACCACAAAATCTGAACCTTATATTTTCTTCCACGACAACACAGTATCACATGTAACAAACTAGAATAGTGCATTTTTTGAGAAAGGCTTACTTTTAATTATGAATAGCAATTTTAATGTGAATTAATTTTGCTGGGCAAAATATCTTCATTTGCTCTTAACTATAGGCTCCAGAGTCTACAGAATATCTGACCACACTGTTAAAAAAAAAAAACAAAAAAAACCAAAACAAAAAAACAGGGAAAAAAAAAAAAGGATCAGTGCCGAAGGCTGTTCCAAACACTATGTAAAAATAATACTAAGCTATGAAGCATAGTGAGCTTCTGATTTCTAACACCTGTTTTTTTCTGTTTAGTAGTTTCTGTTTGTTTGGTGTTCCTCAGGTGGTTTTTCACATTTCAAAATTTGTACAAAAACTAATGTTTTAGCTCTGGTGCATTAGAAAAAAATACATATATTGACTGTAGATTTTGCTGGTAGATAAACACTGGAGGCTGAAAGAAAGAATCAACCTGAAAATTCACTTTTAATTACCACCTTAGAAATTCCTGGAATACATTTCTGAAATAAATTGCTAAATAAAGTGCAGTTCAGAGAGACAGACTCATTGTGACGTATGATACGGTAGAATGCTTAAAGCTTGTGCAGCCAGAAGACCTTAGAGTATATTCATCAAAGGACTATGCAGTGATGATGTCAGTGAATTAATTTTTAAATTCAAAGCCAAAGGCAATAATAATATCTAGCTATATAAATAACTAAAGCAAAGTAATCCTTCTACACAATTTAAGCCACAGCAATAAAACATTGTTTTATGTCACGTTAGAAAAGAATGTGACGTGCCAGGAATTTCTTTTTTGTGCTGGGTTTAAGTAATACTCCCCCAACATTCCAACTTAATGAAAAAGCTGTACAAAGTATTTCACAATTATTCATCCCTTCAAAATAAACATTTTTAAAGTACAAAATTGCATAAAGGCAATAAAACACTTAGCTTTCTGTGTCACTTCTGCCTTGCTAGCCCACAGGTGAGGTATCTGGTCTGGTATTTTGATGGAGTGTCAGGGTACACAAGTGAAAGCAGCACAACAGCTCCGAATCATACTTTCTTCTCAGACCAGACATTACTACTCATGTTTTACTTACTTGGTTATGAGTTTTCACAACAGACAGAAAGCATCCTGCAACACTTTTCTACATAGAACCTGACCAGCCCTGCAATGCATGGATGCAAAAGTTAGCTTGCACAGTTTCACTGATGAACTGGTAAACTCACCAGTTCATGAATTAACATGTGATTCTCCCAGCCTTAAATCTAGTCAAAATCTGATAAGAGTTACAAATAAAATCACCAACAAAATAGCTATTGACCATTGTTTATTTAGAAGACTGGTCTCACTTTTAGCTAATCACCAAAGACTGAAGATCTACAAAGAGCCTGTGAGTCAAAACCAATTTTTTACATCTTTCATAAAAACGATGTTGCTGCTGACTTCAGTGAGTACAGGATCTTGGTGGTGAGTCTGTGGTTGCAGTATAGATCCCTTGATAAAGGTATAGCTGGAGGAAGTCTGAAGTCATTACTTACAACTCAGGTTACTGAGTTTTAAGACTGATTACTTATTACTGATTACTTAAGACTTAGATTACTGACTTAGATTATTGAGTCTTAAATCATTACTTAAAGTAAATGGCTTCTTCCCATTTGAATATAGCATATTTTTATTTTATCTGGCAGAGACCAGACTATGGAAAAGAACTTACAGTGTTTAAGAAAAACTTTTTATTTTGGTGACTCTACGTATCACTGAACTCTGATGCCACCATTTAAGTGTAATAAAAATAGAAATGAAAAAAGTTATAGAAAATAATTTGTGTTACTTTGTTTCTCAAATCCTGTCTAATATTAAACTTACAGATTTAAAGCAATAATAGTAATTACTTTGTATATATCTAATATTATTAATCTTTGAGGTAGATTTGCATTACTATAAATATTAGAGTTGTATTGTGAGTTCTATTGACCTCAGAGGAGTGTGACAGTTTACTTTAGGGAGGTGGTGGTAAATTTACAAAGATTATATTAGATCATGAATCAGATTAAAAAGTGTACAAAGAGCATGCTTTAATTTTTTCTTTCATATTGCAGATGATCTTATTTACTTTTTATTGGTAGTCTTGGCAACAACAAGAAAATCACTGAATATTCCTCAGTGTGCCCTAGTTATTATGTTTAAGAACATCATGCTCAGCCATCAGCAGAAAAAGGATTCTTTTAAAAGTATATTCAACCTCAGTAAGTTGGTTTCCCTTTTCTTTTTCTTGGAATTTTACCACTTTTACCATTATTTTCTAATGTTTTTGAATAACAAGTGTAGTAATAAGTTTGTAATACTGGTTTTCGTGCATCCACTTTGAAATACTGAAGTATCAACTTTTTTTTTTCTTTTTTGCCTCCTTAATACTCTTTCATTCATGACTCTACCATTCCCTATTGCTAACACTGAGTTCAGTCAGTACCATGTGAACCATTTGTAATTGATATGCAGCAATTCCAGGTGAAATGTTTTCACTTGTGGTAGTATCACCCATGCTGTCATGATACAGATAGGTCCAGGTTTTATACTTCAAGAGAGTTGCCTTTTGAGGCAGTTGTTCAAATTTAGTGTTTTGATTTTACTAATTACACAGAAGAGGGATCAGCTATGAAGTTTGATTCTAAATACAGAAGATGGGCTTGTCCCTGATTTGCAAAAAGTCAGGAAGAGTTTGAATCTATCTATGCATTTTTATACATCTTTTTCAAGTCTTATATCACAGCTATTCTATATCACAGTGGACAATTCAAGCATTCCTTTAAGAAGAAATAAGTGAGACACACTGTAGTTCCCTTTGTAATAATAATTAGATTAAATTATTCAAAGCAAATAATATTAGGGATAATGATCTCTATTCCTTTATCATAAAGGCACAAATATTTTCATATTTTGCAATAAAAGAATTTTTAATGTGAGAAACATCTGAAAAGTACAGAGCAATAAACAACTTTTTAATTTTGAATGTGTATACAAGGAAGTCCTCTAGGGTACTCTAAAAATTGTACTTCATGTACTGTGTAAATGAGAAAATAAGGTATTGCCTCAAGTAAAATAAAAACCTAAGGGAGTATCACCTAAAAGGGAAGATATTTTTGAAGTCTTTGAAAGATAGTGAGGGAAAGAAGTTTATGAAACATAGCTCTATGCCACTTATTTTATATCCCTTCCATTAATTGATTTAAACCATGAGAGCAGGGAAAGTCATCTCTTCTCAAAGTTTGCATCCCCAACTGCCCTGGCCTCTGAACCTGCAACAGGTTTCCCTAGGAAACTTCTTCTTTTCCCCGAGTCATATAAGAAGGCATATTTCACACACTTTCCCCTTTGTCAAGACTTGCATGATGAGATTTCAGCTTTAAAATGCTGTTTCTTCAACAGCTGATTTTGCAATGCTTTCCTATTAAATCTTAGTTAGAAGCTCAACAAACAACACTGTACTTTACAAGCCCTATTTGCACGTAAGATAAATACCCCCCCTCCCCATTTCTGCAGTGCATTTTTGTTGTCCTGAACTCTCCTATATTTTCTTAAATGATCTTAAACCAAATTCCATACCTAGAAACAAAACCAAACAAGATTAGCTCATGATGTAACTGAAGTTAGGTTGAAGATGAATGGAGGTGAAAAATCAGAAACAGATGTCTAAAGCAGACGTTTGACACGAATGTAGTTGTTCTTCTGGTAATTGCTTGTGTTCGATTCATGAAAATCTACTGAAGTGAATATCACTGTAAGAGCACTAGTAATTTACACATACTTGAAAATTCATGTTTTGTAAGGAACTAAACAATCTGAAAGTTATTGAATTGGAAAATCCTGCAGAGGAATACATCTGGGAATCTATGGCATGAAAAAGTTTAGAAGCAAGAGCCAGCAGCTTAACATATATTCTTCTTGAGATGATGTTTTTGAATGAGAAAGGACGTGCCAAAGCTTAGTAGTTAGACACCCTTCTACTGATGACATTTTGATTTTTAGCTCATATTTTACCTGGGAATGCATTTTCTTTTAATCATTTGTTCTTCAAGGGATGTCTGTTAGTCAGTTAAAGGAAACAGAATATTTAGCTTGACAGGAAATGTACACCTGAAATTTCAGTCGCCTTAGCACGTTTTTTGTGGCTTAGCATGAGAACTGTCATTTAAATGATATAAATATTGGAGCTGTCAATTGCTTAAGATAATAGTGAAATTTGAACAATAGTATTGTCCAAAATGCAGTCCTGGTTCCTTCATCATAGTTATGCTCTTATTATCTACCCCAGTTTGCTTAGAGATAAAGCAACAGCGAGCAATGGGACTGCATATATCCAAGTCCCATTTTAACACTCAGTGAGTGAGGGTGTGAGCCTGTACACAGGATGCAAGACATCAGCTTGCACCAGATTTGCTAAAAATTCAGGTACAGTATAACAAAGCTAGCTGTTGTGTCACACACACACACAAAAATCTTATATTGTTTCCACTTTAATAATTGATATTACTCTTGTGAGTAAAATTAATATTTCATCATTAACACTTCTGTGATCATTTCTCTGTGCATATAGACATGCCTCTTCATTACTACAACATGCTCAAGCACATGATAGTCTCATGTAATCCTCTACTTTTAAATGATAAATACTGCCCATGTACGTGCATGTGAATTCAAATGCTGTTCAACAAGAAAATTCTATTACTTTTAGTGATAACAACGTGACAATTGAGAACCAGTTGGCCCCTGACTGAAACTCTTGTTCCAATGCTGGGACAGGGGGAGAGAGAATACTAGAGGTTTGTACAACAGCTCTGGCAGAAGATGGGTGTAATTTTCACAAGCAATAGTATTTTTTGGACAATGCTCAAAGCAAATCTGCTGAGAGGACATGACATATAATGCCAGCAATGTAACTTGTACCTTATGACCCACTCCAAAATCTGACTATTTGATAGACTTGTATTCCAATATTGACAGTATTTTCACCTACTTTTCCCTTTTCAATCTAGTAAACTGAAAAGATTGAACATGAGTTAATACTACTTGCAAGGTTTACTGATGCCTTCTGAATACTGTCCATATATTAACTTCTTTTACAATAAAAACGCCTTTCCCCCTTCTTTTTAGCTAACCTCAGAGGCAGAACAATAACCTTTGCAAAGAAAAACCCACTACTTCTGTGTTTTCAATTAATAGCCAGCAAAGTTATAGCTTTCAATGTAGAGTATCTTCAGCACCTATTTGCCTCAGAAAAAAAACCACAAAGCAACTGTACTGTAACCACAGATCTTTTCTTTAGTATTTGAGTACTTTTTTTTTTTAAATAAAATGTATAAGAGCACAATTAACCACAGGAATCTCTGCTCCTGTTGTTTCTTACTGTCAAGCATTTATCTGAGCAGGAAAATTCAAGCAGAATTGATCTGGCTGCCAATATTTATTGGTCACTCCTTAGAAGAGGTAGACAAGAGTCAAGAGATAAACTGTTTTCTCCTTTTGAAGTGTTGATTATAAAATAGGCATAGCAACTAGTATTTGTAACTATACTGTCTTTTCTCTACATGATCATTTGCTGTTATTTCTTTGTATTTAAGAATCAAGAAAATCTATTACGGTAAGAAAAAAAATCAATATTGAAGATTATTTCACTTCAGGTTTTACATAGCACACTGAGTACATGAAAGAAAACAAAACAGCTAGAAACTACAAAACTTACTCTGAGACATTAAATCACAAAAGGTTACTGACTAATACCAGGAATTTAATACCCAAATGCAAAAGAAAATTTAAGTTTTATTCTGAAAGAGCTTTTAGTTATTTTGCTATTTTTTTTCTTGGAGTAGACAGTAGACACTGTAACATGGCTATTTCATTACACTGTATTGATATTTATATAGTGATGACATAGTAAAATAAAACCTACCTCTCTAAGATTTTCAATCTCCTAAAAAGTACTATTTTATTTGCCATCAATTACTGAATAGATAAAAATGAAAAGTGGCTTTTTAAGGGGGTATTTTATCATTAGAAGTTTTGTCAGTCTCCCAGCCCTCTGAAAATCAAGATGATTTCAAAGCAGAAACACTTGTGTAAAAAGAAGTTTTATCTAAACAGAAATATTATTCTGGAACTGATCTGAATTATTTAATCTTAAACGTAACAGAATAGTACTGTTATATGTTAAAAAAAAGAAATAAAAAACTACTTAAAAATGAAGCTGTGCTATTTCAGTTCACAAAACATATATTGCCTGGCAAGTTAAACTATGGTGAGTGTGTACTTTGGTTTGGTGCATGCAGAAGACAATGAAATTGCATATAAGGAAATCAAAGACAAGTTTGTTCATTAGGAATCTAACATATCCCCTTTTCAGTGAGACAGCTTCTGACCTTGCTTGCCCAAATTAAGATGCACCATATTTTGAAGTGTATTTAAGCAAATTTTCATCAGAATTCCCACTTGCAAAATAGATTTAGGAACTGAGAGGGAGGAAAGAGCTAATTTTTAAAGATATTTAAGCACTTACTCATCTCTAACCAGATTCTTCTAAGATTTTCTGATGTACCAGAACGTCAGACCCTTTGTTGATTTCAGCACCTGCTGTCTTCTCACACCTAAAAACAGGAATTTAATTGTTTAAATTTTTCAAATACCTCAGATGCATCTACAATTTATAAAATTCTGACCCAAATACAGATGGAATGAAATCAGCTTTTTAGGGTTTTCTAGAATCATTACCGAATATCAAACTCCTTAGAAATTCAAATGTCGGATCTGTTGTGAGTCTCTTAGTTTTACTACCAGCACCTTAATTACTGTTAATAAACAATGTATAATACTATACACTCATCAGACAAGATTAGTTTGCAGTTTGCACTTCTTTTCTAAAGAAAAACCATGAACACTGTTCTCTTTCATGTGTTAGCTTTCATCTGCTTCTGTTTCTTAGTTAACCAATAGCAATAGCAATAATTTTTCTATTTGTTTCAAATAAGTTCAGTCTAAAAAATTAGGAGGCTTGTGTTTGTTTTTTTTTTTTTTTTTGCCCTTTTTTTTTTTTGTTTTTCTTGTTCTGTTTCCTAACATGAAAATGAGTCGAAATCTTCAGATACGCTCTCAGCTCTGTCCAGGCAGTATGGATAAACATCTCACCAAGTCCACGGTGTGGGCTGAACACTTCTAGACTCCAGGGCCAGTCAGTGGAAATTAACTTTTCTTGATAGCAACAGGCTTTTCTTTTCCCCTCTAAGGCTTGTCAAGAAGATTTACCTAAAGTACATCATGTTATATTGCTCAGTCTTCATACTCTCAGAGCTATTCCTGTGTGTTCTATTTTGCACTGCTGAGAACAATCTAACCTTATTTTTGTGGCGATTTAAGTAAAGATCCCTTTCTGGCCTCCTTAAGCCTAGCTCACTTACATCACCGGATGAGTAACTACAGTGACGCTTCTCTCTAGATTAACATTTTATTCTGCATTTTGTCTATAATCATTGTGATTATCTTAACAGGTCTGAATCAACATTGGTGTCGACAGGATTTTTCTCTTGCAGACAACGGCAGAGTTAACTAAAGGACATTTCGCCTTCATTGGGCAAAATACCATTATTCAGAGCAGAAGTTTTTGAAAGAAAACAGTATCAAGTAACAGCAAGGGTCTCTGTAAATTGTCCCTCAGGCACTCGCCCAACTCCACCTGGGAACCCCCATAAAATGAGAATATTTCAGATCCTTACGCAGTGCTGCTGGGTTTTTTTGGCAATGGTGCCATGTGAGCTCTTGGACCGTGTGACTTGAATGTGACCAAGTTATCAATTCATACAGTTGCACACCCCTAGTTTACCAAGCTTCCTTAGTCCTTCCAAAGGCTGATTATCAGTGCTGACACAGGAAAGAGACTGTACCTGAACATAAATGGTTAGCCATATTTCCTTCAGGAAAAACATCCATGAAGCAGGAGTACCAGTCAGCAGTGGTAGTCCTACATATCTAAAATAATAAATGCATATTATTTATAAAACTACAATAATATGGGAATATTCTACTCATCTACAGCTTCTGTTATGCCTTGTTGTAATAATAATATTTGAATCTTCTGTGCTACAGAAACATTGTTTCTCATATCACCATGACACTTTCCAAGTTGTAGCAGTATTTTGGAGTATGTTAAACAGAAATTTTTTTTTAGTTCAATAAATTGGGGTTTTTACATATAATGAAACCAACTATATATTTGCATTGATGTTTAGGCAGTTTAGCAGCTTAGGCACATCTTGGTAGCACATTGATTTCCTCCCTACTTCTTCCTTCAGTTTGATTCTTTGTTATAAGGAGATATTCTGTTACAAAAAATAAAATCTGAAAATGATACATAAGTACTTAAAATTAGGAATTTCTTTACAGGCCAGAGTAGCATTTATTCATACACACACACAACCCCACAATATCACGTTTTTAATTCTGCTTTATCGTGGATCCTTTAATAATGATATCCTCAGACTGTTTCTTTTGCTAAACTTTCTTAGCATCAGTCATCAGTAAATATAATCTCATTTTAAGTTTTATAAATGGATAACTAATGCAGTAAGGCACAAGGCCTATTTTTCACTAATGTAGCAATCAGATCAGAAATAAAATTAATGCCCAGAATACATTCAACAAGTATCTGGTAAGACATGAAAGCAGTTATAAACCAGTTACTTTATTATTGCGTATGATGCTATTTGTGGTGCTGGCAGTTTATACAGAAGAAATTTCAATTTTTAGAAATGCGTTCATTAAAATGGACAGCAAAGATCTGCATATTCTGTTTATCACTTGCTTTATAGTTCTCTCTTAATTTTCAATAAACACTTCTACACCAGTTATTCTAAAAGGCTATTTTTGACATTGATCTAATCACAGCCAGAGCAAGATGATACCATCCTGGCCAAAAATTGTTATTCTTTAACACTGTTTCTATGTTAAAGCAAGTAGGAATCAGATCAAAACTAGTGTTTGGATTGTTTACTTAGGATATGATTTTAAAGAATCTTTGGGAATTAAGATAATGAAACTTCTACTCACTTTCTAAAGACTAATTTAACTCCCTTTTGGCCTTTGAAAATTACATACCTATTACAAAATTTAGTAATATTAAAAGCACCCTCCGTGTTCTTCAGCAAATGCAGAAGCCATAATTTTTATAAGGAAATCACTGTCTCAGAACCAAACTGCTGTCATGTTAGACAGGCAAACAAAAAATGCAGGGCAAGTCAAGCCATAAGACAAACTCATGAGGTTAGGAATGACTGAGTTACCCAGTCTTCCAGCTTCATCAGGTCTGGAGGGATGGGAAACTATAACCCTCTTTCACACTGAGACACTAAAAAACTCTGGTTTTACCCAAAAAATCTTCCTATACTCCCTTTGTCCTATTTCCCCTTCCCAAGGGCTGGGTCCTCTCTTGGCTGGGCACCAGGTTTCTCACAATGCCTCCATCAGGTTTTCCTACAGGAGATCCTTACTATTTGTCCATGCATTCTATCACAATGTGTGCCTTGGATATCTCTTGCAAAACAAAACAAAACAAACCCCATATAACTCTGTTAAAACTGAAATTTCATTGCATGTTTTTATTTCTTTCCCAATATTTTGCAGATGTCACAAACCCATTCCAAAACAGTGATACCCTGAATCACTCTCTGACTGAAAAGCAAAACTATCTGTGAACAGTACTCCTTTCTCTGTTTGACTTGCTGTTCACACTGCTAAAGAGGAGAAAGTATCTTCTACTTCTGCTGAAGTAGTTTAAAAACACATTCCTACATACATTGCTTTAGGAAAGTGCCTGAAGTTTTCTTCTTTCCAAGACTGCACGGTCCAAGCTCAGGAGGTTGGTTTTCTACCCTACTAGGAAAGTCAGAATAATTTTTCCTCCTCAGTGTGATAAGGTAGCACAGAATGTAAATCTGGCATGGTTATTTCCCATAAGATGCCTTTGATTTTACTTCTGTTACTAAGAATATTGCATCATTAGAAATCTGGGCTCATGATAACTAGCAGTCCTGAACTTGTAATGGTGTTATGCAATTTTCCACTGCTGTGACCTTTAATCTAGCAAAAAAAGTTATTCTTTGTATATATTTTTCTATACTTCTGTACAAATCTATATACACATCTATATTTTTTCCTCAGATCTTACTCCACAGATTTCAAATGGGAAATATAAAGAATATGTAAAAAAAAGTAAAAATACATGTTTCTGTTTTGGATCATTCATAATAAGCCATTTGGCTACTCTCAGCACAGGTTAAGATGTAAGGACATAATTTTGCTGAACCTTCATTATTTGCAATTGACAGGAAAATCTTTAAACTAAAATATAGAATAGGTGTTGCAGCAGGTAATCCCATTTACTCTCTCTTGCACAATGTAGAAGTATAGAAAAACTAAAGGGGGGATAAAAGCCTAATTGAGAAGTAATCGTAATTGCAAACTGTACCATTAACAGCTCACTGAAATTGTAATTTTAACAGACTGTACTGTCTTTTTACTGTAGTCAGATTTCTTATTAGTACCCTAAAATAACAGAGGCTGAAATCTGTGAAGCTACTTAATCCTGATAACCAGACCTGTGGCTACAAGAAGTAGATATTTAGGCATCGTGGTTTAAGCCCAGCAGCAACAAAGCACCATGAGGCCACTTGTTCACTCCTGCCCCTTCGGCCCTGGTGGGATGAGGAGGAGAAAATATAAAGAAAATCTCATGGGTTGAGACAAGGACAGGGAGGGATCACTCACCACTTATGGTCACAGGCAAAAACCAGACTCA
>JAVJGG010000054.1:6787247-6806830 GCA_035590195.1 Aviceda cuculoides
AAAATTAGAAATATTGGGGTCAGTTCTTGCACTAATATAAAAACATGCTGGTATAAACAGAGACATGATAATTCATATCAGCTGCAGAATTTTCTCTTATTAAACTCAGTTGCTGCCAGACTGTTTTGTATAAATAGCTCTATAAACAGATATCTGTTAATCCAGCATTTTAACATAAAAGAAGTACCAGTGTTACTTCAAACTCGAAACTTTGAGAACAAGAAAATCTCAGAAATAAGTGGAATATTTACCCAATATATTCCAAGTGATCATCATAAGAAAATATTTTGGAATAAATACATATTTAAACCATAAACCCTGATGAATTACCACAAGGGATTTTTCACAAAAAAGAGCTGCAAGAGGTGGGGTGGGGTTTTTTGGCTGTTGGCAAGACAAATCCAATAGGATAGCTGCTAAGAAAGCATTTAATAAAGGTCAATAAATCTTCACAAACAAGAATTTTAATTAACACTCTAGCAGTCAGCAGTTAAGTTTGCACATCTGATAACTTACAATATAGACTTGAGAACTGCATCAAACTACATATATTTACAGGGCAATTGCTATGGTCAGGAGTTCAGTTTGTTGGTTTGTTTCAGAAAGCCAATGACCTTGTACAGAAACCACGAAATGTAAAGGTGCTCCTGCCCTGGAAGATTCATCTCTTCCCTGTAATCATATCCAGATGGATGCTGGGCCCATACCAGACATGAAATTAAAAGCATCCCTCAAGAGAGATAGTAGAAGCTTAAGACATTAGCAAAGACTCTCCGGTTAAAGCAAACTGAAGCACATGGTAACAGTTCAAACCTGAAACCATCTCAACTGCCAAGCTATAGGCCAGCTTCATTTTTTTGCACAACCAGCACGAGACGGAGCCAGTCCTCTAATAAGGGATGGATGTAGCAGATGCACTTTGATTACCCGTTTTATTTATCTTAAACCACAACAAATAACAAATGCAGCGAGCAAAACAGAATCTGAACTGAGGCAAGTAAAACCAGGCACTGCCAGGACAAATTTTTCTACTACTTGTTAACCTGTCATAACATTTCCACTACAGCACTAGCAGGCAGCTTGCCCTGTCACTACAAGTTATGGGCTAAAAATCTGAAAAACCCAAGATGCATTCACTCAGGATACCCACAGCACCAACCAAAACAGAGCTTCAGGGTACTGCAGAAGTAGACAAGGCCCATGGTGCTCCACTATAGTGCAGATGGGAAACAGCTGGCCAAGGTTAGGGATAAACTAAGTCCCACAGTGACTGGGCTTGAGCAATCCTGCTCGTTTACTCCTCGCACAGCTGGGGATGCAGACTACCAAGCAGAGTTGGTGCAGGCCGACCGGCAATTGCATGACAGCCCCTCAGTACTCTGGTATCATGGCTTGCCTAGCTGTGGAAGACAACTAGGAAATAACACACTCCGTTTCTGCTCTGCGGTACACCTAACCTTGTAACACCTTCACATAGCTTCACCTGCTCCCCAGTTCCTTTCTCCTCCCAGAGCTTTGCTCTGCTAGAAAAGGCATCTTTGGTTTTCTGATGCTTAGCTCAGTTTTCAGTCATGCCGTGCATTCTTGTATCTCTTGATTCTCCAACCTTTGTTTCTGCTTGCTCCTGTTCTCCTTTGAAGGTGCTCTAGGGAATTCTGGGGTCTGAGAGACCTGTCGTGCAATATGGGTCTTACACACTCCTTAAAAGCTAGTTCTGCCCTGGAAGCAGTAGTGTGAACAGGCTAGTTCACTGTCCAAGCCCATGCAGACATGGTTCTCCTCCCTGAGAGTTCTGGTTGAACATTCTCCAACCATTTTTCCAGACTGAGGCATTAGTAATTCACTTAACATAAACTAGTGAAGAGTATAGCTCACTGAATAGCGTAGACTGTACTTGCAGACTTTAAGCAAGTGTGAAAGGTGGCCTACAGGTAGCAGTAAACTAAACAGATGATCCTTCCTGAGCAATTGCATTGGTACCTCAAAGTGGACTGGTGTTGTAATCACACCATCCTTATAAATATTGTATTGCATTGTAATTATTTTAGCAAAGTAGTGAGTTACAAGACTAGTAATTTTGTCAGTAACTGTGTGGAAACAAGAGAGAATCTGCCACTATTCAGCAGTGGCATTATAAACTAAAGTACACTGCACCCTTGTCCTTTCAGTCTTAAACACATCAGTCAGTGTTAACACAACTGCAAACAGTGACATAGGAATATGATTGACTGGGAAAGAACTGACATATTAAAGCATATCTGTGAAGAAGAGGACGCATATTTTGGTTTTGGTTTTGCCAATTCTTTGTTTATCAGCAATTTTCTGGCATGGGGTATATTCCAGGAATACAGAAGTTCTTGTGATTTTTAAGAAGGGAAACAGATCCAGGGAGATTATAAATGTCCAATTTAATTCAAGTTATTTCAAAAATGTGAACAAATTATTCTTCCTTATCTGAGTCAACAGAATAATAGCTAGGTAAGTAACAGCCAATGATCTGTCAAGAAGAAATTGTGTCTGACCTGTCAAATTGACTAGTCAGTTTTCTTTCCAATATCAGGTATTAGGGTGGTACACATCATGTATCTTGACTTGAACAGCTGCATCAGATATAATATAAAAGCTGGAAGAACGCAGTCTAAATAAAACCACTGTAAGACAGAGAGAAATTGTACTCAAAAAGAGTAATCAATTGTCCCCGTCAGAGTGAAAAAAAATATTATATTAGATTCCAAAAAGTAAGTAAAGGCCAGTATCATGCAGCATTTTCATGATTCTTTACAACAATTAGAGAGTATGTTTATTAAATTTGCAGATGACATCTGGCTGGAAAATGCTGCCAACTTGTTGGAGGACATGGTTAACATACAGAGCAAAAATAAAGAAATGCCTTAAGGGGGAAAAAAACCTGTCAGACACCAAGTTCTGACACTTGGGTAGGAATAAACAATATGAGATGGGAAAAAGCAGGCTAAGTAACAGTGATAAACAGTAGACAAAGAAGGGTGGAAGGGAGAAAGGAGAAATTATGCTTGCAATCCGAACACATTCTCAATATCAAGCTGTGATAGCAAAAAGTGTCATACTATGAAGTGTAATCACAAACAGAGCTTGCAAATTGGACCAAAACAAAAAAATCTTACTGCTGCTCTTCTTGGTTTTGTAAGATTGTAGTCTGACTGTCTTGTCTAGTTTTTCTAGACAGATCTAGTCTATTTAGTGAGAGGTCAGGAAAGACCAAGAAAAATTATGAGCACATTACAGACAAAGGAAGACCGCAGGAGCTGGGGCTGCCCAATATATTGAAGAAAAGACTAGGGAGGTTCAGACAACATGCTTTGCATATACAAAAGCTAGCTGTGATGAGTAAGAAGAACAATTCTCCATGTCAGTGGTGGTCACGGGACAGTGGATGTAACATTCCTCAAAGGGAATTTCCTCTGGCTGTTAGGGCTTTTTAGCAGGACAGGTAGTTAGAAGCTGGTTAGTTTGCCTAAAAATGTTGTGAAACCTACTTTTATTTATTTTTTTAAAGAAACAAATTAGACAACAACTGTCAGAAGTGATTTACATATAGAGGACCTTGCTTTGGGTAGAACAATGACTGTCTTAAATATTGCCATGCATAATTTTTAAGATTTGAATATGCTACATAGAAAAGAACAGGAAGTATTCAGAAAATGCCCAAAGTTATTTGAAAACAAACTTTGAACCACATACTTAGCTCCTATTACAATGCAGAAATGTAATGTTTACTTACAACCTAAATAAAAACCCCCAAAGCTCCCCAACTATTTGTATCCTGGTCCTGATTTCTACATAACGTTCTTGAAACTAAACAAACAGTTTAGCAGCAAACACAAGTAATTTATTTTACAGCACCTTTTTTTTCTATATTTCCTTCAAGATTCTGAAGTAATTGGAAGATAAAGTTTTTATGTAAACTGATGACTTTAAAGAATGCTTCTAAATTAAAAAATGCTTCACATCCTCATGTGTATCAGCTCCATAGAGAATATTCCAAAATGTATTTTATATTCAAGTTAAGACAGAATGTTATAATAAAACAAATCAGCTTGCAAATACATGAAGTATTACAGATCAAGAATTAAAATCCCTTTACCCACCATCAAAACAGTGAACTGTAATTTATGATGACATGAAGTTTAGTACTTGAACCAGAAAAAAAATGATTAGTAACTATAAAATCATTTAGCTTTATTTAATAAAATCCTTTGATATTCTTACTATTCCATGAAATGCAGAAACAAACATGTCCAGATTTTCTTTCATGCCAAATGGGAACATTTAGCGAAGGGTTGGTTTTTTGGTTTTTTTCACTTGCCTGAAGCAAGTTAGGGTAAATGTTGGACATACATTTTGAAAATTATTATGTATTGCAATATACCAATATCGTCTTTCTGATTATACTAAACAGTAGCACCATCTACTGGTTCAGAAGATCCTTTCAAACTCTAGAAAAAGCCGTGGAGAGTGATCCAGCCAAAATGATGCAAAATGCTACTGAGAGTAACACGTAGTTTTTCAGTCCCTGGATAGGCAAAGGGAGAGAAAAAGAAAAATATCATGTTGTCATAATAGGTACCACTTCACAAAAAAAGAGTAAAATAAAGAACTAGGGTTTCATTTTATGACAAAATTAATAAATCCGCTCCAAGAAATGGTAAATTTTATACTATTTTATTTCATGTTTGTAACATTTGCTGTTCATAACAGTTTAATAGAAGTAATCTATGATGCCATACACTTAGTAAAATATTCACAAATTAATTCAGAAATTTTTAGAAGTATTTTTAAAGGCCTTTGTCTATTTTCAGGTTATTTTTAAGCAGTAAGCACTTATGCAGAGACTATTCTAAAATGTATGAAAAGAATGAAAGATTTGGCGAGTCACAAAGATTTGGATAATGAACATGAGGGTATTCTAATGTGGTGCAACATTAATCTGCAGTGGGGGAGAGAGAGAACTTCCAGTTCCCAATTCAAGGATGCCTAACATATTTTACACAGTCACTAAAAGTATTGGGAAAGATGATCTCTAATGGCTAATTAGGTACCTATGGATCCTGGACAGATTAGCTAAGGGAACCTGAGGATTACACTGCTAGCATTCAATGCTTCAAATTCCACTAGAAAAATAACTTCTGCCATGTATGTTAACATCCCATAGAGTAAATTAGCCTGTTCTAGGCAATCACTGCCATATCAGTTTAGGATCTCTACATTATACTGTAATTAGCAAGGCCAACTAGCCTCCATTTCATTTTTTGGTCCTTTGGTGAACCTGACCCTAGAAGCCTAATCTACTTGGCTATGTAATTATTAGGAAAACTGCTCATTCTCCTGCCGCCACTGAAAAACTGGCTCAAATAAAGACTGTTTTCAGGCTGTGCTTGGCATCCTTCCTCCTGGCCCTGCCACAGTCTTCATTTACTCCCACTGCTGCTCATACAGTTATGGAATTCAAATCTTCATTCCCGTAAAAATTGTTCACAGTTCTTCATCTTTCTTGGAAAACGTGGTATTGCATGGTATGACTTTCAGCTTCATAATGCAATACTGAGGAGAAATCTAAGAGATACAGCTGCATACCAAGTCATGCTGTTCCTAGAGCTAGAGACAAGCAAGCGAGCCTAGGTAAGAGACCTAGTAAGATTACCTTGATTTCTTTAAACACAAGGACTCCCCACATTGCAGCAACAAGGCCAGGACCCTAAAGAATAAGATTCATTTGTACATTACAGCATTTCTTTAAAATATAACGCCTTCTCATTATTATTCTCGGGGTGGCTGAATTTTGTCTGGATAACAAATTTAGGCCTTTCCATTCTGTATAATTACAGCACTCATGGCAAAAGCATAAACATCACTGAAATCTTTACGAAGTAAGACACAATAAAATCTTCAAGAAGGGCTAAAGAGGCAAGAGACTTTTTCAGAGAAGACACAATTTCTTTCTAAATCACACTGTAGAGTCTGCACTGGCTGTTATACATTCTTTTAGTAGGCTCCAAATAATATGCCTCACTAGTCCAAACTACAGTCCACAATGTTACCACATTTCAGAGGACTATTCAGGTTTATTGGCAGCTACCACGGATATTCCTAATATTTCCTTTATTAGCATGACTAACTAGTTGGACAAGTTTGATTTTATCACTCAGTACGGTATCAAGAGACTGCAACATAAATGTATTTCCTGTATAGCAGGCACCCGGACAAAGCACAAAGCCAGCCAGATAAGACAGGTCAGGAAAACTACTGATAATCTGTGATGTTGTTGTACAGATTTCTTAGCTAACAGCAAACAGTGACACACAACGATAATTTCCAGGCACTTCTGGTAATACAGTTTTTCCCCTGTGGGAGCAACGATCTGAATTTTCATGACCAATGAGAAAATATTATCTGAATATGAAGTGAAAACTGGCTCTGTTAATGCTTCCCATTAGAGCTGCTCTCAGAAACACTTGACAGATGTTTGGACAGTGATCTTCCTCTCTCCATCTTCAGCACTGCTGATAGGACACAGACTAAGGCCAGCAGGAAACAGTGTCTCATGCTGAATGTATTTGTGGGTGCTATTTCCTAGTGAAATTGCCAACTATTATTTGAATAATAGCTAAGGCGTTATTTCACTATCTAGATAATGTACGCTGCAAGAGGAATGCATTTTGAAAATGAAACAAATTGTTAAAGGGATGTGATGAATAGCTCTGAATAGTCTGAAATTCTCTCTAGGATGAAGCAAAGCAGCAGTTCTGAACCTGTGGTCCAGATAGCCAGTTTCTCATCAGTGCTGTCCTTAAATTTTTCATTTTGTGATTTTATATCCTTGCCCTTTAGGCATACTGATAACTAAGTTACTAAAGCTGCTTTCCATTAATCCTTCAATTTCTAATTAGAATGATCCCAAGTCTTTTTTTTCACTACATACTGTGGAGTTTATTCTGATTTACCGCGTCTTGAGGCAAAGCTTAATCCCTATTAAGGTTGTTTCATTAGTTTGCTTCCAAAATACAGCTGTTCAGCAAAACTTTATTTTTTATATTTATGAACTCTCATTTGCTAGAAGTTATCCATTTTTGCCTCAAAATCTAGTAGATTGGCAAAGGAGTAAAGGCAAAGTTTATTTTTACCTAGTGATGGAATTTATGCAGCTTCTGAAAATTAACAGTGCTTTAAAGGTACAGTATCATAAAAGGAATAAAACAGACAAAACGGGTGAACCTATTTTTCCCTCATTTGCATAAGAACATTATTTTCAGCAATACATAATCTGTTCTGTTTGTTCAAGAGCTGTAAAAAGAAAAAAAACCCCTGACTTTAATTAAGCAAAATGACTGCTAGAGGATAAAAATCACAAATTAAAACATCCAGAACAAAATGCACTTGCTGAGATGAAAGCATAAAATGTTTCTTCTTTTAATCACTCCAGTTTACTATTTAATATCAATATAGTTCTGATTACAGAGCTTTGGCTTTTACACAACCTAAAGACTCACACTTTCAATTCTTCTGTTTTTTTATGCTTGGCATTGACCAAGATGGTGCTCGTCACAGTCATCTATGTTCCTAAAAAAACAAAGTCTAGCAAAGACAAGCAGAAGAGGCAACGTATGCTTTTGATTAAAATGCTTTAACACATTAAACATTAATGAATTAACACATCATTAATGAATTAACACATCATAATTTCAACTTAATAATACAAATGGGAGGGAAAAAAAACCCCTTCACTTTTAGTTCCAGTCACAAATTTTATTTTTTTATTATACTTACTGCAGTAATTATTGGAAAGCTGACCACTGCACTGAGATAGTGATTGGCTATGAACCAGCAGCAATTGGCTATTGCCCAAAGCACACCAGAAACAAATCCTAGAAAAATAAATTCCAATCAAAAACATGCACAGCAAGGTATAGACAGCAATTTGTGGAACATTTATATTTATAGCACAAACCAGAAACTGTATGTATGTATTTTAGTATGTCAACTACTTTAACAGGCTGGCTCTGATAGTCTAAACCAAAGCTCAAGGGAAAAAAATCAGCTACTCCAACTGAAGTAGCAAATTAATTAAAGTTCATAATATTCTGCGCAATGTGCTCTCCACTCTGGCAGAGTCAGTTTTAGAAAATCCACCGCATGCAATGTCATTTTGTTCTAGTTTCAGATAAGAACAAAATTTATCATTGTTTCCTAACCTTAATTAATTAACCTATAGGAGTGATCTTTCAATAGAGACAAAAAGTCAAATGAAGATACTTGAAAAGCAAACTACAATTCCAACACGTAGTTTAAACTAATCACTGCAAAATGGTCAAAAGAAGTAACTGAAATTAATTGCTAATTTAAAACAGTCATACCTGGCAATATGGCTTTGGGATAAACACTAGGTTTATTTTTCCTAACTGCACAGTAGATCAAGAAGTAGATGGTACTTGTGATAAATATTCCACTGAAGTGGGCAAAAACATAATCTAAATCTGAAAGAGAAATTTTAAAATTAAAATTAATAACTGATGTTTAATACAACTAAATCTATTTCACTGATAGCATTCACACAGACAAAAACACATAAGGTGCTACTGCTAACAACTCAAATTCAATTGTCATTGTGATGAACACAGCTGTCAGTCTGACGGTGGATGGATTTGGTCAATCACATATATATTAAACATGTGTTGACCCCAGCATTTATTACAGGCTTTTGTGCATTTCTGTTAGTTGTTATTTTCAGAACTCTATTAGTCAAACTACTGAATTAATTTATTAAAACCTTAAGAAAATCTTCAGGTGAGGCTACAAAACTGGGGTGGGTATTTTACATAATTAAATCCTCTCCTTACCACCTCCATTTGTATTCCTGTACATAGCCTTGTTTCTTTTTTGCACCTTTAAGGGCAAGGCAACTGCACATACTGTGTAATCTAAACAAGGCACAGTTTTGTCCTTTCTAATCTTAAAGAACATATCACAATTTTGATCACTATAATCATTAACAATAATAAACCTTTTATGGACTTCATATGTGCTAAAAGTTATTTCCAACACGATAAAGCAGAAGCACGTAAGAAGGTGATCTCTATCTCCTTGGAGTTATAAATTTTCGACAGGAAAGGCAGCTATAGTAATGATAACATCTGTTTTGTCTAGCTGGGGAATATGTAAGTTGCAGTATTCAAGAGAAATTGTATGTGACATAACAAACAATTTCTTAATGCCAACATTATGCAATCTCAGCAATATGTTGCTCTTAAAGCTGCTGCTATTACTACTTGATAGACTATACACTAAGTCTTAAGGAAAATGTTTCTGGGGAAATGTTGTTTGAAACTGGCAATTAGGCTTATGTTAAAAGGTTTCCATTCAAAAAAATACAAGGTTTTAACTACTTATGTTGTTATACATCTCTTCTGCTCAATGGTTATTATCAGCCTTCTCCTCTTCCTTTACTGGTGTACTAATTTGGCAACCGGTACAGCTTGTGCCCTTGTTTACCTCATGTTCCAGGCCTACGAACTTTGTATTTTGAGAGTGCTAATATTTAATGCCTTCTGAAACATAGCTATGAGTTAAGAATGGTATCCTCTGGGCTGTTTCTTACTGTTCTTTTAATGGTGTAATTCATCTCTGAGAAAAAGCAAGTGCTAGTACTATGATTACAACAACATATAACATCCTGCTGAACTGCTAAGTTTTCATGGTATATTTTCAGGCATATCAAGAATTTCACTCTATGTCTTTACAAAAGCAGAACACAATATACTGATGAAACAAAGTAGAAGTGATCTATTAGCCTTTACCAAATTGACTTGCTCCTGTGTACATAGTTTCATTTCTTCTTCCATGGTCCTTGATGTAAAGTACTGGTATAAAACTGGAGCCGTAGAGTATTCCAGCTACTACAGCCAGGCTACATCCTCTTTAAAAAGAGCAAAAATCAGAGAAAATAGCCTAGCATTAATTAGGGAAGTAGACAATACACTTAAGACAAGTCCAGTATTGCAGTTAAAGACTGTGTATCATATGACAATTGCTAGCAACAGTATAAAAGGAATACATTTTAGCATATTTTTATTTTCTAGTGTAGAAATTGTTCAACACAGTAACTTAGTTTTCCTATACTTTGTGGCCAAGTAACAGAAAATTCCTGCCCCAAGAGCCTATAGTCTAGATTAATGACAAGGTAAATCAACAAACTAGGATCTCCTAAAAGCAGAGCTAGGAGAAAACAAAGAAAAATATAATTAAAATGGTCCCACCCTCAGCTTTACTGTTGCAGTCTATATATTCTTTCTAACTGTTCCCAGGTTCATTGCCTCTTTAGTCCCCTTCTCCACCTCCAGATAGTTGTGTTCTTGGCTGCCTCCACTCCCCACACTGGCCCCTTGCTAGCTGCTGCTTCCGCCTTGGAGCATTTTTGCTGTCTCCTTACCATACTGCCATGCCTTCTGTAGATGTATTCACTTGGAAACCACACCTGAAAGTATGTTATTAGCATAGGCTCCTTCTATGCTGGAGTGCTGATCAACCACATGATAAAAAACAGCTCTGTAATTAGTTGCTATTTACTTTGCCAAATGTTGTTCTTTTGTAGTAGAAACTAATACTTAATAGGTAAGGTAAATCACACTCAACAGCACCAAGGAAAATATCTAATTAGTTGTGTAGCTATTGAGATATAGATAGGCACATTATACTAGCGCTTTAAAAACTGTCATTTATTAGTGCATGACTGCACTAGAAAAACCACTGGACACAAATTCTGCTCTTACATTGTGTTCAACTACTTTCTCTGGCTACTTGGCCTGCACCAGTGAAAGAACTGTTAATAACTTACATGAGTCTCTTCTTTGCTGGAGAAAGTCTCTTCACCCATGAGTCATCAGACATATCTTCAGAAACATTAATAGACTGCAAAAAACCAAGAGTTTTCTGGCAAGTTTAGTTTAGTTTGATTTTTTTTTTAAATCTCAAACACTGTATTAATCAGAACAGTTTTGCTCCAAGAAAATAAAATAAAAATAGGAGAAACAAAAGGAATTTACAAAAATACTCTACAGATTTATTTTTTTTTTAAATATAACAAACTAATTATCAGACATACCTACCTTAAAGTTTACAAGTACGAGTTTGGATATGGCCTTTGGGTTTACTACGTGATATAGCACTAGCATTTTTTTTAATCTGCATGCAGGTAGACTGACTTTCAGAACCCTTCCTTCCTTAAATTTGATGAATGATTTAATCTATAGATTTTATGATGTGGTTTTGCCTTTTGTTGATAGCGCTGGTGTTACTATCAGAATATCAGGACTATTTGCAACAGGGAAATTAACACCCGTCTGCAGCATGAAAAAATTGCAATGTCCCTTTATTCTAACCCTGCCATCAGATTGTCTTCTGTGATTTGGTCTGGTAGACTGGAACCTCCAGCAAGCATTGAGCGAAGCATTGAGCGCAGCTAGAAAACTCTGAGGGGCTCTCTGTTCAGGTAGCAACTAAGCACTGACCTACAACAGTAAGGTAGAGTGGTAGTAGAAGCCTATTGTCCTCCAGCTTTTGTTGCACTTTGGGCTCCCAGAAGGAGTGACAGGCAGTCTGCCGCCTTTCCTTGGCCTCCCAACCTGTGCCACACTGATGCTGAGAATCAGCAACTCTTGACAGAATTACACACCGCTGCCTTTAATCTAAGCACCCTCCTGGTTTTATAGTTAAGTTTTCATTAAAATTGCTTCCTCTTCTCAGATAGTAAAGTAATACACTCTGGTTTTTATATCATCTCTGTCATAATGAAAAAGGACTTCTAAGCCATTTAAAGCTGACAACAGAGAATGAATACCTGGGAAAACTTTTTTTGTCGCTCACGTTTGACTAGATATACAAGATCCCCAAAATAAATAGAATCAATGCATATTTATGTAGTTTTATGTAGTCTAACATAAATCCTAGCAAATCTGGTTAACGTTAAGCAAATTTTTTGTTTTTAAATGGATATGTACTTTCACTGCTGTAAAATAACAACTGTAGAGTACTTACTCTTTCTCTCAGTAAAGGCGTGCTTTCTAATGAAGCTGAAGAACTCTGGACTTCAGTTTTTATAAAAAGAAATATGACAGCACTCAGAAGAGAAAAAATACACCAATAAATACCACGTCAGCTCATAAGGACATAATATTTAGTGTCCAGAGACAAGTTACATTTGGAGGCATATTACTTAGTTTTCATTATTGCCTAGAGTCACTTCAATGTATTTTAAAAATGCAACTGCTTTTAACAGTCTTAAACAACTTAAGTGAAAGTAAGTAAACAAATTAGTCTTTGTATCACTTTACAGATCTCTCTTCTATGTAATGGGATTGAAATGTCTCCTTTTTACAATGTGTAGTTACAACCACATGTTAACAACAGTTGATTTAGTAAACAGTGCCCTTTTGTACTAAACCACATGTACAATGGAACATCTGCATGAAAATTCCATATGGAGCAGCTTAAACCTGCACAGAACTGGCTCTGTGCTCAAGGAGAAGAGTTAGTTTTCAGTCTTCTATCATATGTGAGTGAGGGAATACTGCTCCTACAGGGCCTCATGCATATGTGGAAGGAGAAGGAATATTGCTCATTGATGCTCCAGTGGACTAAGCAAACAAAAAGAAGAAAGGGTAACATTACTACTTGTACGCCCAGCTCCAGGAAATCAGGTAAATGTGTGTAATCAGAACTGGCAGGATCTGTTTTTTATTTTTATGAGAGATATGTTAATGATTTAGGAATTCCTTCTCATAACTGCAAACAGAACATCTCCATCTGAAGAATGATTCATGTCCTACTGAAGGAATAAGGGTAGACATAAAAGGATGTCAGCTTCTTCCAGAAGGACTAGACAAACATATACAGGTTCCACACAGGAGGCTAAAATGAAATACATGCTTCTGAGCTCTACAGAGCAACATACACAGGGTTTGTGCAGCTTGCCAGAAAAACATGTTTGGTCACGATCTTTCTCCCTGTTGATCACTTCTCCATGATATGTCAGACACAGGCAGAAAGCAGATGGTGAGCTGAATGAATGCTACTATTTTGCGAGTACCTCACAAAATCATGTGCTACATGTAACAGTAATGGGTAAAAAGCCACAGACTTAGGAAAGAGGAAGACTGGAAGCAAAATTCATGAATCTAAGATAGCAGTGCATCTATTAGTGCATCACTGCTTTGTCTTGAACATTCCTACCAGCATAAAAATATATTTCTGTTTTTATGAATAACCATTTCACCACTGTACTGGATATTCTGAAATACAATATTGACCAGCTAGGTATGGACAGCTCAAAAATTCTGCAGTAAATCAGTTTGCAAAAATACTTTAATACATTTGCCCCCTAGTTAAATTGTCCCTGTGGTTATTAAATATGTATTTTACATTACAGAAATTTATTATAAGAATAAATTTTTACCTTAATAGTGAAAGTCCAGCTCCAATATAATTTAAGATTGGTCTTGATACCTCTTCTGGGACAATTCCAAACCAACCAAACCTGGAATATTTAACCAGTTTCACTTAATGGCACTAAACTATATAAAAATTATAACCCAGTCTTGGAAATCTTTACTCATGTAAATAATTCTGCCTAAGTTTGTATCTGCAATATTGGATCAGTGCTTTGGTTGGCTTGCAAAAAGCTATGTCTACTTTACAAAAACAATCTTTAAACTAATTTAATTTACATTAACAAATACATTATTTATTCACTCAATTACGTTAATAAGCATCACTGGGCATTCTTCTTCCTATTGAGACGGAGGAAACACAAAAAGATAAAATAATTAACCTGAGTACTTTCTGCTAAGAGGGGAAAAGATCGTATATATATGATAAATCCTCTTTATCGGCGATAAGTTTTTTCACTGGAGGTAATGAAGAATTGGCAACATTAATTATGTATGACTTAAGAGTTAAACATACTCACCTCGAACTTGCCCAACCTGTCAGCAAATTAAAAGAAGCCCATATCAAAAGACCAAGAGCTAAGCCAATAGTTTTAACAATAGGGACAACTGTAACATTGCCTGCAATACAAAAAACAAAACTAAAATCAGTTAAAAACTAGACTGTGATCTTGTGTACTTTTGGCTTTAGATTCTGTGGCTGTTCAGAAGGCAAAGAAATTTAGAGAACTACAAGGTGGTAGGAAATAGTGTTTTTTAAAAATAAATACATTAAACATGGACTTTTCCTCAATACCATTTTTAGTTATTTTTGGTGTGAATTCGTTGCTTATAAAATAAGCATAATAAAACAGTATTTGCTATAAGGGCACAGCTCCATTAATACCAAGACTTTAAAAAGCCAACTAACTACCAAATAACGACTACCTTATATATGGAAAAGTTTTTATCACTGTTTTTTTATGAAGAGTTAAGATTACTTTGTGTTTCAAGAAATAGAATCTCTTTATCCTTACCTGTAGCCCACACAAAACCCCCAACCATAGCCAGAGGCCAAAAACGGGGGCAATTCTGGATTAAATTGACCACCAAAGAAACTATCCATATGGAGGCACAGAGAATCCACTGGAAGAACATGCCTATGGAAAAATCAAATGCACACAACAGAGAATTTGTAGAATACTGCATGTGTGAATCTCTTAACATATTATATTTTAGATGAAATAGTACAGAAAAAGTTGAAAGGTGGCCACCTCCTTCATGAATTTCCAGGAACCATGTTACAATATATTCAAAAGATGTATTTTAGGGTGGGGTGTTATAATTCCGTCTAACCTTTTCCTTACCATGCGTTCTTTATATGCAGCTACAAAAGACACTTTGCTGGACAAAATTTACACAAGCCCCGATTCTCAAACACATGAAAATTTTGACAGACTTCTGACAAAGAGGATATTCGGTTACTGCAAATTTCTCCCACCACCCTAGTAACAGCTAACACAGATGACTGCATAGGACAAAACTCTTCAAAGCTCAGGGCTCAGGCTTTTCCACTAACCCAGGACACTGAGGATAATAAAACCTTTGGACACATTTCTTCTACCTTTGTAGATTCTCTAAGGGTCAACTAGGCAGACCAGTTAACTTTATGCCAGCTGAGCTAAGACTTTTCACTTTGAAGACCAGCCTTGTCTTGTTAGGACCATACTTGGCACAAAGAAGAGAGAGAGGTTATATCCAGCCTGTAATGCAGATACTATTATTGCAGTAACATAATGTCAGATTTATTCATCCAGGGATCTGGTAACTAACTGACTATGCTTCATATAAATGTGCAAATACAACATGAACCTAGTACAGTAAAGTGATAAAATTCCAAGTAAGAAATAGAAGCTGTTGTTTCCTCTCACTGAGCCATCAGATAAAAGCATTAAAATTTCAAATTTTGATTGTTTTTATGATAGATCCACATCTGAAAGGCAATACTCCAAAGTCCAACAACTTTTACAATATAAATAACACTGTATGTATTTGAGAATCCCCACAAGGGTAGAAGAAAGGACATTTCACTTTCCATTGTGAAATGCTAATGAAATGCATATCATCACTGTTAAAGTGCACAACAGTACATAAAAACACTCTTCTAAAGATTTGCCACATCCTGAACCCATACACTATTGCTTTATAAGCTAACAATAGCAAAGAAAATTAAAACATGTTCTATGGGTTAAGGCTGTGATGATATTTATAAATCTAGCTGTAGAAACTGTCATATTTCCTGGTAAAATATTATTCCTATTAGCAAAAAAAACCAAAACCAACAAAAGAATATAAATAAGTTTACCATCACCAGCATCAAATTTCTTAACAGGCACAAAGTTTGTCCCAAATAGAAGGACCGCTACTGCGGAGGACGTAAAGCCAATAGCTAGATCTGTTCCATTGCTGTTGTTAAAGGCACTGTAAGCTTTCCCAATGTTCATCTTTGTTCTGAAGGTGCCTCTTTTTGTGGAGCTGTTTTGCTGTGAGTCCTGACAGATTCTGAAATCAGAAAGTGGAATTAAACCTGTGGAGTATTACATAATATCAACCTAGTTCAGAAATCTGAAACTTGAAGGACCCTACTTATCAATCTCAAAAGCTGGAAAGAACTGTGAAGTACACTGTAGAATCCCATGAAAAACTGTCATAAAATGCGAGTGAAGTAACTTAAGAACAGATGCACCAAAAAATCACTATTGTGTGTCTCATTATCAGCTTCAGAGAAAAGTATGTCTGAAAACATACAACATGAATGTAGAGATGCACACAAAGGTTATGAAGACATGAATCCGTGAGGCCTATGGGAAGCCCTAATGCTTTAGGGAGATGCTCTATCAGAGTATTCCTTACTCCTGTAACCAAAGCTGGGGAGTCACACTGGGGTGTTTAAAAAAGCATCGGCTAGACAAAATCTTAATTGGCAGAAGAAGCTACAGCAATTTGCAGCCCTGCTGCCTAGAAATCAGGAGCAGGTGCAGAGATCCTATAGATGCCACAGTTGGATCAATATAGGACCATAAGGTAACCACAGGGATTGCTCTAGCTGATACAAAATATGAATAAAGGTTCATTTTTACTGTGGGAAACAAACTGCCTCTAAAGTTTCTTTGTTCATTGCACATAACTATAATAAGAAAGGCAAAGATTTTTTTTAATCCCACAATACCACCACTTTTTTTTTTTTTTTTAAGTGGGAGATTCATCTTAAGGTTACACTCAACAGAAGTGCCACATATACACTTTTGATACAGATTATGACTTTGACAGAAAAGGTGGCTCTGAGGACAACTATAATAACGTGATCTTTGTATACATAATCTTAATGACACACTTAAAAGACTACATATAAGAAAAGCGTTTGGAAATTTTAACTTCAAATAGCAACAGGATACTTAATAGGCTGTGAATATAAAGGGGCATATTTACAGAGATACGCATGCAATCCTCTTGTCAAAGTAATGCTATTTATACTGAATCAAATTACATCCTAATGCAGTTTGACATTCTCCAGTATAGGTGGACTAGCTACTGCCTGGAGGAAAAAAGCTGAAATAGGATGGTGGAAGTTTTGCCAAGTCTTGGAAGGGGTCCTGTGACTACACTCTGCACAAAAGGAAGAGCTGAGCTGCTGCACATTCTTTCATCTTATTTTACCCTCCAGTCTTACCTTCTCTGGAGTCCTTAGGACACCAACAACTGCATCTGCTGAGGTTGTGCTTTTATCTACAGCTTCAGCAGGGCCATCAGTGTCAGATGAAATTAATTACTTGCATTAGCAGGTGAAAAGTTCAATACCACAATTAATATAACCACTTAGTTTCTGTATTTCTTCCCCTGGAAAGATGACAGTATATTTTTAACTTGAGTACTTAATAAAAACAAAGATGACACTTAGAAGACACATCATGAAGGTATAATGGCACAGGTATTTCCATTTATCTTACTATGTTTTTCTCCTTCACTCTTCATCTTTCTTGCCTGCTTAGAGGATAAGCTTCTCCAAAAAGTTTTCACCGTATTTAAGACTCTTCTGTAAAGTATGTTTTACCTGGGACCTATAGACACTGAGTAGTGCAAATAATAATGCTGGGATTTCTTCAAAGAGTGACTTCACGGGCTAAGAAACACTTTGACACCACAAGAATGAACGGATTAAGATAGATGAAGAGTAACATCAGCTACCTTCATTCCATCAACCTTGATTCACTGAGTGAATAAGTTTAATTCATTTAGTGGGCAAGTACAACACAAGAGCTGGGTTTTGCACGGGAAGAACTTCATGCTGTTAAAAGCATAGAAATAAAGCTGATTACACTGCACCTCTATGAATGCAGGGCTCAGTACTTTAGCCTTTAAATAAGTAAGTCATTAAGCAGGTAAAATATTAAGAACCTTTCAAATCTAAACTGGTTTATCAGCCTTTTTGATTTTGTTAATGTACAGAGAAATGTTGCTTTAAAAATATTTCAGTTTTCTATCTTCTAAGAGAAAATCTGTGTGCTGCAGGGCAATATACTTTTCTGCTCGCTTTTTATCTTCCAAAAATCTCTATATTGTGCATATCGAAGGCTGTTGCATAATTGGAGAACCAGAATCATGACACCAAAAATGGAAAGGAAACACAATTTCCAATTAACCAAGGAAGAGTATGCTTCATTCAGACTGCTTAAAACTCTGTAACTTTCCAAAATCTGGGGCACTTAGCTCCAAATTTGTCTTAATTTCAGACCTGACTTTCAATTCCATTTTAAAACCTTCAAAAGAAAGCTCATCCAGACAAGGCCTGCAGCAACAACCTCTAACTTCAATGATAGCACTGCCTTAAGCACAGAGTTGAATTAGATGACCTCCAGAGGTCCCTTCCAAGCTAAATTATTCTACGATTGTATGATCCAATGTCAAGAGCAAATAATGAACTGGCACACAGCATTAAGTTGACTATACTTTTTTGCAAATGCTTGCATATACTTTGCATGCCACAAAGCTTTGAAGAGTTCACTAAAAGCCTCTTCTTTACAATCCTATGTTCTTGCCAGATTTATAGCTACCAAACGCCAATCGAGAAGCAATTGCTGAAGCTGCTAAGATATCAGAACACTGTGGTTGTATCTGAAACTTAAGTAGAGACACTGGAATTGTTGCTGTTATTGACGTTTTTTCTTTTTTCACTAAGTAGCCCTTACTGAAAGGCACTTCAAAGTTCCCAAGCTGTAGAGGAAATATAATGGAATTTTGTTGGCACACATTGCCCTTATCCTACTAACTTCACCGGTCTACCTCACTGGAAGGTTGTGCTCTGTATTTGCACAGTCTCCTCTGAAATACACCACCGTTTTCTCCCTTCACAGAGACACAACAAGAGCAACACATTGCTACAGTCTCCGCAGGCAGGCATGAAATCAAGAAGCCTGCCCTCGGGAGCTTTCACCTCGAGGTAGATCCAAGCTCTTGTCAAGATCCGAAAGAAATCGTTTGAGCTAATGGAATGGGTATTTTTAGAGGCTGCACGACACATTGACTGTGTATTTGCATGCTTCTCCTATCATCTATTTGCCATTAAGGGTGGATACTTTTGTCCTTATTTTAGAAGTCTCAGCACGACGTCCTCGGTGGACACTGCGAACCCTGACTAGCTGCTCAGGAAAGGTTTCTTTGCTTCCCTAAGACGAACCCTTTTGCGAGACGTTCGTCCAGCACTATTTTCAGCAAGCGGTATCACGCACCAAGGAGGAAAACCACGCGGCTGAGCTCTCGACACAGGCGGATTCCACCCACCCAGCCTTCCGCAGGGCAGGCCCACGCAGTGGGCGGCACACGGCTCGCGGACGGGGCAGGCCTAGCTCTCGGCCGAGGCCGCCGCGGGAGGAAGCGGCAGCCGGCTGGGTGGCAACACACCCTGAGAGGAAACTCACCACCCCCACCATGGCGGACACCATCCTTCCTTTCCCCAGCGCCCTACCCCTGCTCCGCTGCCGCGGCCGGCGGGGCGGCAGGGCGGCCGGGGCTTGGCCCGCCCGGCTGATCCCTCGCCTGGGCCCTCCGTGCGGCCTCGGGCCTCCCTGCGCC
>JAVJGG010000054.1:6806930-6829870 GCA_035590195.1 Aviceda cuculoides
GGGGGGATGAAGTTATCAATGGTGGGGGTGCATTATTCTTCCTCCCTGAGGGAACTGACACAACAGCAAGAAGAGATAAGGGTGGTAACAGTAGAGGAAAATACATGGTTACATATTGGCGATTACAACGCAGGGAGGGAACTATAGGATTCTGTGTAGGGATCTCATTTCTTTCAAGACAAAATCAACACTGTAGTACAACATGTAAAATGACACTGAAGTACAATATTCCCTCCCTCTAAGACTCCTTTTCTTGTAACAGACACTTACATGTGCCTGCACGCTCTCCTAATTTGACCTCTCTACATGCCCTGCAGACTCCATCTTATCTCCCAGTCTCCTATAGTACGAGCTTGTTTACACACTCTGTCATACTGGGGGGCGGGGGGAAGAGTTTTTGCCAATATTTGCCAACAGAATTACCACCAATATTCTGCTCATCTGTCCCCATCTTACTACCTTAACTCTGCAATTGTGGATGTAAGTATTTGACTTCAACTCCTATTTCTCTGCAGGTAACCTTATGACCTTCCATCTAAAAGCATCTGCCTCTCTCTTCGGCATCTGCTTCCATCTATCCAGTGGACACAGATTGCTCTTCATCAATCTATTTCTTGGTCAGTGAGGACAATGCCAGCTTCCTGCTGTAACGTCTCCAAGTTCCATATGTTCAGATTATGTTTAAAAATGGCAGTCTTTTTGCATAAAATGGTAACTGTGTGTGTAAACAACCTCATCTGGGCTTTCGTCACTGCTGTATCCTTCCATTAGTCATGACAAACTTCATCTTGTTCTATTCAAATCCCATGAGAATCCTCCACTAAAGGTCCTCGCTATTAACTCTCTCTGCCTCTCCAATCCTTCCATTGGTTTCCTCTTCTCTGCTAGAACAGAGGTTGCTCATCTTCATTTTCAGCACCCTTGACAAATTACAATACAAGAAATCGGCTTCCAACTCTGTTCAGTCAATGCCAGCAAGATTCTATTTTTCAGACAAGTATTTTCATACCTTTCCACGTTATTCTGCAAATTTCAGAGGTTTCTCATATAAATATTTACAAGAGCTGTTACAGACTTTGGAATTCTGCCTTAAATGTCTCACAAAGATAAAGCTAGGTCGTGAATACTTTCAAACAGCTGCCAACCAGGCTGGCAAATTGTCTGTCTCGCTGAACACTGACAATTAGAAGGGGCAGAAAGAAATACTTCTTGTTTTGTACTTCAGAACCCAGTCCATTCTGCTATAGTGACATTCCACTTCACTGACATTCCCAGACTCTGTGGTAAAACATATAAGGGATGGGGAAACCCAGTAGTGTCAAATGGATAATATTTAAAAAAAACATATTAAATTAAGGAGAGGTAGAAGCAAAGAGACGAAAAAGAAACTGTTAAGTCTGATGATACCTAGCTGAGAAAAAGCAGTGACAAGAGTAACAGTTTCAGGCCCTGGAAATGATTTAACAACGTTTATTTCTAGAGGTATGACAATATTTTTCTCTTTGGCCAGCTCAAACTACTGAACAGATCCAATTCAGACTTCCCCTTAAAAGCTACTGTTTGCACTTTCATTTGTCATATCCGGAGAATTTTGAGTAAGTTACAAATAATTTAAAACTGGATATTAAAATGGCAACAGTCATAACGTAATTTCAGATTTGGTTTCTATGAGGCAATACTAATTTCAACAATATCTCTTGATCTCCAGATCTCAAAATGCTTCAGAGAGAAGCAGAAGTACATACTATCTTCAGTAGACACACGGGAAAATGAGTCACAGAAAGGTTAAGAAATCTATCAAAGACTAGCCAGGAAATAGTCAATGACTGAATCAGAAATAAGACTCAAGTCTTGCGGCACTTGCAGCAGGCAAAAGCTAGCACTGCCCGAGAAAAGCAGTTCTTCACTTGGGAAAATACAGCAGGTTTAAAAACTGCGACTATTTTTAGCAGGCCAGTTCCCCAAAACCATTCAACGCATGGCCACACGAATGTTTACGCCAGCAGAAGGGAAGGGGTCAAGAGGCCAGACAGGCGGCAGGGTCACCTACTCGCTGTTTGTGGAACCACGGCCCCACTTGCTGGAATACCCTGGCTCCTACTCTTAACATTCACCTTCAGGGATAAAAGACCAGTCTCGTGGGTAGACTCAATTTTTCTTCACATACAAGAAACAAGCTAACACTTTTGCATTTAGAGTAATTTTCATGCCATCTTGAAGTACTTAACCAACATTTGCTAATTAAATTTCACATCCTTTTGGGAATTTTCCTCATCTTGTTTTTGAGCAAACTAAGTGTGATATAAAGAGTGCAAAGAATTAGATTACAGTCATATAAGGCTTAAACCGAGTTGGGGGATTTTGTTTTTAAATCAGCAGCCTTCGTAAATTGAGTTCTGATGTAACTAACCTATGGCAGAACAAGGAAGGCTCTGCCTTACGCAGGGGATCTACAATGAATCACAAAATTAATTCAGGGATATTTATTCAAAGTTTACTCTGGCGAGAAAACGAAGAGTGAAGGGACTGTTTCAGCAGGCTTCATCCAAAGCGTGATAACAATACTTGCGAATAATTCTTTTGCTTCATTTTACAAAAAGGTAATGAAACAATGTCATGGAAGAAAAACAAACCAACACAGGCTGTATTTAAGGACCAACCTATTAAAACACAATAACTAGAATTCATGAATTACAGACCTGTGTCTGTAGCTTCAAGACAAAACACTCCAACTCATGTACAATAACACAAATTTACAAAGTTGAGAGTCACATAAGTAAAACCCTTCAAGTATATTGCTAGATTTGCAAAACAAATCTTCCTAGTAGTATTTTTATTTTTGTCAGATAATCATAAATCTGTTCAAACACTCGAGCAAAAACATCAAATTTGCATCCTGGGGATATGCCACACACAAGAAAACACGAACATGGACATTTCTGACAGAATTCTAAAAATAGATTAACAGGTCCAACCTCCATATAAAAAGTTATTCATTGAAACTAATAGATACAGTAAAAGGCTAAGTATCACTTACCATCTAGAACTCTGGTGGTCAGAACATTAATGGTATCTTTACAAGCTAGGACTGACTTAGCGGTCTAGAAGTCTTAACTAAGAAAGCACTAGGCACTTCAAGGGCAGTTATTAGTCCTTCAGTCACTGCCTTAATATCCAATTATCAGCACAGTCATATGACAGTTATTCAGAAAAACAATGAAAAAATTTAGTGACGAAAAGTTTGGGTTCAAACTCATCTATGTCAACCTTATACAAAGTTCTGCAAAGCATTGGGGAATGGGATGGGATGGGATGGTAAGTGAGAAAATTAGCTACGGGAACATTAGATAGGACAATCCTAAAAGATACAGGGTTTTCATTCAAGAACCTATCAGAAGGTTGATGCCTGAGCAGATTTAACATAATTTTGTGCTTCAAAACAAGAACTGAAGGAAGTGTATTCCAGCTACAATATCCAAGCTTACAGGTGCGCTTGTAAATATGAAAATCTGTTAGGCACACCCCCCCAAAAAGATGAAAGATTCTTTGGAAGTTACGAGCAAAAAACATTAATAGGTCAACACTGAAATTAAAGACAATTTATGTAACAGCTATTTAAGCATGTTCTAGAATACTGTGCTTCCCGTTCTTGCAGAACACAGACATCATCCTCAAAGCTCAGGACCTCTTCCACACCTTCTTTAATCTTTTTCCACTCAGTTCATGTTACAGAATACTCTGAAGCTTGTAGTCAAAGCACATGGACATATGCTATTACAATGAATAGAACAATGAACATATTTTGTCCAGGTTGACAACAACCAACTGCTGAATTTTCCATGACAATTCTGCATGTGCAAATGCCTTTTCTTCTTCTGTGACAGACATTTAAAACATACTGTAAATTCCTGAGAACTTTAATCTCACATAGTTGCACTCCCTCTACTCACAAGGTTATTGACGTAAAAATTGCTATTTCTATCCCTGCTAGAAATACAGTAAAAAAATTAACATCTCTAAGTCTGTCTTTTACTAGGAACACTAAATAACATTCTCTCCATTGATTATTAATGTCATATGAATCAAGCTATAAATACAGCAATGGGGGTATTTGAAAAAAGATGCTAAGAAAAGCCCAACATCTGAATTTGACCCTTCTCCCACCCTGAAATTTCCACTAGCACACAATATTGTCTTATTTCTGAATGTCCAAAGCATTAACTCACAATTATGCCATACAGTGTCCGACATATTCTACATGATGTAGAAGCATGGTATACTTTAATTTAGCCAATTACAGAAGTGACAGAAGTCAAGGAGCATTACAGGCATCAATTCAAGATGTCACATTTACTCTATACTAGCAAGACTTTTCTATCTGCATCAAGATAGCTAAAAAATTAAAACAGGATTTTATACTTCAAATTTTAATAGAAAAAGATTTTCCATTAACAGGCTACCAACTCTGTAAAGTAATAGCTTTTGGAACATTAAATATTAAATAAGTATTAAAAGAGTACTTCAAAACTATTTTTATTGCCATTCCAAAAGGTAACTATTGGTTGCATACTTGCATATGCAATTTACAACCAAACTGCTGCCAAATCTCAGGATCACATTGTTACACTTCATCTTTAAATAACAGTTTCTCTCTATTTCCTGCTAGGTAACTACAAATACAAATAGAATTTGTGCTCTACCAAAATGGGGTTGATCAAATTCAGCTGACAAGATACTCTTCTCCAGGAAATTCTATTTTAATCTCTCCTGTAATTTATGAGCTTAAAGAAAAGTTGCTAATACATGACATCAAGACCAGGCTATACAACACTTTGCTATATTATATGGGGGATTGTAACAGGAAAAACTAAGACTACATTAACATCTTAGGAAGTTTCTAATCAGCTACCCACTTGTCTCGCAAAAAAAGAAAAAAAAAAAAGGGGGGGGGGGTGCTGAGTGCATACATTTCAAAGAAGAATACATATTTTCAGCATCCACTCACCAGTTAACACACTGGGGTACAGAGAACCCCTGAGGTAGGAAACCTCCTCTTCTGAGATTTATCGAGGAATAGCACTTATTGATTGCGAAGGAGCCTATCCAGCTCTCTTCTGCCAAGGAGGGTCACAATAACACCAAAACTATCCAAAAGAGGTAGGAGGAGGTGCTCCATTCAGAAATAGAAATTAAGGACGTAGACATTTCCTTGACTAAAAGTACTACTGAGCAATGATTTAAACCAAAGAAGGGTACAAACCTTACAAGGTTTTCTGGTTTTAAAAGTATATCATAGAAAAGTAGATAGCTTATTTCCTAAAGACATTTAAAACATATTTTGGTTTTCACAGCAACAACAGATTCTTGTTCCTGGTTGTCCCAATATAGCAAATAGCACGAAGTTAATGTACGTCACAAAAAAAATTTCATGAGCCAAAGACCAGAAACCAAATCTACAGAATTGAACATCCAAAGCAAACCCTACAAAGTCCAAACACTGCACAGATAAGGGCTCTCCTTCACAAGGGGAGACCGCTTTTTTCTGTAACTGCAGCAGTTCCCAAACCCCAGACATCTACCTCACCCCTTTTGAAAGGCCCCATCCCTGCCACAGGGGTAATTAAATATCAAATGAAGCATTCAAACTTCACCCGCAAAACTATAAGGTGAAACAGAAACCAACCCAAGGATCCTCCAATGTACCAGTATGTAGCATGCAAGAGGTTCAAGAAATGCTACGCAAACAGCCTTGATAAGAACTACAACAACCCTCCTCGGCAAGTCATCCTCACTCATGAGTCAGTGTCCAACAGCTCACTGAGGTTTACTCAAATTCACCTATTTCCTCCCTTTTCACCTACGATTTGGAAATAACCACGATGATCTCGAACTTCATATATATCATACACTACACATAAAATATTCCTTCAAAACAACAGGTTTTGCATCTCTCTCTTGGACTGAAAGCATAGGCACTTTAAAAACAGCTACTGCACATGAATTTATTCCTCCACTGTTAAGTCTGTCTGCAGGTAAAACTGCTTCCAACATCATCTAACATGCAAGAAATTATGTGGTCACAGCTTTAAGTTTCCAGCCTCTTCTTGTATTTCATTCATTATCAAAAGTGTATCTGTAGTAGCAGCTTTTTAAAGCAGCTTTGGTTTGGAAAAGGAAATATAACTTAACTAATCCATACTGATTAAACCCAAAGCTTCACAAATTGCAATGTATTATAAGAGAAACCACATACTATAAAGAAGGGTTCAGGACAAACTAAGTTTCAGCCTCATCACTCTCCTCAGTTGACTGAGTTCAGATAAAATCAATTCTAGATTTTGGCTAAAAATACAATAAGGTAAAAATAAGAAATTAATTTTTTTTACTGTACATAAGAGCAATGCCTAAATCTATTCAGATACTCCACAGGGAATGCACCAGGGCCTTCTGGAAACAAAGTTTATTGTTACTACATTTATGATTAACTTTGAGATGTTCTACTTCACAGGGAATGCAACAATACATAGAAATGTAACTCCAGTTGAGACTCACACAACAGCCTCTATGTCACAGAAAAAGGCAAAGACTGGAAGAGATCTTGAACTACAAATGGTATAGGTTAGCCTTTATATCTGTGGAAAAAACAAACAAACAAACCAGAACTTCAAGGTTCTAGATATGCTAAGTCTGATGTTTGAGACCATAGTGAAACATCACCACCTATACAAATAATGGCTGTAACGGAACAGGTAAGTGACCACATTTATTAAGAAAGGTTTTGGGAATAACATTCCAAGAAAGATAAACCATGAAATTACACTGATTATATGGGAGAATCCTCACCTTCCAGTCACCTCTTCTCTGTCAATACAGCATTTCAGATTGCATAAAAACAGAAATAAGATTTGAAGACTATGAACCTGAGACAAAACTCTACAGTGGATGACCAAGTATATACAATTTTTTTAATTTAAACTAATTCCTCTTCTTTTTTTGTTTTTCCCCAAAACTACTATTTATGAGGTGAAGAGTACAGCTGAACTGTAATAATATACCTATCTAGTTTGCTGAACAGCACTTGAACTTGAACTTACATGTGCTTAACTTCCTAACATTGACAAACAGGACAGAAATCAGTAGGTTCCCTAGCTGATTTATATTCATATTTGTTAGACATCTTCCTTGAAATGTGAATCTATTTTACTCCATTCAGGAGAGCATCTGCTTTTGAAAGCAGCCCCAGGTTCTGCCCAGGATCCCCACCAGTAACAGCCCAGCAGACGTTTCACGTGCAGCCACAGAACGTTACTGTGGCTGTTTTCAACTCTCAATGGGACAAGTGTGCCTCTGCCTTCATGAAGACTACAAAGAGAATTAGCCAAATGGACTTTCCCTGCGGCACAGTGTAAGGCACAATTGAATGTATGGCACAAGAGAAGGTATTAAAAGAAACATCGTATAAGTTTAAGCATATTTCATACTTTACCTCATCATTTTTCATTCATAGGTTTTCTTTCCCTCGCCATCTTTGTCAATGTATTTTCATTTTCAGTTTTACCCAAGGCTAGTCACTTGACATGCACAGAATTTTTAAGTCCTGGTCAACAGTTTGTCCAGGTAATCTGTCTGCATAAAAATTTCATTTCTGAATTTTTTACTCCTGAGGATTATGAACAATAGGATTTTTCAGAGATGGCTGATGCATCTTTGTACCAATACAGTATCTTAATTTTGCAATACCCTTTGTAATCATAAGCAGGTCACTGACTTCAAAACCACATAGACCAACATCCTCCTTAAGCCTGAAGAAAAAAACTGCATATCAAATCAGTCTGGGAGTGGCAACATTACATGAGTGGTTTAGACATGAAACTATTCAAGGACACAGAAATCTCTCTTCAGATACTGGGAGGAAACATAGCTCCAAGGTAAGACTGAGCTCTCTGTATGCACATCAACTCACTAAACTTAAGCCCCAGTAGGCCCAGACTGTGGTATTCATTTAACGGATGGTGGATAAACACTGAACTAGCATGAAAGAGGAAGGTAACATCACAAAACATCATTACTAGATGGAGAATCATTGAAGGAGAGAGAAACTAAAATGGAAGATATATTCAGCATGTTCCTGGCTATTTGCATAATTTAGAAATAGCACAAAGTAAATATTTACAGACAGCAGTCCTGCATAGGTCAGAATTTTTATCTGGAACATTTACAGTAGAAAGACAAGGTAACACGTTCAGTTAACAGCTTGTCATCTGAAACACTGATTCAGATTTGACTAAAGAACATAAATTACTTGAAGAGTTCAAGACTGGCATCCAGGAAATGTTTGTTTGCATTATGAAACCACTGTCTGGTTACTAGTCTGTTCTCAAGATTGTCCTGTGTTGCAGTGCACCTGCATGAGGCATAGATCCCTTCCAGCTTAAACAATTGTTAAAATCTTATATTTAGGTAGCTAGGCACACTAGAACTCCAAACAGTATTTTTGATCATGCAAGAAAACCTTCACTAAAACCATTTTGTAGGCAAGCATAAAAGAAGAGGAATAAAACATTTCACCAAAACTTTGGCTAAAACCTTTGAAAGAGTAAGTTAAATGCCAGTAGTAAGAATGTAACACAGAAAAAAAGAAAACATTTTTCTCTAATACGGCAGATTTTTTCAGTTACTTCTATGCATTTAACAGTAGTTGAAGCAGAGTCAGCTTCCCTTCCCTGTAAGCATCTCTCACTCATGCTGTAACTGAGAAATAAAATAACTTAGAAGATGCAGTTAGAGAAGCATAAGAACTGTGGAAGGGGACTACAGTGGGAAAATGAAAGGAAGCTTTAGAGTCTGTCCCTACTTTTATCAGTTTTTGGATTTGCTAGGTCCCTTTAGATCACAATCAAAAGCATATATGCCCGGAAAGATCAACTAAAATGAGTGCTTGGAGATAAAGTGTATTTAAAATATATCAGCAGCAGCACAATGTAGAAAAGTTAATATACTCTGATTTTGTGCATGTAATTTCAATCTGGAGAGTTACTTTTAATCAATTCGTACAATAACTAACAAGCTAGAGAGAAGTAACACTTGTGGAAACAAACACTTGTAATATCCTCTCCACGCATTAAAAAATGCATATTATAACTCTTAGAAAGAAGATTTCAAAATGCTGCTCTTTCCCATGTTTCAGTAACAAGTTTAGGTATTTTAGTGACCAACATCAGTGTATTTCAAATAGGCAAATTATACAGCACAAAGCACAACAGAACTTTTTTTTTCCGTAGCAGCCTATACTACATCACAAAGAAAACCGATGTCAAGCAAAAATTAACCACGCTTTCGCAAAAAGGGTCACTGTAGTTGGCTTGTTTCCTCTGAACTTTTGAATCCTTGGGATAAGCACGAAGGTCTTTCATCCCCCAACACAAGACGCTAGATTTCAGCTAACTAGAAATCCACTTCAAATATTACATACTTCCTTTCCAAATGTCAAGGTTTAGTTAATCAGGAATAACAACATTCTGCAAATAAAATTCCAGTGCAAAATTACAACAGATCTGCACAGTCCTCATGTGCAGTGACACAATGCTATGTGTCCACTTATTCAGGCACTTACGCTGTGCCCGTGAACATCCTACTTACCACAGTAGTAATGTTTTTTATAATAGCACCGTTTTTTCTCCCGTCAAATCGTACTGCCTAGGATAAAAATCCCTACCTGAGCTCAGGCAGTTCATAACTACAGTGCTATACCTAAAAATATTGCATAATACAAGAATGCTGACACAAAACAAAGTCTTCAGAACTGGACATGACCTTCTCATTGCAATAAGTTGTCCTTTTTCTTTTTTTTTTTTTTTTTTTATTCTTAGGTTACACCAAAATTTACAGTCATGAAAAGGTAATACACTTGTTAAGACCGTATCTGTGAAACAAGAAGAAACAGGTTTTGGACAATAGATTGTTCAGGCTACTTACTTGAGATTATCTAACGCTAACAGTACATATGTCCATCTAGAATCTTGTCTAACCACAACTGACTCCATACCCAAAGTTTTTTAAGTGCAGAACAATCGTTAAGCACAAGGTTCTTTACCATCAAGTCAGAGTAATTCCAGAAAAAGCCACTTCCATTGTGCCCTCCAGCAGCCCACAGATGACAAGAGCTGGGGATGTCTACAGGTCCTATATGAATAATTCAGCAACAGCAACAACTCCCCACCACTGACAACCTCAACGTGCCAACACTCGGGCTCTGAAAGCAAGACATCTTCAAGAACTAAAGCACTCCTGGCCGAGCGTCCAACTGGCCGTTTTTGAAGAACTGGCCCTTTATTTATTTATTTATTTATTTTTAACTTGCACTTCTCCTACCTACGGGACAGGGATCAACACCCAACACACTGATGCTCTGGGATTTCTTCCAAAAACTTCCCCGCAAGGGCCACCTCTCACCCCACTGTCCCCTCCGGACCTTCCCGCACAGAAACAGCGTAAATGGTGAAAAAACCCCGCGGGCTCCGGGCACCCCCAGCCCACACCTCATCCGCCCACCTCCCCCATCCCCGGCGACTCCCCCGAGGAACCCCCCCAGCTCCAGCGCCCTCCCCCCGGGGACGAGAGCTGCTCTCTCCCCGGTGAGGAGGGAGGAGGAAGGGATGGCCGGGGCCCCCGCCTCTTCCCCCTCCTTCTCCTCCTCCTCCTCCTCCTCCTCACAGCGGAGGCGCTAGGCCCCGCTGCCCCACCGGGCCGCGCCGCCCCCCCGCGCCGCCCCGCCTCCGCTCCCGGGAGGCCGGCAGAGGGGGGGAAGGCCCGCAGCCGGAGGGCGAGGCGGGCCGGGGCGCCGGCTGCTGGTCTGGTGGGGGACAAACGCTCGGCGAAATCTCTAATGTAGGCACTCACGGCGCGATAAGAGCGCTTTTGCCTCTGCCCGGTCTTACGTGGCAGCTGGTGAGACGGTTCGTGCTTTAGCGGAAGGGCACCGGTGTGCTTCACCGCCTGCTGCTGTTATCACGCTACCCGTGGAAGAAAAGGCTCCCCGGTTTTGGCAGCGTGTGCCCAGGAATCCCCCAGACGCGGTTTGAAGGCGGGACTGCTACCGGAGGGGAAGGGGTGACCTTGCGGCTCCTCTCCCGCTGCCGAGGCCTCCCGGCCTGCCGGGGAAGGCAGGAACATTCCGAGGCCGTGCAGCGGCGGCTGGCCGGGAAGCTCCCTGCCAGTCAGGGCATCCAGGCTGGGCAGCTGCCCCACGGTGGGGTTTGGTTTTTTTTCCCCTAAGCACAAAACTGGCCACCTTTTGCTCTGGGAAGCCCCCGCGTTGTTCGACAACCAAAACCCAGTAGGAAAAAAAGCCTTTTGCATGGTGTTGAGAAGAGATTTCTGTGGATTTCCCTGTAAGGATTTGACCCAGACCAGTTGAAACACAGACTGTTAGCGCGTTTAGTCACGAAGCAAACATTTCTCCCTGTCCTCTTGGAGTACAGTTTCCAGATGGCAGCCCAAATTGATCCCCTTACAAACACAGCACAGGCCCTCTAAAGTAATGCTTCATATTTTGCAAATCGAATCTGCATTATCCATAATAAGGACATACTTTTTGGAGAATAAGTTCTCAGTCCCGTGGACTTGGTAAAGCCAGAAGTGCACCATTTATCGATCATTTTAACATAAATGTCAGTTCGTGTGACATTTAGAGAGATGAACTGCAGAACATCTCTATGGAAACAGTTTAGCTGTAGTGCATCCGAGAGGAACATCATCCCATATGATAATCACAAATGTAGCCTGGAAAAAAAGAAGTGCTTTTTATTCTAAAGGCAGTGTGAGTCTATGTGTTACATTATTCAGAAAAAAAGAAAATGTTAAGAAAAATGTTAATCTTTTACATTGAACTGCCTGCACATAGAAGGCAAGAGCATGCACAGTAAGGAGCCTAGCCTGAAACTTCATCCTTTCAAGTAAAGAGTGGTGTTGAGTTTTGGCTTCTGAAAAATCCTGATATTGAACAATATGTTTTCCAGAAATCCTGCCCTGGTTCCGTTTAGAAGGATGGATCTCAGAGGAGTCATCAGCAATCATTTCTAATTACTGTCCTCTATCCCACTTGAACTGATACTCACCTATTCCTCACTATTTCTTCAAACCATGTTGGTTTTGGAACATTGTTTTTCTCATTAACACAACAGTTGAAATGACACTGATGGTATGAATGAAACACCTCAAATATGGGCAGATTATGATTCATGCATTTGTGCTGTTTGGTTTTACTGAAATTAATAGGTTGTTGAAGATGAAAAGTATACGTGAAAAGAAGTCTATGAATGCACAGTGTTTACTAAAATGGAAAATGGCAACATTCATATTTCAAATTCCAGAGGCTTCTATGAGTATAACAAGTGTTCACTTAAAGAGTGTCTTTTGTTGCAAAATGCTCTACAAACCAGCACAGACAATATTTTGTTCTTTGCTGAATCGCAGCAACTTCTGCAGTCATAACTACAGTGGGAAGAACCAAACAGAGACATCTTGGAAAACTAAAAACATAAATGTCTTTAAATCCCTTATCTCAAGACTGAAATGACTGAGTGGAGCAAGAAGGAAGGGTTAGATGAAGAAATAGGAGATGTATTGCTTTAAAATACAAACCTGATACTTGTAAAAATTGACACCCAGTCTGGCATTTTGGAGAGAAACATACTAGCTGCTAGGTAGCTTTTCTATTAATAATAATAATAATAATATTGTATCACTGTGTTGGTACAAATGGTTTTCTCTGTGTTTTAATCTAGTTCTCCAGGTGTAGTATTCACTATCCCAAAAGGCTGTACTTAGTGAAGATTAAAGAAGGAAGAAGATCACCTACAAAAGAAGTTGTAAAAAAGGAGTATGAATAATAATTCCGACAAGAAGGAAGAAGCTGTACTTGGTAGGATTAAGAAGGATGCAAAGGTGAAAGGCTATAGAAGATTGCATAGGGGAGGATGATTTATGCATAAACCCTGTGAACAGGTTTTGAGAACTTTCTGGTGAATTTTTGTTACTTCCCAAAAAATGGGTTACTATCATCTTCCCATCTTCAGAGAGTTGAAAACAGAGCAGAGCATTTAAGTAGCCGGATGGTTGCCGGCACATGAATCAAAACACAGGAGCTTGTGACTGGTGGTCACTGGTTCAGTCCACTGGTCTCCCACAGGTTGGCCAGAGACTGCCTACTAGGGGTCTGGCGGCAGTGCTGCCCACTAGCTGCTTCAGAGTCTGTAGCTTGTCCAGCACCATCAGCAGCACCCTGGGTGACAGTCCTTCCCGCAAATACAAGTTGATCTGGTTTCTTCTACAAATACAGGTACAGACGAAGATGAATTTCAGAAGTTAAACAAAAAAAAAAGAGAAGACAACAATTGCAAATCTGCAATTCAACTCCTCATTCACATTTTCAAACTATACCTAGGAATGTCAAGGACTAGAAAATGCTTCTCAAATTCCCTTCTTCTGCTCATTGCTATTGTCTAATATTAGTTTTGATATTCCTGTGTTCCTAAACTTAGGCAGGGTTAACACTAGCCATGAAATGTAAGTATATAAAGAAATGACACGAGAAGTTGAGTTTAATGGGTGCAGATGGCATTACCACAGATATAGTTTAGAGCAAGGAATAAGTACAGAATCTAACTGACATTACAGGCTAAATATAGGTAGGCAAAGTGCAATAACCTAGGCCAGAATTTGGTCAGACAGATAATGTTGTTCAGTCTATTCTTTCAAAAAATTGGTCTTGAATATTTTATGACCACAGAGAAAGTACCCTTTCAGCTCATTAATGCCCTTTAGTGCCCTTCTGCAGCTTTGGTTTGGTAATGATTCCAGAAAGAAGAATACTACCCACCTGAACAACATTTTCTTTGTCTTTCCAAACAAGTTCATAGCCATTCCAGCCTTAATTATTTTGTGAAATCTCGTAGGGTGCTGGAGCTGTACACCACAAGAGCTGAAAAAAAGAATTTTTCTTGATATGTTACCTTTTAAAGATCCAAAATTAGAGGCAAATATCTGCCAAATTAACAAGATACTGAATCCTATTTAGTCGAATTCCTACCACCATCCACTCCAAAGAATGTAACAGTGCAACATGTAAAGAATGAGTTCTCCCTCCTGAACATGAAAAATAAAGGAAATATTATTGCTATCATCACATTTAGAAAGCCTCAAAAAACACTCAGCAGTCAACATTATGCATCAGTGGGTATACCACATTTTGATTTCAAAGCTACAAATGAAATGAGGAGTGAAGAACAATTCTCCATATCCTTTTATAATTTCCTGCAGATAATCTTTAAAGAGTTGCAGTAGGAAGATTATGTAATAGATTTCAAAATTGTCATAGCAAAGGAAAGCTGTTAGTAACTGGAATGGACTGTTTTGGCACTGCTTGATTGTAGTGGACAGGTCATGGTGCTGTCTACCTGCAAGAACTGGGCATTTGAAAACACCTGTTGCAGTGTGATACATCTCCAGTGCAAGCAACTCTGTGCCATTAGCAATATAAAGTAAAATCCCCCCAAATAATTCAAAGATACTTGGAAGAATTATAGTGGAGTAAAAGCTTCATGCTGAATTATTTGCTGTCAAAATCAGTGGTAAGTCAAAATGGAATCCAGGAGGTGTAATTTTTTTTTTTCATTATTTATCTTTAAAGGGGAGAGCCTAGCTTAGACATTTCAAAAAATTTCTTCATGTGTATGTGTAAATATGCAATATGGGTGAAATTCTGCTCTCAGGCTGCAATACCCACTTACCTTTATTTACCCTGGTTTTAGCCATATAACTTTGCTGATATTTTGCACTCACTTTGCACCGGTATTAAGTGGGATATAGGAGGCCGTTCTTACTGTGAGCCATGGACAGTGTCTATTGGTCAAATGGGCTGCAAAGCTGGTACCTCTCACTAATGACCCTCTTTCAGAGGGACCCTCAAACATCTAAGGCTGATCTAATAACATCCATCTCTGGCAACTTCTTTAAAGCACAAGAAATGTTAAGCAGCAGTAGCCACATCTTTACTGACTTTATTGATACATGTGTCTGGAACTTTTTTAATTAATCTTTGTTTGGGATATGTCCCTCCAGTCAAATTTGAACTAAAAAAAAAAAAAGAGAAAACTTAAGTGGCCAGAGAAATTTCTTACAATCCCTGTTCCTCCTAGAACTTAGATTTGGAAAAAGCAGGTGATATGAAGGCTCTTTTCCTGGTAATACGCACAGATGCTGAAATCTTAAATTAATAGTACACGTTTAAACAAAAAGCAAAGTGACAGACAGTGAAAAAACCCACTCACAAAGTTTATAAATTCCAATTGGACCCATCTGAAACATAAACTAATTCCTTAACTGTCTGTTCCCCTTAGTATTAATAATGGATAAGATAATATCTCCATTAGCTTGAATTACAGCAAACATATATATTTTATTATTTTGTACTTAGACTAGGCAAGGAGTCAGAAGTCAGAGCTTTGCCAGTGTCTCACTGCTTAACTCTGCACAAGCCCTTAACTTCTCTCTGTTTCAACTTTTCCATTCGTATAGTGACTATGCTATGCCTCGTTTTGGAAAGCATAAATAGGAAACACTCCTAAGCTGTTTAATAGCATTTTAAAATCCACTAAGTGTTTTTCATTTCTCATCACAAGAACATATGATTCCCAAAAGTTCTAAAATTCAGGGGGGGAGTATTTTAAAATTTTAAAACAAAACATAACAAAAAAACCCCAAACATGAAAAATGGGAATTTCTTCAGTACATTTACATGCAGTGCACTAGAGGGCCCTCAGGAGTTAGAAATGGATGGAATGCACTTTTGGAAGGCACATACTTCACAGGACTTTTCATTACAGAATTTAAAATAGAAGCTGCTGGGGTTTTTTGTTGTTGTTGTTGTTTTGGTTTGGTTTTTTTTTTATAAAATGAGGTTCATGTAAGTTTATAGCAGTTCATATGCAAACCACCTCTCAGTACAGTTAACTTCCAAACAGTATTTAGCTTGGAGTGAAATACCTAAATGGGAACCATACTTAAAGCTGAAATATGTGCTAGAATACTTTGAGATCGTCAGCTTTTACTAAGTTACTTTTGTTAACCTAAGGAGTTTACCAGAACGAAGGATGTGTCAAGCTGAATAGGTAAGAGATTTTATATTTTTATAGCACTATATATACACAACATGCACTTATTCTATCTTTATTTCTTTGCAAGGATATATAACCCACTGTCATTTTATTTGAAAAACTATAGCTAGATCCTATCTATGGCTTCACAAGAGTGAAGAGAATTAATCAGCTTTCATCTTTAATGGGTGTTTATGAATTATGTGAACTATATTCATATTCAACTAGGAAAATTTGGCACTGGTAATATATTTTTATTAGTTAAATATGCACATATTTGCTACTATACTTACTGGTGGTTAATATTGTATAATTTATAGCATTTTCATAACATGAGGATTAGTGAAGACTTTGTCTCATAAGAAAAAGATGATAATGATCTGGGTTTGACAAGCTTTTCTTCTAATGCTGGAATACAACTAGCTGAGATTGCAAATTGAGCCTGTAGTTCATGATTTTGGTGTTTAATTTATACTGTAATAAGAAAGTGAAAGATGTATCCTGACAAATTTCTAGATGCATACTGTATCATCTGGAACTTCTATCTCAAAAATATAGAACGACAGATGCCATATGTGAATAACAAAATGAAATACTATTTTCTTTTTGCAGTTCGCAAAGGAGGTCCTTCAGATCTTTTAGACTACAAGTCAGTAAACTTTGCTTACGCAACTGGCTCCATTCATTCTCTGAAGCCAATCACTTCCCCTGTGGTTGCTGATAAGAATTTAACGGCTTGAGAAGGTGGAGTGTCAGCATCCTTAGTGCTAAACACATTTCCAGGCATATCAGTAGCCTCTGTCCATCACCCATGCTGGAAGCTATTTGGAAAAGGAGAAATAGAAATCAAGAAGGGAAATCATGCATCATCATCCTGGCTGGAATGTACAGAAGACTTTATGCTGTTTTCATCATGTTGATTCACTAGAGAAATGACCACCTTTGATCAGCCAAGTAAAATAAAAAACTTGTTTATTTGCTGCCTGTGCACCCCATGGGTGCTGAGGCTCTGGACTTGCAGGCGCCCAAGGACAAGGAGGAATCTGCTAGTGGGCACCGTATGTGTGATCTACCTGGGATTCCTCATCAGTCAAGTGGGTCATGTTTTACCCCAGCACAAAGGAGGACACCAAAATATTGGTTCCAGAAGTCTCCAAGATGCAGCCCAAACTCCTTTTCTGGGCATCCCACTGGATGGCACCCTGTCACCACCCAATTTCCAGGAACCCCAGCTTGGTAGCAATGGGACCTTGCTGCCACCCAATGTAGTTTATATCACCCTGCGGTCCAAGCGCAGCAAGCCTGCCAATATCAGAGGAACGGTGAAGCCAAAGCGCAGGAAGAAACATGCAACCCCTTTGTCCTACAGGCAGCGCTTTCCAAAAGACACTTTTATGAGCCGGGAAGAGGCCTTTGCCCAACAGCCAGGGAGGGCAACACATCCTGCAGGCACAACGGGAGCAGCAATAGCTCTGGAGGCAAGAAAGCACCAGCTGGATGAACACAGGCATAAAGGAATGGCAGTCAGGGAGAGGGGTCACCAGAGACCTGGGGGGATTTCTGGAGCTATAAAGGCACAGCCCCAGCCTGAGGAAAGCAATATCAGGATTTACAGCGAGAGCTCTCCCTCTTGGCTGAGCAAAGACGACATCCTGAACATGCGCATGCTGGCAGATTCTCAGATAGAGAGCATCCAAGAAGTACCTTCTCACAAAGCAGTCCTGGTAGTATTTGCGAGAGGTCCCAGCACCCCAGGAGCTGCTTGTAATCAGGGACGCTGTGGCATCGTCAAAAGACCCCTCGATATGAGCGAGGTGTTTGCCTTTCATTTGGATAGGATCTTGGGGCTGAACAGGAGCTTACCTTCTGTAAGCAGAAGATCGGAGTTCTTCCAAGGTAACACATTCCTATGGTTTTCAGCTTGCAGGTGGGGTGCTGAGGTTTCCTTCGCCCTCCCGCATTAACCATGGGGCAGCAGCTGGCACCCTTAACTCCTGTGAGCCTGAGAACTAACCCCATCATTACAGGGAAGTAAAGCTGGTATCTGTGTGTAACTTCTGCAGCACAATTATCCTTTCTGATGGACACAGTACCCCAACGTTTAGATCAAATACCACTGAGCTGCTGAGGGAAGTAACAGTTTCCCTTCCACAAGAGGCTGGAACGAGAAAAAGAGAGGGAGTTATCTGTAGATTGCATGGCATTGTACAGACTGCCTGAAGTGAAACTGGTGAAAAATTCTAGAATGCCCTGTGATTCAATGGGTATTTCTGGTTTTTTTGTTGTTGGTGGTGTTTTTTTTTTTTTTTAAAGTTTTCTTATCTTTTAGAATTGACTTTAATAAAATATTGTTGAACGTAAGCACAAGAATTTGTCTCTCAAGCAGTAGGAAAGGGCTTTTATATTTAGTCAGATAACCTACTCAGTGAGGTAGGGAACCTTCTTGCAAATGCTTGATGCTAGTTTCATGGTACTAATACCTCTGGGAACTGGAAATTTTACAAAAGTGCATTCATCTCCCCTGGTAATTAAAAAAAACCTAAACAAACTACATTTCAGTGAATCCTGCTGTACCTTTTGAGGTTCACTGCCCACATCTATATATCATGCAAAGAAATATACACAGTAAATATCTCAATACATCTGTTGCATGATTGGTATAAATTTTTCAATTAGAAGTTTGATTTTTAATCTTTTGTGAAATTAAAGGTAGATTTCAGACACAGTGTGAGTTAGAAGTCTACTTCTAACATTTCTATCTTGTTAAATATGTCTTCAGCTTAACTGCTGGTTTTGTACAGTTACAAATCACAGTCCAAAAATACTACATTGCATTTTAATGAATCATTGGTAAAGTGGCTAGCTATGTTTTTGCTGTTCATTTCTTGGTGCTGCAGTTAGCTTGTACCAAATACTTTTATATCAGTCTGTTCCTTAAAAAAAAAAAAAAGTAATGTGGGAATGACTTTCTAAAGTTTGACAGCAGGAAGACAACCCAGTGATCTCCAATTTCTTCCTGCTTTGTAACCTTCCTTCTGGCAGCCTATACAACAATGTGAATGAATCTCTAGGAACAACAGTTTGGAGGCTTCTGAATATTATTCATACTTGCAGAGCATGGAAGATACATTATGCCTCATTTATTTTTTGGAACAAGATTTATTGCTATAGAGCTGTCATAAGGCATTAAGGTAGTTTGGCTGGAGGAACTCTGCACAGTGTGGCTGTGCGAGATGACAGACTGCAAGCCTCTGAAAACTGCTATTAGCCTAATTGTGCATTGTGTTGCTCAGTGTCTGTCACCTTACAGTATGTTTTGGACTGTCTGGGACAGAGAGTGTCATTCTGCCCTCTTTAATTTTCTTTTCCTCATAACTGGCTATGTTCCTATTGCAAGAAGAGTGTTGCTAGGTGATGAGAAGAGAAATAACATTATTTTGGTCTCACTTCATTTTTTCCATCTAAAGGGTGAACAGAGCATTTGGAACAGTTACTGTACCTTGTCTCTCTCCATTTCTTTAGCCTGGAAATATGCTGGAGCTCGGATGCCTAATATCTACTTGAGCTCATTACTATTTATATGCTTGTGTTTGGTACAATCTGGAAAACATCTGTGTTGAGAAAATGAGCAAAAATATATTCTTAAAAATAGTATGAACAGCCATCTCATTTCTATAACCCATATGCATTTAAGATAAGATTAGGTGGGCACTGTAAAGTTTTTTCAGGGTGGCTTGTGTGAATCATGGTTATTCATATGGGAAAGCAAACAATGCAGGATTAGAGACTCTGCATGTGTGTATGAATGTACACAATTTCTGGGCTGACATATCTCTCTCCATGACACATCCCTTTAGCTTGCCTCAGCTGTGATGTGATCTAACAAGACATGTTTGATGTAGCATTAAAATCTTAAAAAACGGGCTTTTCAAAACTGTCATTCATTTTGTCAAAAGCGGTTTCAAAGAACCGCTTAGTAAATCCCTGTACAGGTTCCGTTTCCCCTATTCCCATAAATCCCCCACTGTTTGTTTTTTGTTTGTTTTTTTTTTTAGTCTAGCAAAATACTGTATACAAGTCCTCCGTCTGCTGCCCTTGGCTTCCATAGTTAATTGTAAACCCTTTTAAAGTGTTAACTTTTTTTTTTTTTTATGGTTTAGCTTTTTTTTCCATCATGGATGGAAAAATCAGGTATGATAACTCTCTCTCATATTTTTTGCAATGAATTGGCTGAACGTAAAAAGCCTGGGGAGTACAGGTGGTTAAAGCCCTTCTGAGCTCCGTATTACAGTCTAAGAGAGCATGATTCTGGGCCTATGCAAGCAGTCATTCATTACTCTCATTGCTACCTACAAGGTGTGAAAAATGTCAGGAACTCCAAAACACCTATAAACAAACAAGGATAAGCCTGTAAAACAACAAGAAATAATCATAAAACTGTGTCTATCATGGAGAAAATGGAGGCTGACCCTTGCATGTCTGAGTTTTGGGATGGTCACATTAATACCACAGGACTGAGAATCTTCATTTTTTTGTTCACTGTAACCTAAGGCACAGAAGAAACATAAGTGACCTTGCTTGGTGTCACAGCCCTACCTTAATTAATTTGCGCAGAAGCTAAGTGAAATGACTGCACGTATTGCCTCTAGCTTGGCAACAGGATTCAGAGGGTAGGATGATGCCAGTGTATGTTAGGGCTTGAGGTACAACCTGAGCAACATGGGCTGGAGCGGGCTTGCTTCTGTGTTGCAGCTGACAGCTGTAGGGATAGGACTCTGGCTCCTTGGATCATAGCAACAAGGCTGAGCTCTTTATTCAGTTTTTGGTACAAAATGCGCAGCTATTGCTATGTAGTTTTGTTGCGCCACTTGCTGAGGGCCTGAACTACTACATGCTGACAATCACCCATCTTCCCCCCTGGTTTTCTGGTATTGTAAGTTTGGCTAAATGTGTTTTATCCTGTACTGAGAAGAATAAGCACAGGCGTACTCAGTTTGGTTGGTCTTTTTTTAGCTAAAGATTAAACCCACTATTTGCTCATAACCACTTTTATTCCTAAAACATGCAAGAAACTCTTCCTTTGAGTAACGCCTTTCATGGTTGGTTTAGTGCAAACAGATGAATGACATGATAGATAGCTTCACTGGTTGTACTTGTCATTTTGCTTTACTGGCCTCTACATGATGATAAACGGAGCTGTAGGTTTTTCCACATTATACCCTGCACTATCAGCCTGCCCTTGCATTCCCACCAAAAGTTATGCAAAAGCAGCCAAAGATATTAGGAATCACTAATGTCAGGGCACAGAATAGGAAAAATTAAACACTGCATTATGCATTCAGAATGCTCTAAAATGTTTCAATTTATCTGTCCTGTTTTCTGCCTAAAAACCCAAACAACTTACACCATGGTGTTGTACCTCTCAGAAAGGTACCAGAGGGTATATTTCCAATATTCTCTTTGGTAGAGAAGTTCATGTATAAGCAATAATGCAGTCCACAGTCTAGAGAGCAACTAATGCATGTTTCATGCATTCCTTAATTCTGACATCCATATGAGTGCAGAAAAGAAACCTTGCAAATAAGGTGCAGAGAGAAGAAAGAAAAATACCTAACTTCTCCCTGCTTTGTCCCTTCTATTTTCCCTCAGAACTTAAACTCTAAAATTCAAGTAATGCTCTGTATATCAGTCCCTCTCATCTTTCCACACTAAATTACCCTCTTCTGCTAATACATGGGCAACTGAACTGTTTCTTTCAAATGTAGCAGTGGTAAGCTGTACTGCTTTGCAGTGAACAATGAGGAGTTTGAGAAAGGGCTTTAACAGGTGCTTAATGCCTTCTTTGCCTCAGTCTTTAATAGGGGGACCAGTTATCCTCAGGGTACTCTGCCCCCTGAGCTGGAAGGCGAGGACAAAGAGCAGAATATACCCCCCATAATCCAGGAGGAAATAGTGACCTACTACACTGTCTGGACACTCACAAATCTATGGGACCAGATGGGATCCATCCAAGAGTACTGAGGGAGCTGGCAGAGGTGCTTACCAAGCCACTCTCCATCATTTATCAGCAATCCTGGTCAACAGGGGAGGTTCTGGATGACTGGAGGCTTTCCAATGTGATGCCCATTTACAGGAAGGGTCAGAGGGAGGATCCAGGGAATTACAGGCCTGTCAGCTTGACCTCAGTACCAGGGAAGATTATGGAACACTTTGTCCTGAGTGCACTCACCTGGCATGCGCAGGACAAGCAGGGGATCAGGCCCAGTCAGCATAGGTTCATGAAAGGCAGGTCCTGCTTGACCAACCTGATCTCCTTCTATGACCAGGTGACCCGCCTACTGGATGAGGATGTTGTCTACCTGGACTTCAGTAAGGCCTTTGACACTGTCTCTCATGCCATACTCCTTGAGAAGATGGTGGCTCATGGCTTAGACAAGTGTACTCTTCATTGAGTAAAAAACTGGCTGGATGGACAAGCCCAGAGTGTTGTGGTGAATGGGGTGAAGTCCAGTTGGCAGCCGGTCACAAGTGGTGTTCCCCAGGGCTCAGTTTTGGGGCCAGTTCTCTTTAATATCTTTATCAATGATCTGGACGAGGGGATTGAGTGCACCCTCAGTAAGTTTGCAGACAATGCCAAGTTGGGAGGGAAGGTTGATCTGCTCGAGGGTAGGGAGGCTCTGCAGAGGGATCTGGACAGGCTGGATTGATAGGCTGAGGCCAATTGTATGAGGTTCAACAAGGCCAAGTGCCGGGTCCTGCACTTGGGTCACAACAACCCCACGCAGC
>JAVJGG010000054.1:6831977-6856322 GCA_035590195.1 Aviceda cuculoides
TTCCCAGGCATGCTTCTCATCCTCACACCTGCAAACTGGTCAACACACTCCTTAACTTAGTTTCTCAGGCATGCTTGTCATTCTTTCTTGTTTTCTCAAGGGAACACTGTAATCTTGTCAAGATCAATATCCTCCCCAGGCCCCTCGGTCCAGCTGAGGTCCTCCACACAAAAATAATAGATCAGACTTTGTCCTGAAGAAAGCTGTGACAATTCTCAATGCTTATACAGACTTTCTCCGACTGGCTTGGAAAAGAGGCTTGGCCAATAGTTGACCTGACTTGGTTAAAGTCATCTACGATGTAGGTGATGGAGCCAGAGCAAGAGAGATGGGAAAATGGCTAGGATTTCCCAAATTAATTTCCTAAATACTTATTCAGGCACCTCAGTAGAAGAAGCCTGATTTTCAGGAGCACTCGGCACTTTTTTTCATCCGAGGAAAGAGTGTGGAGCATGGTGATGATAAAGGTAGTACTGATCCTAGTGAGAGAGAGGGACTGATGTTCCTAATGGAAGGACACTTTCTGTGTTCCTAAGAAAACATTGGACAACTGGGAGGGAAGTTAAAGAGGTGGTGGAGCTGCACATTGGGTTGGCTTGAGAAGGACTACCTTGTATGTGCAAGCCATGGCAGAGAGAAGATTGAGTACACTCTGGTTTTGGAGAGGAGTTTTTCTCTTGGACTTGATTGCATGTGGGGCCTATCATGCTCTGTTGGCAAATACAAGATGAATTACTGCTAAGTATGGGGAAAGATAATTTCTTACCTGTTGTTTTAGATCACTGAGCATCCTTTGAACAAGTTGCTTTTTGATTCAGTTGTATGGAGACCTGTTTTCAACAGTTCTTGCTGCTTACAGATGGAGCATTCACATTAGCAGCTTTTACCTTGCCGTTGGCACTGACACCAGTTTTCTGTGCTATTCTCTGTCTGGTTTGCCTCTGGAGAAGAAAGTGCCATGGATCTCATTGCCTTCATTCAGGTTTCTGAAAGCTTCTTTTCAGATGCATCTCTGGCTCCATGGGCATGTGGAAGACAAAGAGACAGTTTAGGCTGCATTTAACTATGTCATAAATTGTGCAATAGTGTGGGCTTTAGTTTCATTGACCTGCGAGATGAATATAAATAAATTTAAATCTTTATACATGTTCCAATACTTGCTATTTAGTAAATAGCAGCTTTGCAGTTAAATGGTTCCTCCTCTCTGTACCAAGACGTCATATTTTGGTCTTCTGTCTACACCCAAAAATGTAAAGGATTTCTTTGTTCTAACGTGTGTACAGGCCACAGTCAGTCCTGGGTCCTTGACCATTTAAGGCAGTGGCAGCATTGCATCAGCAATGAAAAGGAGAGTTCTACTTTCCTAAGAAGATAGATAGGCCTGTTACTTGATACTGGGTGAAATATATTTGTCAATTCTTATACTAGGAGAACTCATTTTACATTCTTTGCTGAGGTTTCTTCCCACTAAGAAGTCTGAACACTTGAATTCACCAAAGCTAAGGCCCTTGGCTTCATTTCAGGGAAGAGCAGAATATTCTTTACAGAGAATTATAGAGTGTAGCCAAAAGAGCTGCTATACAAAACAGATCTCATGTTATACCTGGGTAAAGGAAAAATACTTGTCAAGGTGTTTATTCATGCTAAGCTCACACTCTCTAACATTCTCATATATCATTTCAGAGGTGTGAAATCATACATTATAGGCCTAAAATACTAAATATAACAAAATAAATCCACTTTGAGTATAGGATTTGTAGTGTTTCTATGCCCATTATGCAGAAAAAATACTTTGGCATAAGTTTTCAGCTCTTGTAAATCATCATCAGTTCACTGGAATCAGAGGGAAATTACATCCTTGATTAACAGAGGCATTGTAGGCTCTTAATCTACTTATAAACTTTTTAATAGTCTGATTTAGTGTATGATTTTGTACATTAATCTCCTGCTTCAAACGGAGAAAGCTTTCTGTACACTGAAGATGCTTATAATGTCTGTGCTTCTTCCATTCCTATGGTGGGTGGTTTTATAAGTGGAATAAGGCCACATGAAATGAAGGATTTCAAGTTATTAGCCCCTGGCCATTTTTCCTGCCACATCTGTAAAATGGTATAATTATTGATGCTTAGGCAATGTCTAAAGATGATCAAGTAAGTCTGACAGTATTGCACTATACTAATGATCTCTTTTTCCTTTTTCAGATGGTCAAGCCTGTCCTGTTATTCTCTGGGATTCCTCACTGAGTCCAACAGATGATAATACCCATTCATCAGTGAGATTAACCTGGGGGCGATATCAGCAGCTATTGAAGCAGAAATGCTGGCAGAATGGTAAAGTTCCCAAAGCTGAGTGGGGCTGTACTGAAATCCATCATCATGAGTGGTCCAAGATAGCACTCTTTGATTTTCTTCTGCAGGTAAAACATTTACCGAATGCAAGTATCTGCCTCAAAAGTTACATGAGCACACATGTGACTCCTCGAAAAATCACTTTAGTTTATTTCCTTTTTTTAAATGGGGAAGACATGTATTTGCACAGTTTGAACTTGTTTCTGGTTGTTTCTTATGATTAAAAATATCGAAAATGCAACTTATAATCAGGGAATGAGATCTAATTTTCTAAAAAAGAAAGCAAAGGCTCTTTGTCTTGAGACTTGTTTTACCTCACCTTGAGGCCAGCATACTGTTTCTCCTTGACTCCTTTCTCCAAACATAGTTCTTGCCTATGTTCACAACTGTAAAACACGATTTTTTACTGTGCGGTCCTTCCCACACCTCCCCAGCCCCCAGGGTTGATTTAAGTGGCTTCAGTCAGCTGAAATCTGGATCAATATAACAGCTGTAGTGGCTAATTTTTTCTTCTTTTTAAAAATCTAGCCAGCAACTTAGTAAGGAAAGAGCAGAGCAGGAACTGATGAATGACATGGCTGCTGTTCTTCAATTAGGTATTGCACATAATCATTAGCTCTCCAAATAACACCAAACTAGGGCTCTGACCAGTGGTGTCATAATATGTGGCTACAGTTACAGCAATTATGTATTAGAATATTAATACACATAGTGTATTAATAAGGACTGAACTGAACCACCTGTCTGGAAGCTAATTTTATGGCTTCCTGAGATATGGCACTGCTTCCAATTGTCCTTGTCTGCCAGACAGGTCCAGGTGACTGAGCCTCCTGTAGCACTTACTGGTTTATTTAAAACTGCAGCAAGCACTAGCTTTATGCACTGTGTTTGGTTGTTCGCATAATTCAGTTTTTTATAGAGTCACATTTCTTGAAATATAAAAATCATGACTTGGCTTATGCATAGCCTATCCCTCTCCTTCTCAGTCCTGTTCCAGGATGAATGGATGTTTCCAATTTTTTCTAAGTTACATTTTTGCAGACTTGTTATGTTAAACAGAACATTCAATTCTTCTCTTAAAATAGATTGTCACTTGTCTACGGACTCCATCTTTAGCCTCAGTATGTGCAAGTCATTCTTAGAAACTGGTATAAAGTCATATGTGGATTATTCTGATGCTAAACATAGTAACGCCTCTATAGGAATAGTACAGATTGTGTCAGAGTTAATGTTTTCATACCATTGTCTTCTTGTTGAACAGTTTAAAAATTCTCATGAGTTCTGTGTTGATTTCTAATTTTAAGGTTTTCCAAGACAAGTTTTTAATCTTCATAATAGAACTCCTATTATCCAGAAGGAACAGTCAGTTAAAGTAAGATAAAACAGGATTGAACTGTACCAACAGGATTGAATTTTACATGACAAAGAAATTACTCTTATAATAGTAGCTGGTATCTGAGTGATTTATACCTCCAGCTGACTACCAGTCAAGAATGTGCATGCCAGAAAGTGAGTGGAAGTGGGTCTTATGCTTCTTAAAGATTAAAATTTTATCTGGGTACACTCAGACTTAACTTTGAAGTTTATCAGCAGTAGAACATGAAGACTATAAAACAAAAAAATGCCAAGAAGGGGTTCTAAATTTAAAACAAAAATATAAAAAAATCAGTGCTTCATGAGTCATTCAGAAATAAAGAATAATGGTGAAAAGTATTCTCTATTAAACATACTTCCCTCAGAAGAATGGGTTTGGTGCCCATAATAGATGTTCCTAATCTCTGGTTTCAAATGCTATAAAACATAGGAGCAGGCTGAAAAATGCTTGTAGCTGGCCTTCACTTGCTTTCTGCAAGAACTCAAGTAAAATAAGGACATGAAATGTAAAATGTCAGCTTTAATTTTGGGGGTTTGGACCTCTCATGTACATAAATATATGACAAAAAACAATGCTAAACTATTAAGTTTGCAGCATCAATACCAGAATGTCTCATCATTCTGTCTTAACACTGGAATGATGTAAGACATTATGAAGAGGTTGTCTGTAAGAACATGAACTCATCTATTTAATGCATGTAATGAAGTGTGGTGCAGATGAATTAGGACTATACATCAGAGGATTCTGTCTAGAAGGACTCTGCTTCACTTTCTGGCAAAGCCTTTGGATGAGTTGAATGGGAGATCCCATGAGCTAGAAGACTGCAAGCAAGAGGGGCTTTAGTGCCTGCAGATGCTCAATGCTGCTTATGAGAAGAGAAAGAGGGAGAGAAATCTGTTCCTTTCCTCAGAATTTTCACATCTGGAAACAAACACTGCCACCAAGACTGGTGGCAACAGTACTGCATAAGAAAAAACAAAACAACTCTGAGACTTTCATTTGATGAACAGAATTAGGAGGCCTTTTCAATATGCAACAAAGTTCTACATGGGGAAAAGAATCCTAACACTTCATTTCACTGGGGTGTCACAAGAATAAAATTGTAATTTTAGAAGGCTTATGTGAACATTAATGCTTTTATGCTTAGAACAGTTTGAAGAGTTAACAGTGTACAACAAACAAAGACAGAAAAAAGTATTTACCTTTGATAAACTTATTAAGTTTAAACTTAAACTCATTAAGCCTTAGATGCACCAGACCAGACTTCCACTTTGTAAGCACCTGTCATCTGGAGCAGGGCTGCTCACTGGGGAGACGAGCTGGAGCCAAGGGCAGCCCCGTGGCGGGCAGAACAGGCAGGGCCAGCAGCGGGAGAGGCAGCCCAGCAGGAAGGGTGGTGAAAGCCATGGGTCCCATCGATAGCCCAGCAGGCATCAGGCACAGACAAGGCAGGAAGCCAGCCCAAAGGCCAATGAGAAGGAAGCCCAAGCAGCAATCCAGAAGCATCAGGTATAGCAGGACAAGGAACAGATACATCCCCTACACCCCCAAAAGGGCTCAAAAGAGGGCTGAGGTGCCAGGCCTGAGCTTAAATGGGGCTCCTGGGCCCACAGGCAGAGGGGGGGAGTGGTGTGTGTGGAGGTCCCAGGTGAGGCTGCTTTAGGGTAATTAAGGTCTATTTGTGCACTCAGGACTCTGGCAACGTTGTCTATTTACTCTCATCTAGTCAACAGGGGTAGAAGCACTTTCAAGGAGTGATTTATCCTTCCTGTATTAGATGGTTATCCTAAAACAGCATCCTTTGCTCTGGGGATGCCTCATTCTTGTCATTGTTTATGAAAGGGAACTTAAATGACTAAGTCAGAAGTGATGCTTAACATTTACACCGTGAAAGTTAGACCACATGTATTCCTTCCAGCTAAGTGCTGTGTGATGAATAAGGGAGGGTTCACATAGGAAAAAATAGCCTAGACCATCATGTCATTAAAGTATACACCACAGTGCAACTCAGGGAGCCTGCTCTGTGATTATAAATGCCCTCTTGTATTTTGTAGCTTTTGATGGTTTGCTGTGCCCCTGACTAATCTTCTCAATTATTTTGCATAATATTAGTCTAATAGGTCCTACAAAATGGAGACCCTCTGTGTGTGTCAGCCTGTGCTATTTCTATTGTTTTCCAGCAGAGAAAATGTAAAAAAAACCCTACAGACTTCTGAAAAATAAGGAATTATATTCACCATCTTGTTATTCCAGTTACACAGTTGTATTGTTCCACTATTTTCAAGAATTTCTACTGACATAACAAATCGTGGCTATAAAATGGATAAAATACACAGTCTGAGAAATTGCTTCTATCAGTACGTGAAGTATGGGGGCCAGGTCTTCAATGCCATTCACTGCTGACTTTAATTATACTTGTCCTGAGCTTGCTTTCCTGTCAGCTGTGTTAGTGAATGATGTCTTACAGTGACGATTTGCCCCAATACTTTGGTATTGCTTTCACTTGGCACTCTACTGTACTTTGTTTTAGATCTATAATCGACTAGACAGAAACTGCTGTGGATTCAAACCTCTCAAGGAAGATTCCTGCATGCAGCAAGGACTGAAGCTGAAATGCAGTGATCAGGATGCTGTTGACCTGACACACATAGTTCAGAGAAGGCATGACCGAAGGCATTTGGCCTTTATAGACAATAAGGGCTTCTTTGACAGAAACGAGGACAATCTTGACTTCAAAATACTACAAGGAATCAATGAGTAAGTTTTGAGTTATTAATTTTGTAAAAAGATAGATAGTTTCTTCCCAGTTTGAGCATGAAACACCAAGTTACTGGAATAGATACCATCAGTCCAAGACATTTACAGGATGTGTCTAAAAATGTTTGCGTAAACCCACTGCTGTAAAAGATGCAATTAACATGCATATGATTAGGCATGCATGGACTTCCTTTGCTGAGTTGCAGTCTATATTCATAGAATTGATTGCTAAACCACAACATAAATATTGCAATTCAGAGTGATGGCAAAATTGATTAATTTCTTTGTGCTTTTACAGATTCCCTGAATCTGCAGTTTCAGTGCTGAGGAGCCAGCGTTTACGTGAGAAGTTGCTTCAGTCTTTGTTCCTTGACAAAATATACTGGGAGAGCCAAGGAGGCAGAAAAGGAATTGAAAAGCTTATTGATGTAATAGAAAGGAGGTCCAAAATTCTTCTTACTTACATAAATGCACATGGAGCCAAAGTATTGCCCATGAATGAATGAAGCAGTCTTGTTTCTATCTGAGAGATAACCTTAAAAAAAATTTGTATGAGGCAAAAACTGACAGTAAAATTGATTTAATTCATAATAAAATAATTCAGGCTTATTTAATTTTTTTTTCCCAGCTTTCAAGTTTATTTTTAAATAAGAAATCTTATATGGTTTAAAAGCAACATTTAAATGTCAGCTGCAGCTCGACACAGTGAAGTCTCTTCTATGTCACCAGTGAAATGAAATGAAAAACAACCAAATGGTACAATAAATAATGTAGTAATGTGTAGGTACCATGAACACTCCTTCTGTTAAACCATTTGAAAATTAGCAACAGGATTTTCAGTACATTAGGCTGGATTACTCTTACTTCCCTCACTGAAGTCTGTAAAAATTTTATAGCAAATTTAAATGGGAACAGAGATTTGTAAGCGCTTAATACACTGATGAAAACGGTCATCACATCTACCTGCTGAAACATATCTACTAAGGGAATTTCTCTTGTTGATTATGAATACTAAGAGGCCACCATTTCTAAGGGCTTCTTTTGGTTCATTTTATTTTGATCTTTTGAAATCTGAGGACCAAATTCAGCTCTTTTAAATGCAGAGGTGTTTGTACTGGACACGAGGGAAATGTAAAAACAGAGTGAGGAGAACATGGCTTTAAAATAATAATTAATTTGACAAATACGGTTTTCACCTGTCCAGTACAGAGTGCAATTCATCATGAGTCACTTGTTACAATGTACTATATTCAGTACAGCTTGTTTTGATGTGTGGGTGGATGATCTGATACTCTATTGATTAACTGGGTGTTACTCACAGAATTGTCCTTTATTACCACTATTTTTTAAAAAGAAATTCAGCTTTAGCTTTGCATGAATATGCTGCTAAATAAGTGTACATGTTTTGGTTTTGCAATATTCTTGACAATATTTTTTAGAATATTATCAAAAAGCAGACCTACTAAGAGTGTGAGTGTTGTAAAACTCAGCACAGAAGATGTTTGTGCTGCGTGCTCAGCTCTAGCCAGCAATTCAGGCTCTGGTTTTCCATTAAGATTGACCACTGTGGGGTGATGATTCTAGCTGATGGTTTGCCCCAAGTATTCCCACAGGTAAGGTTGTTAGAGAAGGTTGAATAAGCACCTTGGATTCTTAACCTTCCTCTGCTCCAGAAGTAAAATATCAACTGATATAGTCTATCATGACATATGCCTTCTACCTATCTGTTTAGAAAGACTCTTACTATCTTTCTAGTGAAATATCTATTATCTTCTTACCATGAGGTAATGGCAGAAGTTGAATACTTTCATAGCTATTCTTGTCTTTATGTATAGTAAAAAAAGTATAGAGCGTATAAGATTTTAAAATATTTTTGAAAGTGCCTGTGTAATGGTATTAATGAAAAGCTAAAATGTTTCACGTTGATGTTAATGTGGATGGGTGAATTCAATATTTTAAATAACTACAATTCCACCACAGCTAAAACAGATTTTCTTTCTTAGTATCAGAACAGCTATTAACAATAATTGCATTACTGGAAGAAATACATCTCATTATAGGCAGAGTTAAAGATACTTAGTAAAATTTTAAGAGCTTGTCCAACTAAATAATCTTTTATTTTATTCTGTCAGCAAAGGAAAGACAAATTTGTAAAAACTTCCTAGAACTGAACTATTGCCTTGAGAGGACATGTTTTAGAGTGCCTTGGACTTTTTAATAGCACCAAAGCAGAATTTTACAGGACTTTCATACTATCCCTTTGTTAAAATGTTGTAAATTATTAGCTGGGTAATTTCTATCACAGAAACAAAAATATTACTGTAGCTTGCACTGTGCACAGAGCCTAGAGAAAGAAATAATCCTCTGGATCCATTTCACATGTAGTTCCTGTTGCAGTAAATTCCACTCCTTGATGACCATTATGATCAATTTGTCTCATTTTCTAGCCTATCTCACAGTTCTCTTCCTGCTAGATACCTGCTCAAATGGATTATCACACGCTGCTGTGAGTGAGAGAAAGGCATGACTCTCAGCTGCACTGAACTTAGAAGAGGGCCAAGTGGAGGTACAAGAGTGTACCTGATCATGAACAAAAGTCCCATGAGAACTCTGTCTTCTGGCTTCTCCTCTTCTGTCTTTAGACTACACATCCTGATGCCAAGTCATTTCCCCACATTGCCCAGTTGCATTTTTTTCCAGAATTGACTCATTTCCCAAGAAGAGAAAGAAATCAGAGGTCAGGGAGTTTTTATCTTTCCAGGTTAGGTCATTTATTTTTATGGTGATAACTTGGTGCATTCTTCTCCATTTCTTCTGGACATGGACTAGTGTTTCCTTGAGCATGATGCATGCTTTTTTATTTGCCTGAGAGTTCAGTGCCAGCTCTTACAGGAGCAATGTAGTTGCCAGCTAGTAAGTAATTGCCCTGAAGCTGGCCTGGAGCACTGCGTCTTAGAAGTCCTGAGTTTAGGAGGTCCAAGTAGTCATGATGATGTGCAGTACTTAAAAATTTGACCAAGCATGAAAAGCATAACTGTAAAGAGCAGATTTTCTGGAGACAAATCCTGCTGCAATGCCCTTAGGAAATGAATGGTGTTTTTTACTAGACATTTTTGGTGGCAGAGGCATACAAATGAAGTTGTCATTAGAGCTAATCTGCAGGGTGAAACAATAGTTAGATTTACATAGAAAATACAAGGGGAAGAATAGGTGTATCTCCCCGTGCTGTCCAGTATGGACCAGACCCGCACAGGAGGGCACTGTCTTCTCAGAACTGCTGCAGGGACCAGTGAGTCCAGAGCAAATGGCCAAGGCAGACTGAGCTGTGCCACTGCTGCACACTTTACACTTTCCAAGGGCAAAGAAACAATTCTTTCTCTGAAAGTCTGAATTGGTGTCTAGGGCAAGGCGTTCTGCAGCCTGCTCTCACCTTGCAATGGTGCCTCAGCATTGCACTGCACATTGCTGGAGGCCTTGCTTTCTGTGCTGTGTTAACATGCCATATTTCTTATGTGTACAAACATTCTCATAGTCTTCAGGGAAGTCAGGAGAGGCTTTATGAGACTGGGCAGTGGGACTGGACTGTAAATTGCTTCTAATTCTCTAATGTTGATAACAAACTCCGGAAAGTGCCTTTTCTCCATAGTGTTTATCCTGTTGCTGTGGAGCTTGGTACTTGAATCCAATATTGTTAATCATATAAAGTATGATTGCAGTAGTGCTTATGAGTACATACTAGCCAAGTTCTAGGGTTTTTTTACAAAAATGAGGAATTCTGTATTTTTGAGTGCATTTGCATAAATGCTCCAGTAAAAAATACAAAAGAAGCACTTTGCAGAACTTGTTTATTCGCTGCTACTACATTCAATATATCTGCTTTCCCTTCAGTAACAGGAGTAAAGTTTATTCAGAAATCAGTCCACTTCCTTTTAAGACAGCACGACGCTAGACTGACATTCCTGCACTGTAGCCTAAGTAATATTAACCAATAGGAAAAAAACCAGAGAAGACTTACTCTACCTATGGTGGTGATGGACAGAAAGCCAAGAAACTGTGTTTTAGTCGTCTTTGCTGAGCTGTCTTCCATTTATGGGCATATGGGATCAGACAAAGATTCATGTTGCACATTACTCAGAAGGGTGTAACCAACGGCAACACTCCAAAACCTGTGGGTGGGAAAAGACGATTATGTCATTCTTGAATCTGCCTGAAAGGCAGAACCACATGAAATGGAATTACTAAGAAAGTCAAGAGAATTTGGTGATTTCATAACATTGGAAGACAGAGTTAAAAATAAATAGCACAGGCACAGATGCCTTAAAAATCCTTGGAAGCCTGCCAGCAAGTTAATAACCTTAAGTGTTTCAGAAGCTGAGGACATGAAAACTTTTGTGGAGCACTGTGAGAACAGTTTCCTTCTTTTTTTTGTGGGTGTATTCTATAATGCACTATATTAAAGAAAAATAAATTCCATGGTTTCAAATAAGCAAATACAGATTTAGGGTACATTAAGGGACAAGCTTCCAGTAGCAATTCTGGGAACACTTTCATGCATGTGTGTATATGCGAACACAAACATACATGTATATATACTTTGGCTTGTTTCTATAAAATGGTCATTTTGGCTAATAAAGAGTTGTTTATACAACTTGCCGTTTACATGTAGAATCGTATTTGTGAGTATAAGTCCAATTTCGGGTATACACAAGTTGAAGTTTAAACAAACATTTATTATGGATGAAACTTTTGTTCTCTAAGGATTAACTCTTCCTTTGCTAACACATTTATATAATCTTAAAAGTTTTCTACTTACAATTGTAGAGAAAAACAGCAATGTTTGTATCTGAGCTAAACTGCCAGTGATAACTCAGATGATTTTATTGAGTTTTATATTACATATTTAATTTCCATCTTCTTTTGGAATTTGTGCATTTTAAAAGTAAATTTATTTGTCCTTTTATTAGTAACAGTAGAAGTGTTATCACAGGTAATGAATTGTTTGAATCACTGCTGCTATTGTCATATAAAGTTCAGGAATATATAAAATAAAATAATTTCTTAATCAGATTTTCAGGTCTGATCTCTGAGTTGCAATAACAAAACTGAACAGGCTGCCCAGAGAACTGGCTGAGTCACCATCCCTGCAGGTATTTAGAAGACATGTAGATGTGGTGCTTAGGGACATGGTTTAGTGGTGGACTTGGCAGTGTTAGGTTTACAAGACTTGTTGATCTTAAAGTTTTTTTCCAACCTAAACGATTCTGTGATTCTATGATTAGATAGTGTTTAGAAAGAAGTATGGCCTTGAAACTGCTTCTTCAGAGAAACAATGCAAACCAGACTGTGAAGCTCTTCCTGTGGAAATATTTTCTAGCTGCATACTCACGAGACTTGTAACTCTTTCTTACTAAGCTGATTCACTGGAGCTGTGGAGCTTCTGGTTCCTGCAGCATTAGTATTCACTGCCTTCTTTAGCCATCCTGACAATGCCTACTTACACAAACATTGAGCAGAAAAGGCCATGCCCATTTATGACGCCAGAACAGAAGCAGTAACTGATGACTGGTAAACTTTGTAATAGACCATGAGCAAGTACAGGAACAGCAGAAAGACACTGAACTCTATGTAGAATAGAGACTCACACGGAGTTAAAGTAAAGTAGCCTGAGAACTTTTGGTCTCTGAAGCTTACTTTTTTTCCATGATCCAAGAGAGACTAATGGGAAACACAAAGATGTTTAAACATTTTCAAACATTCTCTTTCCCACACAAAGTAATTTGGTTTGTTTTATTAAAAACATTATTTATTTTTGCACATTGCTGCATACTTCAGGCTAAATTCTCTCAGATACATTTGTGTAAATTCATTGCAATTCCACTGAATTATCCCATTTCCAGATAAAAGAGTTTAAGTCAGTTAGGTTAATCCATATTTTCAGAGGTTGGAGAACTGAACTCTGAGGTCGAAAGGAGACCTTAGGAGAGTGACAAACAAGTAAGAAGGCGAGTTGCCTGGGGTATAGCGTGGGTATAGAACTTGGCATGCAAGTTCTCTAAACAAATATCTGTAAGGTCCAAGCAGGATCTACAAGTTTTCTTTGAAGATTATCAACCTGTCCCACCTGTATTTCAGCAGGAAGCCCTCACCTAGTCAAATACAAATATTTGAAATAAGAAATAAAATAAGCAGTGCAGAAGTATCTTCTTTTATGTCTCATGAATTATATGAACTGTATTTCAAAATTACATTATTAAAAAATAATTTTCCATGGTATAGGAAGAATGCTTTATTTGTGGATTGAAATCTGATTAGAAGAAGGCTAGCAAAGGGTAGAGCTTCTCAGAATGAAACAAAGTCAGGCAATGGGGTCCTCCAACAATCAGTGCTGGGACTGATTTTATTCATCATCTTCATCACTGACATAGAGAAGGCAGTGAACAGTGACATTTCCAAGGATGCAAATGATACTAAGCTCTTTTGCACATTCATACGACAGACTAATAGTAAAGAACTCTAGAAGAACCTTGTGAAACTGAGTAGGTCAAACCTGGCAGATGAGCTTTGGTGTGGATTATTGTTAAGGCTTTACCTTGTCACTATTTAAAACACTGGAGAGGTTTTAAATCTTGGACCGTTTGTGCAGCCTGGTCTCCACATCTCAAGAAGTACGAGCTGAAGTTAGAGTCAGTAGAGAGAAGAGCAACTGAAGTGATCAATGTGCTGAAACAGTTGTCTGTAAGGAGAGATTTCTTCAGTTTGAAGATGAGAAAGCTGGTAATTTAGGTTTACAAAATCATGAAGATGATGGATGAGGTGAATGCAGAAAGTGTTATTCAGCAAATCCTGCAATACCAGAGGTGTGGAGCACCCAGTGAAACTAGTATCTCTTTAAGCAGACAAAAGAAAGTTCTTCACACAGCAGGGATTGAGTTTCTGGGACTTGCTGCCATGAGGGACTGTTGAAACTGATAGTATCAGGAGATTGAAAGGGCATTAGGCAAATTCAAGGACAGCAAGCTTATATATATACTTCATAAAGAATTGGGCAAGCTTTCATCCCCTAACATTTCTAATACAACAGCTCTGGATGCCGGGGAATATAGGGGAAAGGGGCCACAGATATTGCACCAAGCTCATGTGCTCACCTCACATTACTACAGTCTAAGATGTACTACTGGGCTACATGGCCTACTGGTGGGTCCCAGAAGGGAATTCCACATATTCTTATATTTGAAGGCTATTAAACCAGCTGCAATGCTGTAAGCTGTTCAGGCCTTTTCCTTGTTTATAAGAATATATAAAATTATCTTTATTTGCAAGGATGGAGATGCTTGGGTGTTGTGAGACTGCTTTGTCTTCAATGAAAGAAAAGAAAGAAAGCAGATGGCAACCTTCTAATGCCTAAGGATGTTTTTCCAAAAGCAGTCCCATTGCTTTTGTTCTTTTGAAAAAGATTAAATGCACACAAAGCACAGAAAATTTCTTTTTCCAACTGTGATGCATTGTTCTATCTGTATTTGGCACTGGGTATACCAATGCCATTACTTAATTGAATCAGATCTTGAAATAAGTTGCTTTCTCTAAAAATTAGTTCAGTTCCAGTCGTTATTCCATTTTTAGCCTTCTGCAGTACATTTACTTCTTATTTAATCATTTGGTTTCAGCATTGACTGTTCAGGAACATTATCTGTATTTCCTTCAATGGAAAAGCTGGCATGGCATTCCATGGAGGTCTGTTAAGCTGCACAAGCACGCCTTATCAGAGGTATTCTTCAGCTAGCTATGCAAAACACTTTGAGATTTGGATGGAATTTATTAACTGTTAAGGAAAATACCACCAGTTTGAAAGCCAGCCTTATGAAGTGTGAGAACTATGTCTGACAGATGGTAAAAGCTGGCAGTCCAGCCAGTTGCTCTGCTTTGGGAATTCTGAAACAACTGCAGGTCATACCTCTTAATTTTCATATATATGTGGATATATCACATACCTAAGACAGGGTCTTTTCTGGTCACCTCTTTTATTTCCTACCTCAGGTCTCCTGAAAAAGAAACATGCAGTCAAAAAGTTAACGTGAGAACTGACTGAAGCATACTCTGAGGGCAGCTGTGGCGTAGCTGCAGTAAACTGGTGATACTCAAACAGAAGCTAGAGCTGCCTTATTAAAGCATCATGCTGAAGGAAGATAAAAGGATTTGTCCTGTTAAATATGACAAGACCTAGCTTTAAAAATCCTCACTGTGTGAAGAAAGCATCTGAGGCTCTTTATCTTACATAGGATGCTCAGAGCCACATGGCTGTAACAAATATCTCCCCAAACTCCCATTCACTCATTCTGCTACCTCTTTTCATGATCATATGGACAATTCTACCATCACAGCTGTCACTGGCCTGTAACATGGATGTTACTGAACTTGGACAGCTCTCTAAGTTTGAATACCCAGGATACTCCTAAATCTTGCTGATTCTTTCCATGTAATAGGCTTAACCTTTCCTCCCTCTGGGGCTGAATCACTTAAATAAAAAACTCCAAACACTACACCTGCAGTTTTTATTTTGCACCTAATCCCCACAAGATGCAAGTCTCTTTTGCAGCCGATAAATACCCATTTGTTTTTTTCTAGCTGATCAACAATGTGAAGCATCAGTACCAATCATCTTGCAGATTTCAAACACAAAAGTAATATCTTTTTTTCTTACCAGATCTTTTTCTTCCATATAATATTCCTGTTATAGCAGATACCACTGTTACTATCCAGAATTGCAGTTGCAGCCTGGATACCTAAATGCCTGGAGAGAATCTGCTAATTTATTTCATGTGTATCATTATTAGAGTGTATCTAGCTCAATTTTTGAGAGGAGGGCCCAGGTGAGAGACAGATTGTGATGAGAAATCTCAGAAGCCTGGGGGTTTTTTTGAACAGTGTGGTGTGAAAGCATATGAGACCTGTTACCACATAGGCAATCCACATATTACTGCTGGCTCCGTCTTGACTGATCACTGCTATGGAGGGCCTCAGCTAGCTCATTCCTCCTGCTGTAGGTCCCTTTTCTGCTGTGGTTTCCTTTTGTAGTCATTCAATTCCTGTTGCACTTTTAACCAGGAAATTTCCATTACAACGTTGTTAGTTGAGAAGGCTTTGTAGCATGAAAGGGTAGGGGACATAAAAAATGCCTATTACATACACTAAAAATGCAGTGTGTTGTTTTCTTAATAATCGGACTTGAAAAAGTTGTATTACGAGATGATATAGTTCTGTTCAAGTGCTGGTCTGCCTTTTTCTGGCCTTCTGCAGAGAAGATGCTCAGCAAACATGGCGGTTCCCCCAGACTCAGTGTACTGCCAGCTACCTGAGCAGTTGCTTTCTAAAGTTCTTTCTAACTGAGGTGTGAGGCTCTTTCTGTCCAGCTGCAGGAGTCACTGCGCTTGGCAACGCAGCTGGGGCCTGGGCTGCTTCACAGGTTTTGTACCCCATTGGGTAGCGCTTATAGTACTTGCTGCTAGAAGGACTGCAAAATACTATCAAAACCTATACTTCCAGTCACACTTGAATGCTTGCTTGGCTGTATCAGCATGGACTAAGCCAATAAGGCAACTCATGCGACAGAAGCGTTGATGTATTCTGAGAGCCACAAAAGGTCAAAGAACAAAAGAGATTAAATCCCCATTAAAATCACAGCTTTCCACTTCATTCTGCTTTGCGTGCTCATATGTCTAAACTTGAACTTGAAATGCTAGTTTGCAAGTAGCTATAATGTGCAAACACAGCTTTTGTCAACTTGTTAGTGTTTGTGTTCTGAGGCAGGAGATCTGAAAGGCAAAGAACAACACATTAAAGCTTATGCAGTGTCAACACCATACTGGGAAAGAATTCTAACCCTCTATCACAGCCTTATCTGAGTGACAATCTGCATGGCCATGGAGAGCTGACTTGGATTTTTTGTTACACTGTTGCCTTAGTGCTAAGATTTCTTTGATTTTTCTGCTGTCAGCTTTACCACCCAGTGTAGATATCCTCGAGCTTTCACAGTTGCTGCCTTTCCTGCCAAGAAAACAGAACTCATGTGTGTTTCAGTACTTCTTGGCACACTGCCTCTCACATATTGTTCAGGGTCAAATTTTCAGCCTATTTGCTTTCCTTGATTTTAAGCATAGGTAATAGTGTAATTAGCAAGGAAAAATAAATAATTTTTTCTCTTCGGTGGGGGAGGAGTCCTGCCAACAACTGTGTAAATATACCTTGTAAGGAGGGACTGCAAATCATCAGAGAAAGCATACTTCAGAAGTGTAGATCTGAAAATGTGATCTGACATTCATTCAGTTTCGCAAAAACAACTTGTGGAGCTCAATAGCATGGCTATTCTACTTTTTAAGGACTGGATGAATGTTTAAGAAAATAAAGAGAATTTCCTCAAACAAAACTTTTTATAAGCTGCCACCCTCCCTGCTACTATATGATGACAAAAGCCTGGAAAAGTCCTGCACTTTGGATGACTTTCACTGTGGGATCCAGATCAAGGGAGGCCACGCTTTCTCATGTAGCCGGCTCTAATATCCTCTCCCCCAGACTCCGTCCCTGGGGGCCACTCTAACAACCTCAAGTCTTGGAGACACAATAGGTTTGTGTTGCAACACAGTGTATGGTTAGTTTTACCAGATTTTGTCCCACTCTTGCATATGTTTCAAGTCCATACCAAAGTCCTTATTGGTATTAATGGAAGCAAAGGTTGTGTGCTGTAAGGCTCAAACCTGAACCTCCAGTTCCAGGGAAGCTTCTGCAATTAATGCATCATATTCCCAAGCTTCTCATTTCTCACTTGGCATGCAGATATTACCAAGATCCGCTGAAGCATTCTGGACTGAAATGAAGCATGTATTATGCGACTTTGATATTTTTCAGTGGAGAAAAAACTCTGGTTTACAGAAATTTTCATAAACCTAAGCCTTTGCTCTTCATACTGAGTTGTGCTCAAAGCCCAGTGGAACTAGTATGTCTTTTTTCCAGGGATGATGAACATAGTAGAGACCAGAGCTTGATTCCTCTGCATTTCAGAGATCTGCTCTGACCTGAAAAGTTTTCTAGTGAATTTTCTGAGTGCTTGTTGGAATGGGTTCCACAGAAGAAATTCAGAAATATCCATTTTAAAAAAACTATTGTGATGGTTCCTTCACAACTGTAAGGGTTCCTTCCCCCATAGAGAGGTGGGTTACCTACATTTAAATACTATTTAACTGTGGAGGTTTTCAGTCCAGGTACTTTTCAGCTCACAAGTGTGCTCTAACCATTAGGATCCTTTGGAAAAGGACCACTTTGGCCAAGTCCACAGCTGTTAATTCCCAATGGAAATAAATGATTTCCTCCAGCCTGCATGTAGACATCTGGCTTTCAGCATTTCCTTCTGGCTAAGTTAGGAGATTGCCCAGTCAGTGTGCTGTGTTTTGTGACATGTCTCTCGCATCATGAATCATGGGCAAAGAAGCGGCTAGCAATAGAATTTGGAAAGAAGATAGCTAATGGAGGATTAGGTAATGTGAGGTTGTATCTAGGTTCTCTCTCAGTTTACCCAGCTCCTTCCTAAATACTAACAATGTTTAAATACACCTCTGGGCATGATTTCACAAAAATGGAAACTTTGAATTATCCACATTAGTTCTTTATGTGTTCCTAATGGGGTTCTGATTCTCATTTATACTGGTGGGGTTTTAACAGAGAATTCTTGACAGTAACTTTAGCGTGGTGCTCTTCAGCATGTTTAATGATCCCAAAATATATTCTATACTTGCTAAAATGAGTAATAACTTTTCAGAAGCTCAGTAGATAACAGTGAATTGCTAGATTGGACACGGTGTGACACATCTTTCCATTAACTCCAGATACAAAATGTACCCCTCAGAGACATTCTGTGAATGCTCTCCCAGGGTCTTGAAAGAACACAAGCAAGTGAACAACTTATACTCTTATCCACACATGAAGTTTTCACCTGTGGTTCATGTTACATTAACAATACTTTTCATTTAACAAACAATCCAAGTATTATTCCACACATTTTACAAATACAATTCAGAGTTGGTTTTCATTTGAACCAATTTAACAGCCTCCTGCATAGAAGGATATGATAAATTAGAAATTGCTAATGTGGTTCATGAGGAAGGATGTTAGTGCTTTCTGGCAAACCATACACCTTTGAAGCAATATAAATATGTAATATAGTGAATTTTTGCCTGAGGAAAGGTCTCTACTTGTTCAGGCTTCATAATCAATGTGAAAGCTGCTAAACTGTACATGCTACATTTTACATAATGCTGCAGTTTCGAGGTGCAAAGTAATATGAATCAAGTATAGCAGAATATTTTTCAGAAAAAAAAGATCATACAATCATTTCAACTCAGAATACATTTCCAGCTAAACCAGGATGTCTAAACTGTTTGGATGCTGCCATTTTATCTAAAGGTCATTCCTCATTTAAAATCTGGTAGAACATTCCCTGAAGACCTAATGGCAGCAGTCCCAAGGAATATGGTAACTGTTGGCTCAGGCTCATGATAATGATGATACATGCTCACTCAAGAGTCAGTGCTTCCCAACATGATGTGTTAGATCTCTGATTTCCAGAGTAATATCATTAAGAAATTTGCTCCAAGTAGACAGTTAAAGCCAAAACCCAAAGAAGTTTAAAATAATGCAACAAACTGAATCTAAATACAATAATGAAAAAGATGAATGAATGAAACAGATTTAGACACTAGGCAATTTTCTCAGAGAAAGCTCAGTTTTCTGTGGGTGAGTTTTCTTACAACACACAGATGTTGGGAAACTGAACATTTAACATTTTTCAGAGTGGTCGAAATGGATCGGATAAGTAAAAGCTATGTTCCTGTTTGTTATGAAATCTACACTGACAATATGTGTGTGTGAGCATCACAATGAATCCTGAGAGCAGAACTTCTTTTAATCATAAAACAGGAGCTATTTTTGCCTGGCACAACAGAGGAAAAATGTAGCAAAGGGCAGAAGTGAGCATTGACTCTGATGTTGCCTCCTCATAATACCTTTTTCTGGGCTCATTCATATAGTTTGCTTGATTTCTCTTTCATTGAAGACATAGTCTTAGATACTACATCAAATTAATTAATTAGTTACAAAATTATGCTATCAAACAGTTCTTAAAATGGACATTCATTACTTACCATTTTAGATATATTTTAGTAAAGGTATGGCACATGAAAACAGTTGCATTCCCTTTGACTTCTCACTTTGTGAGGGTAATATATTTTTTTAAACTTAGAAAATTTGACACAAACCTAATGCTACCATTGAAAAATATTTCCTAAAATTCTGTGAGTTAGGGCTGACTTAGGATCTGATAACAGCTTTGAAAGCCAATCAATTGGGTGATGACGATAGCCCCATGTATGACAATACAGCTTCAAATCAGCTTTAAAACTATCACAGGATGTCCAGGTGAATACCTGCAATTCCTGAAGATGCAATCCAATTAGACAGCTTTAATTTACTTGTAAAAATATGAAAATATCTCAATTCATTCTCTGAGAGATGTGAAGCAGTTATTAATTTTCAGCAAAGAGCATTAATCTTTAATTAGGCCATTCTGATTTGGAGCCACGTTCTGGAAGGGGTGACATTTGCCAGCTCGTTGTCTCAGGCAGGGGGTGTTGGGTTGTGAAGCAAAGCCCCAAGGGACTAGAGGGCTGTTAATGAAGCCCTGTGTGCTTCCACTGGCTCTTTTTAACACACATTTCCCTTTTATCTCCTACTTTTCTATGGGTTTCTACAGGCTGCTGCTTTCTTGTAGTGATTATTTTTTATTGTAGCTCTGGGAGCAGACAAAAGTGTGTTTCAGGAGTTAGCAATACCAGTGTTAAGACACAGCGTCAGATTTGTAGACATTTTGTCTGTCAGGTGGTTTATCTACAGCTACACAGAAGTACCTCCTTTTAGATGGCCCCTTTCCCTGGAGCTTTGATATAGTTCAGAACTTCAAATGTATAGAATTTCTTACACATCCGAGGCAATTCAGTTACATAAAAGGACATTTATGAAAAATTATGGACTGAAAAAACAGAGCACTCTAAAGATTACATGCAATCAGATGGTTTTTTATTTGAGTTTTGGAAACATTCCTTAACTTGGAAGCATTCAAATTAGGATTCAGTTTGCCCATAGAGTTTGTCTGAGGTCTAGCTTCAGTTTTTACAAAATTATTGTTCCATGGCATTTTCTTTCTGCCCAAAAGTAGGATGCAAGTAGTTAAAAAGATAATTGCATGTTTATAAAAAACAGTGGCAGAAAGACCTGGTTATATTGTGGGGTTGTGGGAATGGGTGTTCAGTTCATGTACAAGTGCTCAGGTGTCTCTTCCAGGTCAGGTGCCCTGCATATCTGTATGCAAATAGCTAGAGCACAGATTTGTAAGCGCAGTTAAGTGTCTAATTGAATATCATTTGGATAGCAATACCTTTACTTATTTGCATATGTACTTTGATTCACAGCTGATAAAATGGTGACTCTTGCCTGGTGTACTGATTTGTGATAATAACTACATTAAAAATTGTAACAGAGTTGCCATTGACTTATGATTGATTAAGGTCTGTGCCTGAAAACTTGCCTATTTTTTCCAAGTGTATCAAATAATTTCTCAAAAGTTATCACCTATTTCTTTAAGTTGCTTTGCTCAAAAATTAAGATGCTTAATACAATAAATAGAGCCATACATCAGATATATAGACTTCTTTCTACATTCTGATTGGATGTTTCCTTAGCCTTTTCTTCTCAATTCCTTAATCCTGATTTGATCACAATTTCAACAAAGAGAGAGAAAAATGGTGGGGGTTTGAAATACATGTAATTTTGAGGATAAAATTGGTGATTCCCTTAAAAATCAGACGTTTGACAGACATATTTCAAATTCAATTGCTCAAACGCGAGAGGTAAAGTCCAAAATGGAGCAATACTTTGAAGATGGGCTTTAAAAAAGAAAGGAAAAGAAAACAAAACAAAACCCCCTAGAAAACCAAAAATCCAAAAGGACAAATAGGTAACTATAGTAGTAGTATTAGTTTCATTTATTTTTCTATAATTCTGCCATGCTGAACTAACTGTTTGAGCTTTCCAAACTTGTTTTAAAAACACTTTCAGGTTGACCTCAGTGAAAACAAAAAACAGGAAAGCATTAAATGAAAATTAAATAAATCCCTAAATGTCTTTTGACTACTCAAGACAGGGTGATTGTTTCTAAAGGTAATCCTTGGCGTAGAATAAAACTCTCATACAAGATGAGCATCTCTGTTTAGGACACATGGCAGCCTTGCCTGTGTTATAGCATTCGCAAAAGCAATGTGATGATGCTGCGAGCCTAGCCTTGCATCCCAGAAAGCCATGCAAATAGTTGTTTTTAGTAGTTCTCCAGCATGAAACTGGAGAATATTAGGAAATAATTTGTCTGGTTTGGATACTATTGTGCAATTGTTGCACATAGAAAACTTCCAGAGTACTCCCTGGGAATCAGAAAGGGTGATGGCCATGCAATGTATGGTAAGTAACAGCATTTTTGAGGCCTCCTTTGCTTTCCCAAGTAGTTGTCAACAAAGTTTTTGTGATGAACTTTGAGAGCATAAGTTAATTAGGTTTGATAAGAAAATTATATTTTTTATTTTTCCTCCAGATCAGGTCATGGAAAGCTCAATTACTTCTATTTTCAGGATAATACAGGCAATTTTTATAGACAGGGACAAAACTTCACCAGAACCTCAAAAAGAAAAAAAGACTGCTTTGTGCAAGCCCAGCTGCTTGGAACTGTGCCAGCACATATCCTATAGGAATTAATCTTGGGTTTTGGGGGTGGTGGTGTATAAATTACTGTAAGACACAGTTTTCCATTTCTGAGGCTTCCTTAGTACATAAGGCTGTCTTAATGGAGCATGGCGAGTCAAGTCAGCCACTGGAAAATGAATACCATAAAGCATTTCCTTGAAAACTTTTGCTCACTTTGGCAGAAGTGATCAGCAAAGCTTCTCCTGAGCCTCTTGCTCTTCTGGCAAGTGAAGGAGACACTGAATGCAAGGCTTTGTAAACCTACTGAACAATTTAGTGTAAATGTAGGAGACACCGTGGGACAGTGAGCATTCAGTTGTGAGGCAAACAATGCCAAAGCCAAAATCTTCATGCAGAAGGATGTTCACGCCATCTGTGTAACCATCCAGCCACACAGGAACTGGGAAACAATTGTCTTTTTTAGGATGAGGATGATGCATGGGATTGTTTATCTAGGCTGGGCTGCTTCTCGTAGAGTTAGCTCAAAAATGGAACCAAGCAGAAAAGATAAGAGCAAGATTAAGAGTATCTCGACACAACTCAGCTGAATGCATCGCGTTGAAAGGCAGGTCCCCAGTAATAGCCATAGAGAAAGAGCTGCTTTCCTAAGAGTGGGGAAAGCAATGAGGAGGAACACTGGAAGATTGGATTGTCCCCAGCCATTTATCTTAGGGGCCTGTGGGAGTGGAGGCAAGCTGGCAGCTGAGGCTGGCCCCAGGGGCAAGAGTGCTGTCCCCCCGTCCCTAGCCAGGAGGGACAGAGCGGGTCCAGTGAAACCAAGTTCAGCCAACAGCGTGGTGACCACCAGGCAAGGCCACGTAGTCACAAGGCAGGTGCAAGGCCAGTCATAGCATATATACAATACAGCATACGTACAGTATAGCTCAGGCAAGGTCAAATTTTCTCCAGTGGAAGATAGTTTAGGGAGGAAGAATGTGAAAACATGTAAGTTTCCGTTGGGAGACGACAGTGAAATGGAGGGGTGCTAAGGTTCATTGTGGAGGAGCGGAGGGGAGGTTCAAGGGCCTGTGCATCAGGGCAAGAGGGGGTACAGCACCTTGTGTTTGGCACTCATGGCTGCCTATGGACTTGGAAGTACAATTCCTTTAAGGCAAATTAGAGGTGCAATTTTTTTTAAGGCAAAAGAGTTTAGAAGATAAAGCTTTGTTTTCCCTCCTAGCCTTTCAGTTGAGCCTTATTGTCTCCATCTCTACTTCTGTCTCCATCTGCCCTGTATAAAGTGTTTTTCCTGCCATGCCCTGGAACTTCAGGGCTGGGATGTGGAACTGGGGTAAAGCTAAACTGGGGGAAGCCAGGAAAAGCCAGAAAAATACTGGAAGAAACTGTAATTAAAAGTTTGCTAAGGTGAAGTCATGCTCTTGGTATAGAAGGATTTCCAGTCATGACAGTAAGTAAATAGTAAAGAGCATAATGATTTAAATATACTAGATGTCTGAAGGAATTGAAGAGCAGGCTAAGGAAAATCATAATATATATTTAATAATCATAATATGTATTTCATATAATCCTTATAGAGATGGGTCATTCTTGATTAGAAGTTTGCACCAGATAAACATTAATTCAGTATCCTTTTATGTTCTTTGCAAATGCAGAAATGGATGAATTTTTCAATTTTGCATGGCACTTTTCACACCAAGATAGTGTTCTTCTGGGAAAAATTCAAGACAAACTATAAAAAGAATTTGGAAGTTCACCATTGCTTCAAACAGTTCCTCATTGTCTGTATTTTTTAAACTAGCTCAAAATACCAAGCCTCCAGTTTGTTTTGACTGGCCTCTGCCTGATACCATCTCATGGTTTTCTTGCCAGCAGCTAAAGTTTAATGAAGATTTTAATCTTTTTCCTCAAATCCTCGCAGACAGCTCCTTTGTCACTGTGGACAACTGTCTTGGTTTGAAAGACAGGTGTCTGCCAAGGAAGGCAGGAGCCCCCCCCCGGAATGGCAGATGCAATCCCCCTTCCCTCCGAGTTATTACAATTTTGAAATCAAGGAGCTTCCAGGCAAAGATGTGG
>JAVJGG010000054.1:6856422-6887666 GCA_035590195.1 Aviceda cuculoides
TTTATCTTAAGTACTCAGCCATTTGTCCCCCTAGCAACCCATATGGGGAAAAATTCCTTTAACAGAAAAAAAAAAAAACCAGAAGAGTTTCTGAAACTCCAACAACTACATCAATATCCGGCTTGTCTCTCAGGCCTGCAACTTTGCCATCAAATTCAGCTTTGCAGTTCTTCTGTGCAGCTTCTATAGGATACAGCCTTCTCTCATCTACCTACAGCTAAGAGTTTTGTACAAGCTCTCATACCATGTCCTGAAACATCCTTGTCTCTGGGCTGTGCTTGCTAATTGCAATGTTGCCATACATGCAGCCATTCATAATACTACTAGCAAAGGTTGTGACCATAGCAGCTCTCTTTCTGGGTCTTACTAGTAGCCTTTAATTCCCTAACACACCAAATGCAAACATTCTCTCCCCTTTCAAGAACTTTTACGTCATATTCCTACGACAAATTCTGTCATGTGTTGGTGCCAAAATCAACAGGCTCTGACTGGCCCATGGTGCCAGGCTCACTGCCAGACTAGAAATGGTGTCACTAGCATTTTGCTATTGTTTTCACTGAGGGTTGCCTCTTATACAGGTCCATAGATAGCCTTAATTTTGTACTGTAACAAAAGGCAAAATCGTTGTGACACTTAGCAGGAGGTACAGAAAGAACAAGGCCCAGTGTTGCAGAAAAAGAAAAGGTTGGATCAGTGGATTCAGTATTCTACCAGTTGGAAGGGGTTGAACACCCAGCGGTAAATCTTCACAGGCTAAACCAGAATGTATTTTCCAGTGATTTTCTCCTGTAAGGCTAATTTAGAAATTATTTTCCAGTGCCAGTGGAAATGGAAGTTGACTTTTGGGGTAGTATGTAATCTCTTTAGTATGGCTATAGAGATATGAAGAAGTGTACTTGTGTTTTGTTTTTTAACTCTAACCGTAAAAATGGCATGAGTTAAAATGGAAAAGACCCACAAAGTATGTGTAATATCGTCCATAATATGCATTAAAACTTGGATGGAATGCGAACAGAAGAATTAATCCATTTTTGTGATTAATGAATACTAATTATAACTCGCTAGAATATTCCCACAGTTTATGATAAATGTACAGCTAAATCTCTAAGATATGGTTATTAATCTTTTGCTCTGTACTCAATGTGAGACAACTACTGACAGAATTTGCTCCTTATGTTTTATAAAGTAGCCCCCAGACACCAGAATTCTGAGACAAGAAATATTTCGAGGATTTTGTTTGCAAGTTTAATTGCTTAATTTTGCAGACAAACTGTAAATGTTAAGATCTCTGTGGTAGTACAGTGGTATGTTGGAACTAAAGTTCATTATATCCCAAGAGGAATTTTGCAAATAAGGCAATAGTGGCATTGTTTCAAGCAAAAGGAAAAGGTGATTGAGATTTATGAAGTTAACTTGTTCTTGCGATGCTTTGGTATTTTGCTGCATGTGTAGGAGGATTTGCAAATTCAGTCAACAGCAGCCGATGTAGCAGAGCCTTGACCCATTCATTCAGCAAAGCTGAATGAACCATTGAGGACATTCCTTTGAATAATAGCTTTCTAATACATCACGAAATTCAGTAAACATATTATTTACTGGATGCATTTGACAGACTATCTGGTTCTAGAGGGAGTAAAATCTGAAACACAGCTACAATGCAACCAGTAATTTTAAAGAAGTGTGCCAGAAAGGTTATCCTACACATATTAACCAACAAGCTCTCAGCCTGACGTCAGATGGTGTCTGAGTGCTTTGGCAAGCACCAATGGAGCATTTTTCTTCTAGGGGAAAAACCCCCATAATCTTTACGTACTGCAGGTACTGCTTCATACCCTCCGTCTCACTGGGTCAAGTTCTCCCCAGTTTCTTCGTGTCCTTGTGCATGTCAGTGCTTGAATTCACCTGTATGCACTAATCTTTTTCTTGATGTGTTTCAAGCTCTGTAGCATCTAATGGCAATGAGTTTCACGGGTTATCAGTTCACAGCAATTTTTATGTTTGCAACCTTTTAAAGAACATTGTTTCCTCAGTCTCTTGTGAGCTCCAAGTAAGAATTTGTCCCTGACAGGCACCACTCATTGAATTTTCCTTTGCAATGTGTCTTTCTCCCCTTAGAATAAGCGGTTCTGATCTTCTTGCTGCCCTTTCTTAATGTCTTGGTCTTGGACATGGTAAGGTCAGAGCAGCTATGCTGTTCCTGTCAAACGAGCAGGAAGGCTGGGAGCTTGGTGGTGGAAATGTGTCAGCTCTAAGCGTACAGAGGGACCGCAAGGAGCATTTGCTGTTTCAGTAACACTGGACTCAGGTGTCTAAAAACCATGACTATGTCCGTGGAAATGAGTTCAGATGAAAAATAGTGAATTCAAAAATATGACAAATAAACATTAGCTTCTTCTTGCGGCCCCTTGTTTTCTGTGCCCCAACAACTGTGTATGTTTCATTTTTTCAAGCCTTTCTTTTTTTTTTTTTCCTAGCGAAAAGGTCTAGAAATATGCTTCAAAAAGAGGGGAAAAAAAGTCTCCCCTCCCTGAGATTCTGTTGTTCATCAGCAAGTTGGAAAATACAGCCAAAACGAGCAAAACTAACACTAAATCTGTAACCTCTGGCAACATTGTTGCTGCATGGTGAATTTGCATTTTCTTCTGAAATGTAATGTATTGAGGTGTCAGGGTTCTCATGGCACTTGTTGTGGGGCCAGAGAAGGAGCGCCGACCCAGGGATTTTAATAGCAGTATTGAGACGGTCAGTGCAGCTGTTGTAGAGCACAGCGAGGAGAAAAATTTCCATCAAATTTCTGCTGTGTGGGGTGCGAGTGGGAACATTTAAACCTTGTGTTTAGCTCCCAGATGCACAAACCACATGTCTGAGCTGACACACAGGGAAGTATTGTTCATCAGTTAAAAATTGGCATCAATTACTTCCTCCCTTTGGGCCAAACTGGGAACCATATTGTGACTCCTCAGCTTCTGTGGCAACAAAATTACATACTGCCCCACACTAAAGAAGTCATTATTAGTCTAAAGGGAAAAACTATGCAATACAACAGATATCTGGAGTATGAAATGCAACAGGATGAGACAAGTGAGAGAGGCATACATACACATATGACCAAACCGTGTCAGATTAAGGGAATCAATGCATGTACCACTGCATGTGCCAGTACCATACACATTTGCCTCTTCCTTTTTAACCTCATCTTTAATAAATGTTGGAAAAAATACAGAACAAAATGAAAAGCTCCAACCAGAGGAGAGAACTGTCAATGTTTACAAGACCTCAGCTGGGCTGTGGTCAGAGCAGTCGCTTTGCCTTTGCTGATGTTATTTCCCAGGCTGACTCCCCCATGTAAACGACAGCTGCGAGCAGGTGGCAGTGCATGTTCACGAGGAATGGCCTCTCTTTGTATCTTGTGTATTTGTTCATGTTCTGCTGAAAACATAATTAACAATGGCAGGCAGATATAAACAAGAATTTCACAAGACGAAAGCAAAATACTTAGTCCAAAACTCCCAGTGTTTTGGTTTCCTTTCATGGTTATACTTGGTATTTAAATATACTTTGCAATGAAATACATCTTTAGAAAAGAGGTCAGATTGGGTGAATACATAAGTTGATTTCTTCTTCTTCAGATGAAAATGGATTTTTTTTTTTAATTGGAAAAAGATCAAGCCTCTCCCCTGTTGCTACATTTTTTTTTCCATGGAGAATTGACTTGATTGTTCTCCAAACATTGTTTCCTGTTCTTCACAGAGGGGAAATGTTTGTTCCTTGTTCCTAATAATCAGACATACTGTAATGACTTGCTCACAGGGAAGAAAAAAATACGGGAAATTTAAGAGTGATGATTAATGTTTTCTTTATGCTGAAATTTTAAAAGAAGTAGAGCAGTGGCTGGTCTAGCGAAACATGTATAATACATTGGAAAGCCTGGATAAGCTGAAGGATGTATATCAAGCATATAGTAAGAGTACACAGAGGCATTTATTTGCCAGACAAAATGGAGAAAGCGTTTTCTTCTTTGTCACTGCTCATCCAAGCAGGCACAGATCTTTTGGTGCCTGTAAGAAGGGTACAACTGCTAAACTGGAAGGCCATCACAACAATGTTATTCACTTAATTACTTTATTTTGGTTTGATTGGAATTATCACAATGCATCATTCAAATGGTAATTTAATATGTCCCAGCAGATAGTTTAGAATGCTGTTTAGGCCAAATTTGTTGGGGTGACTGTTTCAGGATGTTCCTGAAGCCATAGCTATTCCCCATGCATCAGGTCTAGGAAAACCAAGGTTTTGCTGCAAGAGAGAGTTTGTCAGTTATACTAGTGTAATTACCACTGGAGCCAAGGTACACAGCTGTGCATACTAGAACTCCTCTTAAAATGACATAGGATAACGCCAAAACAAAACATGGCAGTTAAAGCCGCAAGTCACATGATTTTTCTGCTTTAATTTTTGACATAAAATCATATCATAACTTACTGAAAAAACTTTCCACACAGACAAGACCAAATGTTATATTTTAACTTTCTACCTCTATGGATAGATTCAAGGCATGAAAAATTCTGCTGAGATAAGCAAGTTATTTGTTGTTTTTTAATTAAAATAGATGTGCCAACACTTATTAATGCCTTCAGTGACCTACAGTTGTTCACAGTGTGCCCTCTTCAGCACAGATTAATTTTTGTAGTGTACGTGGTTGCTCACTGAGTTGGTGGGATATCTCAGCATTGGTTCCCCATCTTCGAGTGTCCTTTCAAGCCATGGGAAAGAATAAATATATAGGAATATCTACCATTCTCATTCTACTCAACTCCTTATTTCCTACTGCCTATACTTACATGGGGCAGTGTTGCTCCCAAGTAAAAAAAGTCTCTTTTTCGGAATCTGATTCCCCTTCTAGCTGCTCACCTGGAACATTTACTTCCATTTTCTGCTACGGGTTTAGAGCAAGAGCTGTTGCTATCCCAAACCCCAGCTCATTAGGTGCTATTAGGGCATAGGAGAAGACTGATAATTGTATTGTTTAATCTTTTGGGTTTGGTTTGGTTTTGGGGTTTTTGTTTGTTTGTTTATTTGTTTCCCCCCCAAATCCTAAATATCTCAGGAACAAATCCAGAGATAATACAGTGAGAGTGAAGTGTAAACCTGCTCTTAAAAGTCCTTGTCTTGAGAATGCCTTCCTTAGTTTTTCCCTTTTGAAAACTGTAAGGCAAATGAGGAGATAATGAATATGTGTTTTATATTCTTCCCAGATGTTTCTATTCAGTAATTTAATGTTAATCTCAAATGTAATGGATTTTGTAAGGCTTGATCTAAATTAAGATATAAAATAAAACTAAATAATTAAATGTAAATTACTATTGGAAGCAATGAAAACAACAATGAAGAGAAGGAAAATGCACAAAGAATCTAAGGCTAACAAGCGTCAATAGAAAACAATGTTATTATGTGGAAAAGAAGTAGGACAATATATTCATAAAAGTTACAAATTTTTAAAGTCAAATCTCTGGAGGAAAGAAGAGTTTTGTGAGGATTTTGTCTACACATATAGCAAGAAAAGAATTATATAAATGAGAAATGTAGAAAAAAGCCTAAATCTGAGGGAGAACACCAAAGTCGAACTGAGTTTGCAGAACACTATGGCTGCTAAAAAAAGATAGTTGCAAATCTTTACTGAAGTACTTAAGTCAGAATTCCAGCTGATAAAACAAGAAGGGGTCTGTGTTTCTCCGTGTTAAGCTAATTCCACTAAATTTATAGAATCACGCTGAGTTCAATGCACTACATTAGAGGGAAGACATTGATAAGCTGGAAAGGTTTCAGGAAAAAGCACCAAAACTGAGTGGAGGGCTAGGGTGTGAAGTAAAAGAAAGAAAAAAAGAAAAAAAAAAAAGCCCAGAGCAGCATTCCTTAGTTAAGCATAGTGAGGACAGGATAAGTGGTCGCAGCCTATGAACTCTGGGAGACGGTGAACCTGTACGCCTGTAAGAATGTAACTCGGAAGAACAGGACGGCACCAATGCTGGTTGTGGAGCAAATAATAAAAAAAAATACCTGAAAGTGAAAGTCAGTGCTCCTCATGTCATGGCACACCTACCACATTAGCTTGGTATGTGACAGAAACTAGTCCCAGGTCCCAATTTCTGCCACTGCCTAACCAGAGCTGAGGCAGGAGCCAGCACTGGCCTCCACCAAGTGCCAGGGCTGTGGCTGGGCTCTAACTCACAATATTTCCAGGCTCCATCAGAGCCAGCACCTGGGACCTGGCTCTTGGGTCCCATGATGTCCATGTCCAGGTGGAGGTAGGAGGCAGCCCTGAGGCACACGTGCCCAACGCCACCCCCCATCTTCTTCCAGCATGGGATCCCCTGGCAGAAAACTTGGGTTTAGAGCAGGAATTTCAGTAGAGGAGGACATGGGGCAGCAATTCCAACCAGTGGATGTTTATTACATATTGCAGTATTGGATCTTATCTCTAGATTGTACAGTAAAGAAGGGAAAATTAGGCACCATTTTTCTTCCTGCACAAAAGCATGGTGAGGCACAGCGTCAGGAGGGATTACAGATGCTGCTGAAGCTGTGGGCACCATTTCTGCAACTGCTGCAGATTATGTGAGCAAACAGTAAACCCTAAATTCTCATAAAACAGATCTAAATCTGTCACAGAGACAATGGATGAACTATGTATTTATTTCATCTGTAACTGCCATGATTGTATAATAAGAACATAGAGGATTTTACATATCAATATTTGTTATTATTTCACGTTTCAGGATTACTTCAAGGTAGGTGGTAAAAGGAAAGCTGGTTGTAATCAGAGACATCCTATAGATGTACTGACCATAGAGCTGGATGTGTTTTGAGCCTTAGGGAGAACAGCAACATAACTTATAAAGCAGTGTTTAGGATGAGGAGGACAGGAACACGCACGAGTTAGGTGAATTGCAAATATGTGACCAGTCTTAAACCAGCAACATTTCAGCCTGAGCTGAAATAATCATGTGAAATTTTAGCACTGTGTGTTTTCATCCTAAAAAGGTGATGCCTCGTCTGAGCAGCTGTGAATGTCTGAAAACCCTGCGAAGCCACAAGAAATAATTAGATCAATAGACTCAGATACAACAGTGATATTATTCACTGACTGGGCTTACTTGTGATGCTGGAAAAGTCTAAATTTTTACAGGTTTATGGGTCTGAAAATAAGACTGACTTACAAGATGCCACAGCCCTAAAAATTACAAGTAAAGGGTCAGAATCTGGTGACAAAATGTAATGTGAGGATTTGGTGATTAACTACCACCAGCATCCTATTCCTTTTGGATTTTGCTTCCTGCAGGCTTCCATCTGGCTTGTGTGCACCTCCGCAGGGAGCCCTAAAGCCTGCTGTTTGTGTGTTTATAGCAGCATAACCTTGATTCAGTGGCCTTTGATAGCTCCTCTCTGGCTGCCACACACCACGCATGTGCAGGAGACACACCAGCTGTGAAGTCAAGCTGGCAGAGAGCAAAGACTGAAGGCTAACCAGGCTTTGCAGACCTCCCAATCCCCACATCAGTGAAGTGCTCCTGTGTCTCTCGAGTAGCTCCTGCCAGCTTCAGCTCGGTCTCACTGTGAAGCAGCCTTTTACTGCACTCATTTTCCCTTTCATTGTCCTCTGTCTTCTCCTCTTCTGTCCCCAGCTAGCAGACGCAAGCGGCTGAAGGGTTAGATGCACTTATGTAGGGTGAGCTTTTTGGGAAACTGTGGTCTGGATGCTGCCTCTCACTCAAGAAGCCTGTACATCACTGTCATTTGGAAAACAGAAGGGTATACTGTGATTATTTTAGATATGACTGGTTTCTATATTTCCCTAAGTATCAAGTACAGGCAGGTGAAGCTGTGGGACTATGTTAGGTGGATACATTTTATGAATCGGTAAGGCAGTTTTTAAAGGGAATATATTTTAAAGAACTTCTGAAATGATAGTACGTCCCTTTAATTTCTTAGAATAGTTGGTTGAAAAATGTAGCTGCCTTAAATATAATACCTTAAAAAAGAAGTTTTTAAGGTATTATCATTATAAGACTGAGTTTGGCAAACATGCTATATTTCTCTCTACCAGCTCAGAAATCTGTGTTTCAGATTTTGCATGTGTGGTCTATGACTGATAGATATTTTTTCACTTTCTCTGATATGATTTACCTACCTTGTACTGAATGAACAGGCTATAAAGAAACAGGAAAATTTCACTTTTTTAGTATAAGCTCATTCATTTATTTGTTGAACACATCTCTTGGATTGAAAAAATATCATTGTAGCAACTTCAAATTTATCTAATGAAAGATTTTTTCCTGTGATTCATTGAAAGGTGCTCTGGGAAGTTAGATACAAACTTTTCCTTGGCAGTAAGAACAGCCAAAAGAATACTCTTTTTACTTTAAACCATTGCGCAACTCAGAGAAGTATGAATTTCAACCTGTGGATGTAGGTGGCTGCTGATGATACCTGCCTGTCTGCTGATAATTTGTTTTATACCCATGGAATGCAAATAAGAGTTTTTCCCGAAGTCTACTGGGGACTAAAGAACAGAAAATAATGAAGTGCCTGTTGCGTCTGCCAAAAAAACCCTATGGGAATACTAGTAGCTGCAGGAGGTGAAAGGGGCAGAAATGACACACAAGAGCTAAGTGGTGCCATTGTTATAATTTGCTTCTGATTAAAGATCTACTTGTCATGATCAATCATTTACTAGAGGTTCAAACAAGTGGCCATCAGAGAATGCTTCACTAGAACTGCAGCAATGAGGTTTTGAAGACAAATGTGCATTTTACCTATCCTACTACAGCTGCTGGAAAATTAATGTGAGTGCTAATGAATAAAAAGTCTCTTGGGATATTAGGAAGCTGCAGAGTTGGAAATGTGGGTTTTGTTTACTCTCTATAGAGGAGAGATAGCTCAATGCTTTTTCTGTCACTACAGTTTTTAAGATATTTGGATTTATAAGTCCCTAGGTTCTGAATAGCACATACCTAAAATAACTCCTACTCATTAAGAGAAAAATTACCATGTAAAACAGAGCTGGAATCTATCTGCTCATGGTTTATTTTTCGACATGCACAAGTACCCCAATCTAGTTCGGTCTTCTTGCTAGGTAGGTTTTCATAACTTCCTGCAATGGTTCTTTAAGCAGTTTGAAGTCCATTGCCTTAGAAGTGCAATGGCTGGTGGAAATCTATGGCAAAAAGTAACTTAAAGCAACAATAAGCTTTAAAAAGCAATAAATATTACTCATCAACATTGAATGCAGGTTAAGAAAAAAAGAACATTTTAAAATAGAATTTATTTAATGAAATATATTCTTGCTGTAAGTCTGGATGTGTGGAAAATATCTTGCATGATTGTTTTTTTCATGATTATGGATACAAAATTTTTTTTCAAAAAAGAGGGGCCTAAAATAAGGTTAAAAAAAAGAGGGGCCTAAATTAGTCTCCTGAATTCTTTTCAGACACCTAGCTACATGTCTTTTTTCTCCTTTTCTCTAAGCACTCTACAGCTCCCACTGACCCTTGTTTCATTTGTTCCCCTGAATTTAAAAGTTTCTATGTTTGTCAATGTTTCAAAAATCTGGCCTCTTAAATTAGAACATTAAATATAGGTTAAGATTTCAGTCATAACTGGACATTAAAAACTAACAAAAGAGGAAAGTTGGCTCAGCTTCATATCCACACCCAGAAGAAAACATTATATACTAATTATTACAGAGAAGCATTTGAGGCTGTATTAAGAGGTATTTATAATTTTTCAAGAGCAAGTGTTCAAATACTGTTAACCTTTTACAACTATGAAGACAAAGGATTTCTTAATAAATTTTGGAAATGTGCAGAAATCACAAGGAATCTTCGTAACTTCAGAACACTTTCAAAAGTCCTGATAATCAAACAATCTTTCCAGAACTGAAATATCTTCTGCTCAAACTATGAACTGGTGGTTGCACAGAAAACACAAAAGCTTTGCTAGTTCCTACAATTAAAATAGCTGGAGTATTACAATAGAAGCTTTCGTGTTTAGCAGTATTTTTTCAAAGCTGTTATCTAAGAGCTTGCTGTAGTCTTCTGGCATACATAGAAATGAGATCCTACTAGGTCAGTATGTCTATTTCCCTTGTAATTCTGGATTCTTTTATGGAAAATACTAGTATTTGCTGAAGTCATCAGCTGATTGCAAGTAATAACTCAATTTTCTAAATACTTCTTTTTAAATTTACCACTGTAAACATTGGACAAGGTATAGTCTTTTCAAGTAACCAAATGTTATCATGCTATGAAAGACGTTTTGAAATTTAACTGCATTGAACTATGAAATCTTGCATTTGATTGAGAAAGGTTATGAAGTGAGATGAACTGAAGGATCTGGTGTGAGACTGGATGGTAGATGCTGGAGATGTGGCTCTGCCTACAGCCGGAACAGCCCTAGGCAGAGAAGTCCCAGGAGAAAGGGAGAAGAACCACCTGTTACCTCAAAGTCTACACCTACCTGTAAAAAAAGACTGGAGGCATGGAGGGAACTAGAGCTAACAGGGTAATCCAAAATGTTAGGGGACTTAGTGCCCCTTGCCTGTTTTGTGAGAAGGCGCTTCTCTCCCATTCAGTTCTGTGTATAACGGAACAAAGTAGCTACTTCCCTGGCTCTCCTGCTATGAATAGCAAGTTATTTTTATTGCCCTGAGCCGTCCTTTTACAAAAATGGAAATAGCTTTTAATGTTAGGAAATATTTTTAGAGCAGGTCAAGTGAGGATCCAGTGACTTTATAAGCACTTATTAGTGCTTTCTTATCTAGATCCACTCTTGCCGTATGCTTCCTATTTTTCTTATTTGCTTTACAAAAACCACTTAGCCATTGCTGTTTTCATTCTGCTGTAACCTCCAGGTAATCTGCAGGAAGAAAGGCAAAATGATGCCATTTTTGAGGAATGCCTAGGGACTGCCAATTTCAAGTTGAGAAAAACCTTTTGTCTTCTAGGTTTTGATTGGAGGACACAGAATTAAGTGTATGAGATAAAAATTTATGTTCCTTTCAGAGGGAGATTGGATGTTACTCTTCATTGGCCTTTATCGTGTTAAAATCACAAGAATAATATTTATATAAGCATTGCACTGGTTGCAGTATGTGAAAGGAATGACCTATGCACAAAGCACACTTTAGAGTATCGCTTCCAACTGCGAGAAAATGAAGATGGAGGGAGGAGTAGGAATTTGCCAAATATCTCTAAAATCTATACTGAATTCAGTAAGGCAGTTTTAGAGTTACATGTGTTCAAGTGAGCCTGGAGGTTAGCAAAAACTCACCGTTTCTCATCCTTCTCTCCATCTTGCAAAGTTCAGTACCCAGCTGTAGATAACTGGCTAAATAAAACTTTTTTTCTTTTTTATGTCCTTGTTTGTGCATTTCATTTGCCACATGTGCTACATTGCTTGATTTACTATACCGTAAATATTTTTAAGATCACTTCCACCTAGACAAGGAGGACCTAGACTTCTGTGACAACTAGGACACATACCAAGGTAGGATTACTTCCATTTTGCTTGGGTTTCTGTAATTAAACATAAGTCAGGAAAGAAACAGTGAAATCAAGGCACTGAATTCTTGTCTCTTGCCCATATAAATTAGAAAGCAGTTTGCTGAATTAATTGTAGTTAAGTCATTTTTGTAGTGTTACACGTTCAGTATTTAGGGGTGGACAATTTGGCATAGGATTTCTCAGCAGATATGTCCACTCATTAAGGTTAAAAACTCCTGTCTTTGACAGAGGTAAAAATAAGGAGTGGACCCTTCTCCATGATAGTCACATAAGGATGTGCCACAAAAGAAGGCTAGAACAGACAATTCCAACAGACAAAGTAAATAAATAAACACCTGAAATATGTTGTGCAATGGAATATTAACATCATTTTTTAGACCTCTGTTGGATGAAAATGAAAGTTTTCAAACTTCTATCAAAGGTTCACCTTGAAAGGACAGATCAAAGACAAACATTAGTCCACTCTGATCTCTGATCTCACTTCAGTGTTCTTTTTCCTGTGAATGTGCCCATCAGATTGCCTCATTTTTGTTGTTTTTTTTTTTATTATTATTTTTATTAGTTTAATATTTGTCTGAGTAGGTGCAAAATTCTCTGAACTATTTTTATTTGATTCACAAGAAAACTTTAGAACTTCTGTCAGGGAGAGACAGAGAAACAATGTGTTTCTGCTTTACTTTTTGTTGGCGCCGTTTGATTATCAGGGACCTAGTGTCTGCAGCATCAATAGTATAGGGTTGTATAATGCCATGTAAAATAAAAAGTGGTGGCCAATATTCATGTTCACTGTTAGAATTAATATGAAATTATTTAGTTGTGTATTGAAAAAAACTCTACCTACTTCCACGACCATACCATTATACTCCACAGTGCATCTTTCTCTTATAACCGTTTGATTCAGCCACTGCCATGAAAAGTTTTGAGTAGAATCCCTTTTGCACTTGTACCTTCCTTTCTTCTTGTTGCTTCTAACATATCTTTGTTTCTAAAACAATTCTCTGGGCAGGATTCTTACATGAGTTACCTTAAATTCTCACCTTCCACATGAGTGATTTGTTCATGCTCCATAAGGCCATTCCTCCATTACTAATTTCTTCATGATAGTCAACTGATGTTTAAATGAATGTCTGATGTAGTTGTGATATGTATTCTCTTCCCTTCTTGTGTCATGGGGTGATACATCAAGCTGCAATAAACAGAGTAATGTGTATGAACTTCTGTAATGGTTATGCCTCATTTCAGACACAGTGCTGTATTGATGTTAGTGACACACTATCCCAGTTTCAGTTAATTCTTTATGACTTACTCCAATGCCCAGTCTAAAATAGCCCCCCAGGCTGTATTACATTTATATGCGCAGTATATGAGTCTGCCTGTAACTCTTGAGGGTCTCCAGTAAGCATGTGCATTTGGGCCCCTGGGCTTGAGTGAAATGTCCTGAAGCAATAGGTATAACTCTCTGAATGCGTCTTGGATGGCAATAAAACGGTACTGCACTTCTACTGTCTTACTTCATTAGTAGATTTTCAGTTAACACTTGACTGATAAAGCCAGCACTGCCCTGTGGCTGGAAACAGAACTTTTGGTACATTAGGAAATGTAACCTTAGCTGAAGGATGCTTAAAAATACTTTTCTGTGAGGACTGGGGGCACAGCCCTCTGCTAAAATCTCTTATGGACTTGGAAACATTCTTGGGACAAAAGCAGTAGAGCACAATGACATTCACTTAATATTTCTAGCATAGGTACTTACTGCTAATGTTGCTGAAGATGTCCTTTTGTCTTGAAGTTCATGTGATTACCCTGCACAGAAACAGTACCTAAGTAGCAAACAGCTAAATTCTTAGCAAGACAGTTTGTTTAAAAAAGAAAACTAGGGCAATTCTTAAATTTGAAAAATGACACACACAGGGAATACTGCCTTTAACTGTCAGTTGATCTTATGGAAAAACCCTGGAGGTCTCACACATGTTTTTGCATTCTCAATTTGCCCAAACAAACCTTGCACAAACTGGGTGGCCTAGAGTTCATTTTGCCATCCATAAAAATGGAGATACCACATCAGTAAGCCAGGTTTCACTCTGGAATTCATGAAAAAGAATAACTCAGTTTTCTCTCAAAATGAACAATAATTTGGAGTCTTGTACCTTCTAGGGGTTGTATCTGTGACTTTTCACCTGTTTCTTTGCCCCTATTTCCCCAAATCCTTGCTAATGTAACTTTATACATCTGCCTATAGACGTCCTGCTCTCCTCACCCAGGAAAGCCGCTGAGCATGGGAGATTCTTTTTTAATGGTCTCTAGATCCATGTACAACTGCAGGGACTCTATGATAGCTGGAAGGATTTCTGCCTGTGTAAAATGCCCTGGGGGTCAGGTCTCATGTGGAGCTGGACTCTGGTCTAGTCGCTGCCATGTGTTGCCATCCTTAGCATAATTTTTTTACTTCACCTTTGAGATTTACTTATGTTTCAACATTTGTTAAAATCTAGCACCCATTTTTTGCTTTTTGTATGTCTGTCTTCAAACAGCTGATTTAAATAAAAACACAGAAGAGAAATTTACAGCATTTGAAAATAAAAAAACCTGCTGGCTATGTGTGTTGCTAATTATGCTAGCTGAGGCCAGATTTGGGGTAAGTACTCAACAGAAGGAGACAAATCAGCTATGCAAGTACACTGAATAATTCTGAAAAGATGACATCATATAAAATATTTGCACTTCTCTGACCCTGCCTCCCTTATTGCAGGTAATGTTTTGGGACTGAAAAGTCATTACGGTCATGCTGAATAAACTTGCTAGAGGGCTGCTTTAGGCCAGTTCCATTTCAATCCTTTCTGATGTGTAAATGCACAGAGCTTTTTATTACTTACACTGTCATGGATTATTTGTAAGAGTTCTGCAGGTGCAAACCTACAGTTACAAACCTAGCTAATTCCTTAATTTAAGAGTTGAATTAAGCATATCAAATGCAAGGCTCTTCATCTGAGCAAACATAACACAGAAATCAGAAATGTTTTATTATTTCCCTGATCTGAGATTTTTGAAGTTCCAGTTAGTGAATAACTTCAACTTTGAGTGATGTTCCTCAAGTGTATCTTTATCATTTATATCAGTGATGATCTTCTGAAGATGTCCAGTTGGAAGCCTTTTAGGTATTTGTCTAGTTTAGCAACCATTTGGTAAATGTCACAGGGCGAAGGCTGCAACTGGGTCAGCAGGGCAGAAAGCCGACAGGGCAGAACAGAAAACAATGTAAAACTTGTAACTTCACCCCCAAGTCCCCTCTCCAAATAGAGGGTTTTTTCTTTGAAATGTCTGCATCAAAACCAGTAATTCCTCTGCTGTTCTTGTGTTCTACCAAAAAGTATAATGGTTTGTGGTGTTGACAACTCTAGTCAAAAACTGCATTTAAAAGAAAAATATGAGCAACTCTTCATACAGAGGTCACATTCTGTATGCAAAAGCATGATGCATTAAAAAAAGCTCAAAATACAAATGCGTTTCACAAGTCAAACTTTTCTTCTGTGTGGCAGGACACATCTGTTATGAATAAGAAGTTTCATAAGTCATTAAAGACGGAGAAAAATGAGCATTCTCAGATCTCAAAAAATGCATATAATCTCTTTTCATTCATTGAAAGATGTAAATTTTCAAAATTCAGGGTCATTACATCTGCATTGATCTGTACAAAAATCTGCAGAGATGCCTTGTGTTTGTGGCTTTCAAATCTCTGTTTAGCTCCTGGCACTTTTAAGGAGCTCAATTACGTGGTAGAAAAATTTTAAAGAGGGAGGGATAAGAATGAGATAGAATACTACAGAATTGACACAAAGGAGTCTTTCCGACATTGGTAATGTGCTGTCATCTGCTTCTACCTTTTATTTTTACAAAGTGGAAAACAAATTTACTAACAACATGGGATATATACTTGAGTTTATAGAAACGATACAGATTGAAAACTTGGTTATTACAGTGGTTAGCTTGTGTGCTTGTTAGAGAAGAGTTTTTGTGACCATCTTGATGTGAAATACTTAAAGGCAGCTACGCAAAAACTCCCTATTAGTTCCAGTTCATGGGGTACTTATGGGCCCTTCTTATCTTACCACAGTTCTTGTGGCTGTCCTTCCCAGGAGCTAGCTTCACATACTGAAGAGGAGCAGAAACTACCAAGCCAGACTGAAATTTTTAAGGGTAAACACTAGCTCTTCCTGAAATCCAATTCTGTCTTACTATAGCATATAAGCAGTGTTGCAAATGATATGGGTAACATAGGAAATTTTGCTGTAGCAGCACACTGTCACACTGAGTGGCAGCAATTTCTAAGGCACTGAAACCAGTCTGATTAGACAGAAAGGAATTAAATCAATTCTCTGCAATGAATCTGAAGTGCAAACAGAAATTGTTCTATGAAGATCTCCTCGGAAGCCTGTTGAGGCTGACAGAAAGAGTTAGGCATTCAACAAACTTTGATGATGGCCACTGAGGGTACACAAAATTTTCCCTTCTTAATTTTGCTTTTAACCATTCTGGAGAATGTATCCTGGCCTGTGAAAAAAAGTCTGGCCTTTCTGCAGGGCACCAAGCAGAATATTTAGTCAGACTACTGTCAGCACTACAGGAACTTCACAAGTGGTGTCCATAAACAGCACTGCTAATGTTCTCAAATCACTTTGTGAAACCAAACTTGTCTAAAAATGAAAATTTTCTTCTCCCTGCTTCTTTCATCAATCCATTCAATAAGCATTAGAGAAATCATCCATCTCTTTCTAAAAGAATGGTGTTTCATTCACTCATCCCATAATTGAGCAGAAGGGTAAAGCCATGAAATTTTTGCTTAAATCATGACCTGTAGAATTCACAGACAATAACTCTACCTTGTAGTGGTCTGTTTATCCTGAGATAGTACTGACTTACTGAGATAGTACTGCAATAAAAATCCTGGATATGACTCCTTGCTTGAAACTGGCTTCTAAAAACACACTGACGTCTTTCCTTTGATCTGTAGCTCTGTTAAGGAAATGACAGACAAAGAGGGAAATTTTTGGAAAAGTTCATTATCACACATTCTGGCCTAATAGAGGTATTGGTATGTTTTATCATAACAATTCTGGGAGTATGGCCTACTGAGTAGGCTTCAAAAGTTGCTAGCAATCACATTTTTTCAGGCATGGAAAGTTCAAGTATTACATGGATGCATTTATCCAGGCTCAGCGGTTTATACGCTGTGCAGAACTCCAGTCCAACAGGACCTTAAAGTAACATATGCTTGGTACAATCAGTGCTGTCAAGAGATTTGTAGAAAGAAAGCCTCAGAGCCTGATGATAAGAAAGGGTGCTTAGGTCATGGCTGTTACAAGAATGGTGGAGGAGAAATTAGGAGGAATTTATTATACTTAGTACATTTGTCTCCCCCTTCCCCATTCTTCCAAAAAAAACCCCAAACCAGTCAACCAGCAGTAGAGATTGCCCCCACATGCAACGTTAGCACTGTGTTTAAAGGCTGAAGAACATAGGCACAGCGCACATGGAAGGACCAAGCAAGGTACTGGCTCTCCCAGGCATGCATCTAAGTGAGTGCATCTGAGCTATTTACTGCAAGCTGTCTCATTTCCCTAAACTAGTTTCTTGTTCCAACAGTAGCCCTACCTACTCGACCTCTGTAGTTACTTGGAAGTTGAAGCTTTAAAAGCACATAATGCTTCATCAGATGCGATTCAAAAATGTCAGCAGTCATCACTGAGACACTTACTTCTTGAATATCTTCAGTCTACCTATGAAGTATACAGTGAACTTTACTCTCTCTGAGTGTTTCATATCTTTTGCTATCTAAAGGTGATTTTTAAAATTGTATATTGATCCTGAACTAAATATTTTTAGAAAACATAGTGTCTCAGAATAAGCTCTACCTGGACTGTGAACATGTCATCAACTAGTCTAAGTTCAACTTTTGACTGGAAGACAGAGATATGTTCCAGAAAAAGAGTTACCTCACTTTTCACTGATGAATGAATGATAATTGCTACTGATATTTCTGTGATTTACGTGGAAGTTCTCTAGTTGCTGACAGTAAACTGTCAACACAAAACACCATTCAAAAGATGTAGATATTGGAAAGTATTTTATAACTGCTTCAAAAATAAAACTTTTTTTAAGGCATTCTTTTTAGAGAAATGTGAAAATACAGAAAATTACAAGGTGGCCTTTGAAGAAGTAATCAACACATACCAGTGTTATCTACAGGTAATTTACCTTGATATGACAATGAAGTACATGTTTTATTTCCCAAGATTCCATAAATGACTTGATACATCTTGGTTGAGATTGAGATTTATGTGATGTCAATAATATACTAGCTGATCTCTCAGCTGAAGAAACAAAAAATTGGCAGATAAAGATGTTTTGCTCTGTGGCCACTGGTGTCTTTAATCAAAGTTTTATCAAAACGTTTCTCAGCTTCCTGATTGCACAACAGAGAAGGGAATCATCTATTATTCTGAAGACATCAGTAAAGCTACAGTAAGAACATTTGACAAATGTAGGAAGAGTCCTACATCACATTGTTTGATCTCACAAATGTTAGCTCTTGGACACCAATTTGTTTACAAATGAGTGAAAAATGAAAATTACAACCTGTCCATACTAATAATGTGCTCCATTTTGAATTTCTCATGTTGAATAATACAGCAAAAAGATATAGGTTATGAAACAAAATTTTCCAACTCTTAGAGTGTCAGAATGCAGGGACTATGATTATATTGATTTTTAATACAGATACTGAGTATTTGTAGACTTCTTTCCATTACAGCTTTTTACAATAGGAATCATTCCAGTGAAAACAGTTAATGATTAGAGAGATCCAACTTATTTTTAACATTTTGATGATAGAAATAATGGTTTCTGGACCTTGAACACAAGAATACACAGATGACAACTTTAAAGATCATCATGTGGTTTCCATTATTAGAGTGAAAGTGCAATTAATCTTACATTTATGTTCTGCAATGTTTGCAAAATAGACAAGAAAGAAGCTTTATCATATATCTTCATAGGAAGCTGGTGAAGTTAGATTCTTCAGCAATATGTCAGGGAAACTGGCTGAAATTAGGCAAGTGGCCAATGTCAGGTCTGTGTTTAGTCAGGACTTTGATCAAAGTGGTGTTACGGCAGAACGGTACTATATCAGCTCTGGACCAGTAGATGTACTTGGAAAGTATCAGGAAAATAATGTTATGAAACCTGTAACTAACTACATCTTGCAAGGATTTTTTTGAGGCATACACAATCAGCTGGTAAACAAATTGGGACCGTTTACGGTACACAAACTACTGCCCTAATTATGAACACCGTTGTAGTATTTCCTACTCGTGTGTGGCTGGCAAGATGCAGAGGAGGCAGGAAGCATGCTCTGATTGATACCAACATCCATATGAAAATCAGGGCCAGGTACACATGTGTGCACACACGCAGAATTGAAGCCCCAGGGCTTTTCTATTTCATTACTACTGTTTCACGATCACTGTTCATTTAATAGACACGGGGAAAATACTCTGAAAACAGTTCAGACTATAGAAATAGACACCCGTCAAAGAAAAGGTAGAAATGTAATATGAAATTGAACTAGTTTTATTCACTCCTTTGTACCCTTCATTGCCATCCCCAGCACAGAATTGCTTAAGATTTTACTTGTTTGGGGAAGGAAAAAAAAAAAAAAGGTCATCTTTTGCTTAGAAGTCTCATTGTTATTTTTAGATGCTCATGACAGAACTATTTAAAACAAGGTTTTTTTTTCCCCCTTCAGCTAGCGCATAAGAGCTTCAAGAAATTTCCTTCGTGTACCACTGTCAGGCTCAGCAGGAGTCTGAGTTGCTGAGCAACCATCTTCCTTATTAGAAGTAATTCATCTTTTAACTAATAGAAAGAACTACTGATGGATTGACCAGAGAAGAAAAAGCAAAAGAGCAGGAACTACTAAATACTGAGTTGAGCATCTATAATATTAATCAATTTTGACAGATAAGTAATGAAAATTCATAAGCAAAAATAACACTTCCTTATGAATTGTATCTTAAAAGCTCACCTGCCTTTGAAAACAATGTATTGTTCCATCAGTGTGCTTATGAAGCTTTCATAATACTGCTTTGTCGGGTCAGAACACTGCCTGAGAAACAAATGATAACGGGCTAAATTATGTAGGAGTTTAAATATGTCAAACTTGCATACAAGCTGTTAGTAAATCTAAGGTAATACTGATACTTATTAATTATATTACAATTGCTTTTAGAGGCCTCCTCAAAGCCTGCTAAGGCACCCGTGAGGAGAGGAATGGGGAAACTGTGATGCTGTGTGAGCACTGCTGTGGACTTACCCAAGGTATTTGCAGTGGCAAAAATGAGCATCTCCCTAGGGCAATAGTTGTTGCAGCCCCCTGGACTGCTCTGCTTTCCTGAAACTGTGGGAAGTCACAAGGCTGGAGAATCCTGGATGTTGGAGTGTTTGCATTTTGACGGATAAGCTTCTTGCCCAAGGAATCCACAAAATCAACGACTTTGTAAAAAGGGAAATACTATGTGGATAGAGTCCTTCTCTGGGTAAAAACTATACCAAGAATGAAATGCTAAATATGAATGGATCAAGAAAGCATTTTTTTGTATTCAACATATGCACATTATTGAGCCAAATCTGTGACCTTGCCTCCCAGACACACATGAATTTAGTTGGCTGCCAACAGCTTTGCTATTTTTCCGTCAGCCAGTTCCCAGGCTGCGGCACACCCTTAACACAGGGCACAGCTTTCAGATCTCAGCTCCATGGGCTGATGTCGCCCTTTTTAGGCATGCATAAGGAAAAGAAGATTTAGTTTTGCAAGATCCTAAGACCATCTATGTTTAGTCGCTGAATGACGGCTTTTGTCACACAACTTATTCATTGACTGCGAGTGATGACTGGGAAGACAAATCTGGAAGTAGTAATTTACTCATGGAAACAAAGAACGACCTTCTAAAAAGGGTATCCTGGTGTGGTGGTGTCAATTTAAGCCTTCATTGTGCTCAGTAGTGGCCACAAGAAGTAGTGACACAAACCCTCATGCACTGAAGGCAATTTACAAACTAAATGTTGTAATTCTTAGATTGGTTCAGTGGTTTGATAACTGCTTCTGTCTTTTACTCTTCATAAGTGTGTGGGCAGTACAGAAATTGTTAATAGTCGCTGAACAGCCATCAGAAGAGATGTCCTGGATCTGTAATAGGGTCGTTGTTCTATTCAGGTTAGTTTAATTTGTATTTCTGGTGGTAGTTCACCAATTTAATTTCCTTTTTTTCTGAGAGCAAGGGAATTTTCAATCAATCGGTTGCATTTTTTCTCTATTTTCTGCTTGCTAGCACAGATAAGAACTTCAGATGATTTTTGTTTGTTTTTTTTAAGCTAAACACAAGCCATTTTGGATAAAAAATTATGCACCTTGAAATTTGTGGTTGCTAGTGAGTGTATAAATTACCAGAATAAAAGACTTATCTCTGTTACAAAAACTTAGTAAGCAGGACTGTTCCATGAGCTCTCTTACCCGGGCTTTTTTACTGGGAACAGAAGCTGAAGGAGACTCAGAAATCATAAAATATTTTTTTCTCTGAAAAATGGATTAATATGTTTCATCATTTTGATATCTGTATTTATCAGCTGAATTCAGCTATTAGAAGCCAGGCTTCAGGGCTAACATGAATATTGCTAAAAAGGATTAAAAATATTTTTCTTATGACTGTTGCAAGATATTTTTAGTAATCATCACTTGGATAACTTATGCAAAGTCATAACTGCTTTACATATTATCGCTGAGGACTTAATCTTGAAACTGCTGTATGGAATTAGAGCAGCATGAATTTAATTACATTTTTTTGTTTGCCAAGATAGTAAGCAGGAATGGGAATCAGCTTGTCACACAAAAAAAGAAATTGTGGGTAAAAACACTTATCCAACAAATAGTAATTATTAAGAAAGCAAAGACCTGACTCCTTGTGGTGACACAGAGCCATTTCTTTCATGGAATTGAAGTCTGTGGGCTGAACAGAAGAAAAATGCCGAACTGCTCTAATAGTTAAAAAAAATTGTCCTTAACATATACAAAAATACCACGATACTGAAGAGAATATTAAGCTTAAGGAAAAGGAAACATCATGTTCATAATTCACATCCCTGCTAAGGAAACTCTGCTATAACTGCAGTTCATACTACAGTTAAACCCAAAATAGTATTAACAATTGAAGTGCCCAGTAGTGTCACTTTTTCCCTTGAGCATGCAAAGGCTCTGAATGCCACATAAAGCAGGGCACTGAAAATGTAAACTTCAGCCATGGGATTTTGTAAGCTTTCATCTATTCTTGTTTTGCTCTTGGCAAAACTTTAAAGAACTGGCTAGCTTGTATCTACATTTAAATGTGGGTTAATAGGAAAAATGTGCAGGGACATTGATAGCATAATTATGAAATAAATTAAAGTGCATCTTATCAGTAAAATACTCTGTGCATATTTTGGAATGGAGAAGGTACAGGAACTTCCACCTGGTGTTCTAGTCTTTTCCAATAGCCAGTCTGAAGTCCTGTTTGAAAAGCATCAAATACTTGCTAAAGATTTGTACATGTGTATGCACATTTATGTCAACATGCATTGTATTATTGATTCACCATAAAGACTGCATAGATAAGAAAGTTCAGCTTTAATGCAATATGTGATGTGATCTGTAGGAATTTAATGGTCAAAAGCACTTCACAGGCCATCCTTTTTTGGGGCAGCAAAAATATAGACAGTCTCTGAGAGTTCTCCAACATATTTTTGGAAGTTCCTTCAATGGATGCATTCTTACAGCTGCCCTGGGAGCAAACTTTTTATTCAATTCACCAAGCTATCCTCTTCATTCTCCAAACAAATATTACTGTGTTACGAGTGATTGGTACCCTCTTGGTACCAATGAACAAACCTGAAGTTTCAAGGGCACTTGAGAGTGTAATTTCTTCCTGGTGTAGGCTTTCAGGTCTTGGAAGATAGTGATGATGCTGAAGGCGTCAAAGGCAACTGAATGTTATGGATGTTATCTACGAGCCAATACAGGCTTTCATTCATCCCTCAGCCTTATCTCAAATATATCTCCTTGTCAGCAAGATGGCAGAGAGGATACTGCAGTTAGAAATATCCCACTTACATGGAAATTTGTTGGCCCCAAAAAAGCAAACAGCGGTAGGCTGGAAAAAGCACAAGAACAAAGTCATTGCTGAGAAGTAATCTGAATTAGGTCAGAAAAAAGAATTTTTAATATCTAAACTTAAACTGATATTTTCTGATGCTTGCTGAAAATGAAAGCAATATAAAGGAGCTTGTGTTTTATTAAAAACTGTGTTACCCAAGAAAACAATAGATTGTTAAATGCTCATGTGGATTTAAACCATGCTTTTACTGGATAGTATCAAGGAATAAAACAAAGGTCTCCAAACAGAGATCACACTTTTTATAATAAAAGTAATTTCCTAAAAAAGATTCATTTAAGAACATTAATAACTGTAAAACCCCTTCTAATTAGAAAAGTACCTCACTAATAAGACCTTGAAAGTCAGGAAAGAAAGATGACCATCTGCTATTAGTTTTCTCAAGTGTATTTCAAGAGCTGGTGTAAAAGCAGGGAGTGCTAAAGGAGAAATCTCTTTAAAATTCTTGCTAAAGAATAATATTTTCATAAAAAATTCTAGCAAAAAGGCTTTGTTTTTAATTTTGAATGTGTTCCTTGTTCACACTGAAAAGTGTGACCAGCATGGGAATCACCTACAGAATTGCTTGCTTAAAAATGCTCTTACTGATATTAAAAAGTTTCAGCAAGAACAAATTTTGCATTTATTAACTATTTCGGAACTATGTAAGTTTTGACTTTTCATTAACTCAATAGAGCAGAAAAACATGTAATCCATAAGCCTCAGCTTGTGTCCTTTTCTATTGTTGAATAAGAGTAGACAGTAGCTTTTAAAGTAGTGGAAAATAAATATATAACTAGGCAATGCATTTCTTAGCTGTTTCAGGCCTTCTTGCACATTTCCATGACACAATGTCTGCAAGTACAATGGCATAATGCCCATTGGGGAAAAGACTGGAATGCTATTTGTTCCCAAAACTGCATTTCCTTGTAAGGGAACAAGCTTAACTTGGCAAACAGTTTCCAACCTTTCACTACATTTTCAGATAAAAATCAAGGTTGTCTTTTTTTGTTATTATTTTTGTTTTCTTTTCTTTTTCTTTCTTTGTTTTTTTTTTTTTTTTTTTAAGATCAGAGGATTAGGGAAGGAGAAGTAAACATCTTTCTGTGGTTGGTGATACTGAACACAGAGAAGATTCTTCCTTTCATAGATCCTAAGAAGTTCATTCTTAATGGTTAATAAACAAGCCATGTCATGAGTTATTTCTTAATTTATATAAATAGTTACATATTTAAACCTAACAATGACTTCAATGCCTCCTAATAAAATGCTTCCTGAACCTGCATTGGTACAGTATAACACAGAGCTACAGTGATAAGGGAAAGCATACACACTACTAATGGGTGCTGCTCTGTAAATGTTTACAGGATAATAAAAACCATACTTAACTGCATAGTCTCACAAAATATTTTTTAATTTGCTGCAGCTGACTAGTATTTCATCCAGAACAGCAGCAATTCCAGAAATGGCCTTGTAGGAAAGAGCTGCAAAGTTTTATACTGCATTGATTGATACTGCCTCTGAATTTAGATCCAAAGTAACTGTTAAAGCTTTTGTTAAATGTTTGACACTATGCTTTTTGTAGGAGCTATTCCCAAGGCCTAGGATAAAGCCATAACATGAAGCGTGATCTAGTTTCTTTGGAGGTTAGCATTTTCAGTAATTTTACTTGAACAAAAAAATAATTTAGCTAGATTTCTTCTAAAATACCCTCCCCCTTTCGTGCATTATTCCTCTTTTTACAGCAAAGGGAAGATTTTGAAGATGGATAAGATTCCAGTGAGGAGGAAAGAAAAATTACAGAAAATGTTTCATCTTTTTAAAGCAACAGCAGGTCAAAAAATTGGAAGCAGGGCGATATTAACTCAAAAAGGAGCTGTGCTAGGGAGCAGACTAAAAACCCATGAAAAAAAATATCTGTGACTGGAAGGCTGGAAAATAAATTTGGGAAACAAAATTAGATGGGAGAAAAGGCTCTGACCATGAATTGGGCTGAGTAATGAAAAGATGAAGTCTCAGCAGTCAGAAACATGGATGATATTCCTGTGGAGCAGGAAAACAAGGTGTTGGGCTCACACCTAACCTCCTACCTCAAGTGTTACTCTTGCTGTACACTCTTTTCCTCCCTGCAGGCCTGCACTTTCTTCAGACTTTGTAAGTAAGCAAAAGGGTCTCCATTTTTGCTTGGAGAGAAGACACTCAACATAAAACTCCAATGAAATAAGAATCACCCAGATACACAAGCCTGGTAAAAGTTGATACTTCCCTGGATTTAGCTGTCATCATTGTTGAAAGCTGGGCCTAAGCCCTTTCCTTCATACACCTTGAGCAGTATAGTGATGCAGTAGGCTGCAGGGGGTCTGTGTTCCACATTTAAAGCGAATATGTACAGATTTAAAAGCTTTCTGTGGAACTGAGGAGCTCACATGATCTTTCAGTGCTGCTGCAATATCTGCCTGTACACTAATGCACAAAATCCACCCTCATGAAGCCAGAAAATAGAAAGTTCTCAAACATCTTAAGGTCCGCAATGCTCACTCCTGTATCTTGCACATCCCTAGGTTACAGCTGCACGTATACAAAAATAGCCCTTGAAACGTTTGCCTAATGAATCAGTTCAGTGAAAGAACACTTTACAAAGGGCCATACAAAACCTATATTATCCATTTTTTCCTAATAAAGGAAAAACAAATCTTTAGGAAACATCTGGCTTCCCAGAATCTGTAGGAAGTCTATGGTTAACTCCCTGTACAGTAGCTTAAGAAGTACTTGTTAGCTTGAATAATAGTATTTTAATAAAGCAGTAGACATCATTTAGCTCAGGGAAACTGCAGTGACAGATAAGAAACTCATGAAAAATGGATATGTTACTCAGTGTGCCTAAAGCTGCTGCAGTAGGGAGAACAGTGTTAAATGTGTGATGATACTGAGCAGCGTGAGCTGATACTGAATGCAGTACTGCTAAACTTCAACAGGGCAAGTAGCCCAAGTTACCACATCTGGTTACAGCTAAGCCTTTGTAAAGACATTGGAACTCAGTCCTACTCAATTATATATCATTAATAGAAAATTAAGTATAGATATGTGGGGGGGAGAAGGGGTGGGATGCTGAAAAAGAATAATTTCCAATTCTCACGCAGAAAGCAGTACCAGCAAAGCTCCGACTTTAAAATGTATTTCAGAAGCTTGAGAAAACATCAGCTTTTTGGCAAGACAGTCTTTTCACAGCTGAAACATGGAAGAAGTCCCAAGAGGCATTTCACAGCTGGAAGGCTACCTACCTCTGTTAGATTCGGGCCAGGCTACAGACAGAACTCAGTTTTAAGATGTTTGCTGCCATCTAGTGTCTTTATTTCTGTTTCCAACCTTTAAAAAAATTTGTCAGCTGACAAATTACTTCAGAAGATAAAGTAGGTATCAGTACACTATTCTGCAGCTGACACTGCAGAGGAAGACAAACTAAATGATGCTTTACATAAATTCAGGGGCTTGATTGTCATAGAATCGGGATGGAAGGTCCTTTGAAAGTGGTAACTGCAAAGCCCTGCTAATGAGTCTTGGTTTATTTCTGTGCAGTAACCAGAAATACCATTTCATGTAGACTGGAAAGGGATATTAGAATGTATAGTTCAATTTTATTTTTTAATATGATTATTTGAAAACACTCCTAAATTATGTGCCATTTGGGAGCATCCCAAGATTTGGGGACATGCAAATAAGCAAATACCTAAAAATACTGCCCACCAGCTAAATTGAAATGAGGCTGTCTTGTCACAAAATATTAAGTTTCAACTTCACCTACTATAATTGTTATTTTGATCATAAAACTTGAGGTACAGCTAGCATGTAGCCTACAGATAATACATCACCTAAAGAACATTAACAATCTGCAAATTATGTAATAACTGTATCTTCCTCTATTTCCTAAGAGTATAAGCAGATAGGTTCATTGCTATTAATGGCACATATATTCATTAGTTTGTCCTCTGCACCATTTAAGAACACATCCTTTAAAACATTTTATAACCTCCAGAAATATTTTCATATATATTGACTTTGGGCAAATGCAACATTTTAGTAAGAGCTAATAGACCATTGTCAAAGTATTTACCATCTTCGGATTCAAGGATCCATTTGTACATGGAATGTGATACAGGAGTCTGTCAACCAGGGGAAACCAGAAGCATTAAGATCTGTATGTAAGCATGTAGCTTTTGTAGCACTCAAGTCCAAAGAAGGAAATAGTGATTCTGAACTCAAATGGGTTGTGCCCTCAGTTCTGCTGATCTGTGGGCTAGTGTTTTCAAAGCCAACAAAACTCACTGCATCCTCTAGTACAGGCATGTTCAGCATCCAGGGCAAAAGGTATGCTGTCAAGTCTTCTCCCCTTTCTGGTCTCTTCACCTGATTTCCCTCTGTCAAAGGCTCCCATTTACCCTCATACACTTCTGAATCTCTTCCTTCTATCCCTTGTTGTTAATTTTTCCCATTGTTCATTCTCATCTCATTTATCACTATGCACTGAAGCAAGAATCTTCCCCCCCCCAATTGCAGTGTGAGGCAGCATGGAGCTTTCCTCTTCCAACCCTGCTGTCCAGCACCATGCTAGACTTGAGAAAAAAAACCTAAGTGCAGTAACCACAGGGAAAATTTGGCCTCATCCCTGTCATTCTGGACTGCAGTGTGCTGTTTCTGACTGCTGACTGAATGTGAGCTACCCAGTCACACCAAATAGCTTTGAGTGGATGGAAGATGCCTGACAGTTTTCCCCGTGTAGTCAGTTCAGTATTTGGCAGCTATCGAGTCTTTTCTGAATGTGTATCAACAGCCATTTTTGGAGAGTAAAACCAGTCAAATATGTGGAAGAGAACACTTCCAACCTCTGGACAAATTTTTGTCTTGGGTCCATACGTCAAAGGATGCAACAGAGACATTTAGTGAAATGAAACAAAAAGTTGTTTTTGTTAGGTGAAAGAAATATCTGACCTCATTCTTAGAAGCATTTGACTATCTTTGCACAAATGAGTCCAATGAATATAATTTTACAGCTACTGCTGCAGTAACAATTGAGTAACACCTTTCCTGCTACACTGCAAGACCAGAATCTATGGACATAAATTATAATTCCGCTTTAAAAAAAAATAATTAGAATTTCTAAATCATTCCAGAGTCTTGAAGGGTTTTTTTATATAAAACTCTTGCTAGAGCAACTATTAAATCTAAACTGAAAACCATCTTTATAAATGTAGCAATACATATCATCCATATCAACAGTGCAAAACTGTAAAATACTTGGGCTAAGAATCATTCTGTAAGGTATTTTTGGTACCTAATAAAATGATTGTTAATACGAGATTATTATGGCAGGAGGGTTTTCTGAAGAATCACTAAAATAATCTCCGTTTGGATCAAATGTTTATGAAATGAGAACAAGAACCTACCCGTAACATGGTACCCAGGTATGTATGTGATTACAATAAACATAAGAAATCAGAACTGATTCTTCAAGGTTCAGTCTGGCACATAAAGTACTTGAAAAGGATGTTTGCAACAGGAAAATAACTGTCCCAAACTGCCCATCTGTGAAATGGGAGGGTATACGTGAACCCTGGAGAGCTATGGTTAATGTGTACTACTACTTCAGCACAGCTCTTCAACAGAGGCCAGTCCGCTATGAATACAGGTATAAAACAACTTTTATTTGATGGTGTAGTAAGATGTACCCTCATAATATTTTACAGAGAAGAAACAGGGCCAGAGGCATGAAAACAGTGGCATCTACCATATTAGACTGCTAGGGCAGACTGAGCAATAAAAGCAGTCTTGCTGAATAGAAGTAATTTGTCCTAAATCAAATGATCACTGTTACATTGCATTATTAATACAATTAATGTCTGTTTGTACTTAGAGCATGTTAACATAGGTTTAAAATTAGAGATTAATTGTTCATATTATGGATTTCTATTTTTGTAAACCAAAGCTGTTCTAGAGTAATGACACATGCAAAAATACAAATCACATTAATTTGCATTCATTTGCAAATGATAAGGGTTTTTTTGATGGAAAAAAGGACTGCATACAAATGATAAGCTAACAATTTATGCACTGCCTTTTACGGTTTGGTTAAGATGGTTAACCATTGAAAGCTATATTCGCAAGTTTAGTCGTAGCCTAATTTCCATTTAAGAAGCACTTCTAAGGCTTACACATTCTTCATGTACACTTCGGAAGCTTTATTGCCCATGGCTTTGTGAAACACTTTAGCTTGCCAGTTTAACCTCAAAATTAAACTCAAATTCCAAGAGTACCCTTGCACTGGGCCAGCTCTGATTGCCTATTGAATTTATCTATACAATATGCTACTGACAGAATGAGTATACCCTTTATTTGTACTTCTGTTCAAGCTCATTTGGAATAATATTGCATTTTGAGGGTAGACTTTCCTACTGAGATCTGTGCAACTTCTATTTGTGCCTCATCAACAACGTCGAACAAGGGCTTGGAGTGCTGTATGTCTAAACTTGTCCTTGCAGGTTTGGATTAGAGCAGGTTTTCCTTTAAGTTGCTCAGGAACCTTGCTGCTTCACAGAGTGCATGCAGGCAAAGTCATGTGAGTGGTAACAGTACTTTAAAACTGTAGCCAGAGTGTGTTCCATAGATGTATATCAATTTTGCCAAAATTAGGTATCTCTGTACACAGAATTGTGATACCCAGCCCTGAGGCAAGTGCCCAGAACAAATAGTGAGGACACACTTCCAGGAGAAGATGATATTTTGGAGACAGTGGGCAGATCCAGATGCTCCTGCTAGAGGCCAGATTCTACAGCTTTTCTTGATTTATAAACAAGAAAAAGATGAAGCACAAGTTTTGAGAGCCTGTCTAGCATAACGACAAGCTAAATACAGTCCATTACAATTCTCAAGCATCTGTTCCTTATCAGCTGTGAACAGCACCATGCCCCTTTATATTAGAATCTCTGCTAGTAAATTTAGAAAGTCTGCTGAAAAAAGGGCCTTGAATGCACAGGTACTTCTTCCTAGGAAGAGCTTCACAATTAAATGCTGGGCAAAATATAGTCTGTCAATTCCAAAGCTTATCACCACTGGCTTTTAATATTCAGCTTCACATTTTTGCTTTCAATCTCTGTGGTACATCATTTGCAGAGAAAAAAGTAATTTTCATATCTTTAAATCTTTCCCTGTAACCCTATTACATTACATGGTCATAATATTACAAAATGCTATTGTGAATCCAAAAGGTAGAGGGAGATTGAAGATCATAATTTCAAAATCCAAGGCATTTGATGGGCTCCCTTATTCTTTTTATATCTCTCCCATGAGTACAAGTACTTATTTTCATCTCTGATCTCCTCCTTTCTTCTAATTATGACCTTGTGTACACTTACCTCTCTGCAACCCACCCCTCCACCCCCCTTTTCCTTATTTGACTTGCCACATATTTGATCTGCAAGTGTTTGGACTGATGGGAAGCTTGCCAGCTTGTGGCGGTCAGACACCTCACATCTGGAAGAGAATGAAAAATGTGGGAGGGACATTACTCTCTCTGGACTATTTACATAGCTTTTGGTTCACCTGCAACTTCTCTAAAAAGATGCCTTCTCAACTGAAAAATACATACATGAGTGCTGAAATGATTCTTCCCTTTAAACACAATTTATCAGAATATACTTTTTTTTTTTGAGCAGCTCTTACTATAACTTGATGGAAGCCTGAAATTGAATTCCTTTAGTCTGTTGGAAATACCACCCTAAACTTTTTGCATCTAACCAGGTGTTTGTTTTGGACTGCTCTGGACTTACAGATTCTCTCACTTGTATTTAGGAAAGCACTTGTGATGTTTTAGGTGGAATTTATTAAACCTCTGCACTAGGGGTATACAATGACAAAAATGTAACTCCCAAAGGAAACTTGGACTCACACTATGCCTCTCACTTATCCTTAACCAGGATTTTTCATTAAAATAACCTGCAACCTCAAGTGTTTAGGAAAATTTTACTACTCTGAACACAGTCCTTGAACTACAGCCTGTATGCTGCTCCTAGTACTTTTTAGAGACATATTTTAACTACTTTTGTGATATGACTCACCGAGGTCATCATTCACCGCAGACAGCTTGTTTATTGTTTAAAGTATTTCAAGCATCAAAAGAGATGACCTGGAGAAGAAAATCCATTGCAAGCTGGGGGCCACAGCCCTGCAGCAGGCATATGCCCCAGGTTACAGAGACAACCAGACAGCCACAGCCTTGTTTTGTGGCTGTGGTGCAGGTAAATTCAGAGATGCCTGACTAGTGTCCTGCAGCTTCTGGGGCAGGTTTCTAACCGAGAGGCAGCTTCTTGAGGGTACTTCCTTGTAGGTAGTTAAGGTTTGGCGGTCGGAAGATGTCGCGCTGTACGGAAAGATAGGGCCCCTCTCCTGACAGCTAACA
>JAVJGG010000054.1:6887766-6907000 GCA_035590195.1 Aviceda cuculoides
TCTGTGAGCTGATGGCCCGAGCGGCCTGGGGTTGGTCGCCGTGCCGTTCCTGAACCAGGTCGCCACGCCTTGCGAAGGCAACACTTCCTCGGCTGCATCAGGGCGAGAGGGCACTGGGAAGAAGTAGGTAAGTATAGCTACCATACTGCTTTCTTGCTTTGGAAGCCAAGGAAAAGTCATCTGAAATACCATGAAGAGTTCAGTCTTATAAAATGGTGTCTGCCTTTTGGGTTGCTGATAATGGAAGCCAAAGCGTTTTCTCTGAGCACTGGAGGGCACTGCAGCACTGAGGAAGAAACACGTTTCAAAAGGACATTCCAGAAAATAATGAATGTTTGCAGATACCAGAAGGGGCTGGGGGGGAGGAATCAAAAGACAGCAGAGCCCCAATCATTTGTTACTGATGTGGCATGCTCAGTCCCCCTTCAGCTGGAAGTGTTACAACTTTATATAGCCCTATCAAAGGTCTCAGCAAACCTCTATACAGGCAGGCTCTCTAGCCTTGGATACGTGCTTAATGTTTCCTTTTCAAATACACTAATTTTCCTTGAGTACTTGAATTGATTTTTTTTTTCCCCGTGTATTACAGTATGTTTGAGATTTTAGTGAACAAAATATACAGCTAATTCTGTCCATGCAAAACAGAGCCAGGTAGATAGGGAAAGGGGTCTCAGTTTTGCAGTTTCAGTGTGTTACTCAGTCTGTCCACAATATAAAACCTCAGTTAGGTAATTCTTTAGCTTATTTAGCTCAATAATGTTTTCCTAAAAACCAGGATCAGGTGCCACACTATTTTTTTCTTTCTCCTCCAGCCAAGTGTTTTAGCTCTTTATGAGCAGCTCTCTCTGCATTTAAAGGAAGGAGAGAATTTCATTAGAGGTGATGACTCTCCCCTGTTTAAGAAACCAGCAAAAACCAGAAAACAAAAAAGCTTCTCTGTAGTGAAAATGGGAAAAGGAGTTATTAAGGGGATATTTAAGATTATTTTAAGAGAAAATGTTCCTGTGAATCTCAAAAGCAAATCATACACAGTGTGTAGGTGTGACAGTATTCCTACCTTTATGCAGTCAGAAGGTGTATCAAAAATAGAGATACTTGCTTTTTTTGCTTTTCCTCCCACTCACAGCATTTACACTCCTTTTCAACTTTAGTTGTCAGTTGTCTTCCACGCAGACATTTTAATATATCGCTATTCTGTCACTTTCCAAATTATCATTCTAAGTCTTGTCACATCTTATTCCTCTCACATTACAGTTTTGCCCCTTCATCCTCCATTTTGTTAGGAAATCCCCCCTATCCTTTTGCTTGCCAGTCTCCCACTCTGTATCTCACCTTCTACTCCTAATTCTTCAGCTACATCTCAAGGCACTTCTTTTGGTTTCATCTTTGTGCACCTCCCCTCACACATACACTTTCCTCTGTTATAGGTTTTCTCAAGGTCAGAACCTTCCCATTTGTTTAGGAGACACTTGGCTGCAGCCCTCCCCAGTAACGCTGCTGAGGTTTCTTACCAGTTAATAGGGAAGGGAAGGCTGACAGCAAGAGAAGTAATCATGGAGAAGAGTGAGATTGTGTTTCAAAACAGGTTGCAATGCTAATGACAGAAACAGGCAGACAGGTCTCCTAGAGTTTCTGTGAAATTGCTCCCAAACTCCAATTTCATCCAAAGTAGCAAGATCAGTTTTTACCTCCTGCATTGCAACAACCTCAGGGCAGACACATCACCGATTCTTAGGTCTCGGTCTCAGGGTGGCAAGCAGTGATTCTACTGAGCAGAAAGCTTTGCCACTTTGTGAGAAAAAAGGATGGCAAATACAATTACTTACAGCAGACAGTGTTAGCTCCCAGAGCCTGGAATGAGGTATCAGGAAATAAACGCATTTGTCTTAAAAGCCTATGATCTTCAGTCCCATCCATGCTGGGCTGTGTACCAAGTTAAGAAAGCAGAGTTAGATGTGTTTTCGGCTTGTGGCAAAGACCAAACCAAGCTCTTGCTGTGGCTGTAAATCACATTCTGTGCCAGGTTTCAGTAGTATAAGCTAGTTAGGCAGAACTGAACATGAAAAGAAAGTGAAGTGGTTATTTTGATTCAGTAATATTTATATAAATGTGAATTAAAATTTTATATCTTAAGCTGCATAATGTTATTTATTAGTGTAAGTAAAGCTTTCAAAAATACCAAAATGAATTCTCTATTTGAACCTCATCCTAACAGTGTTTAGTTTCTCTGTTTCTTACACTTGGTTACTTTTATTATAGAATTTATTATAGAATCTTCCCAGCCAATAAAAAAATGTACTCAAGCTTATAAAATCTGAGTAGAAAGAGATTTCTTGCTGTCTATCTACTAATGTCTGTGCTAATCAGTGATGGGAGGAGAGAAGGGGAAGAAAAAGCCAGAGCTATTTTTGCACTTGGCATCACCAACTCTGTCTTGTGATAACATTATGCTGGAACCATTCATTCATTCATTGCCCAGTCAAACTTGTTTAGATTAAAAATGTCAATTAAAAAATGCAGAACAAAGATTTCCTTGTTCTGAAGTAGTGTAGCAGCTGAAAATGTAAAGTTCTACTCACACAAAATAGAGTTTTCAATAAGATGGCAAGTCTGTAGAGCATGCTACGAATTGAAGAATTTGTTCTGTTGTAATTTTGATATAAAATTAAGAAGCTTTTCATGCTCTAACTTGTTTAACTGTGCAGGGACTAAAGAAGCTCTATACCACCCTTCTTCATACTAGGGTGAATAACCTAATACTGCAGGGCGTGGAAAGAGCAGGAGATGCATCCTTCAGAATGGTGCTGCTCCTCACGTGCATGCAAGCATGACAGGGTAGGGAGAAGGCTACACCTTGCTTCCACCTCTGAAATACATTGCAGTAAATGCAGTTTGACAGCGCAAGTTTCCCCATTAAAGCAAGACAGTCCCAAGGATTATAGTTTGCACTATGAACTGTTTTTTGTAGGTGTCTGCTCAATTTTTATGACATAGGCTCATTTCCTGCCTAGGAGAATGCCGTGTCTGCAGCACAAGGCAGCTCTCTCTGACAGATACCTAAGGTAGCTCCAGACTGTCTGGTTGTCTGTGCTGGTCAGTACAAATGCTCAGATATGGTATTTGTCTTCTCTTTAACCTGACCCCTCAAGGAGACTAATCAATCAATTCAGTTTGATGATGGTACCTGTTCTGAAGGTGGTTTATTTGCTACTAAGCTGAACTTTTCTACTTCACTTTGTGGGCACAGACTGCTTTTGAAGGAGCTGAAAAAAGTTTCCTGTTCAAAAAGATGCCAATGTACATGAAATATTTGTAATTGTCTCCAACTTATAGTGTTAATGCTGCAGATAGCATAACAAGCTGACTTGATTATGCCCAGTGTTATTCAGCAAGGGAAATGCATTCACTCAACGTTGCTAGGCTACCAGCCTTATTTACAGATAGAAGCTTCCAAGGCAGAGAGAGCTGAAAAGCTTCAAGAGCAGATGTAAGAAGGGGAAATAGTAAATGGCACTGATGATGCATTAGAATTAATTTTAATTTGTGTTGTACTGTGGGATCCCAGTGAGAGAACAGGCAGGCAGCAAAAACCTCAGTGCTTAACTAACCCATCACAGTGCAACTGCTAGAGTTCAAGAATACAGAGCTAAATGGGAAAGAAACTACTGGCACTGCAGAGTAGTTAAGTCAGTTATCAAATTTAACAAAGGTATTTGGTTTTGGAAGTCAGCATTGAAAAATAACTCACCAAAAATGTATATAAGAACAGGAAGATACACCTATAGAGGAGTCAATTAAGATAAAATTGCACTGTTAATAGATGCTTAGTAGGGCTAACCTAAGGAAATCGGGTCTTCATATTTGCATTTTGTTGTCACTATTTCAGCTGATCACAGACATACCCTGGAGAACCCCTTGTTTAGCAATGTAGCTACCCAGAAGGAAAAGTCTTGCCTCCAACAAGCTTCACACAGCTCATTTTGGTGGCTTGACAAGCATCAGTAGTGCTATGATTATAAAGCAAACCTACCTGCAGCACCTCATAGCTTGTCCCCAGGGTCCTTCACCAGCTTCATTTCTGCTTTCTTAGGGATGGTGACCCAGGAATCAAGGTCCCTCACCCACAGCACTGTCCCACAGGTCTGGACATGGCCAGCAGCGCCAGGGGTTGCAACGTGGTCCACCAGCAGCCTCAGAAAAGCAGAGGGTCTGGGCCATGCCCAGGCCCCAGCCAGGAGCAGCAGAAGACAGGCTAGAGACATGATTGTAACACAGGTTTAAGGTCCAACCAGGAGACAAGCTACCAGCAGTACAGGTCTACAGGCCAACCAGAAGACAGAGCTACAGAGAAGGACATCTACACCATGACTCGGGGAAAGAACAGGGCCCAGGCCTGAGCTTAAATGGTGCCCTGAGCCTATGGGCAGAGGGTGTGTGGGTGGGGGTCCCAGGTGAAGCTGTTCAAGGCAACTAGGGCCCTCTTGGTGCCTTCTGGACCTTGACACTTTTTATCCAGTTTCCCAGCAAATAAAATGACAATAGGTGAGAGAGAATGAGTGCACTCGAGTCTGTGTATGAGTGACTGTATGTTGGGAGTGTCATCTAAGTGCACAGATATGGCCCCATCAAATATGGGTCAGAAAATAGATTTTTTCCCAAGATAGCTCAAGTCCTGTTCTCTGAGGAAACAGGTGCCTGCATCTCCAAAAGAAATCACTCTGACAAATGTGACAGCTTCAGCTTCACATCTAACAGGTTTAGAAACATGTTTCTCTTGATGTTGCTACTGAAAGGTATGTAAACGTACATATGTTTGCACACCAGAAGCCTTAATGAAAAAAACCTACAAATACACAAAAATGGCTTGTTCCAGCTAAAGGAATAGTGAAGGAAATTTGCAGTGGTTGAAATGCTGCAGTCAGGATGCTAACCATAGCTGTGCTGTAAGCCTGATGACTAAAACTTGCTGAATACCATGAGTCATATTTGGCTGTACCTCCCCTACCCCGACTGGCTGGGCCCGTTCATGTCAGTGTAATACTGAGGTGAGAGGATCTCAGCTGAGAAAAAGAGCACATTAAAAAACAAAGAGAGAAACGAGTAAAATGTGTTTACAGCCTGCTCTGTTGGTTTGCAGCTGGCATGCACTAACATCCATCACTTAAATGTTTAAGGCTCTATTACTCAAGTAGAGGAGTGGCAGTAGCTGCAGGCACAGAAGCAAATTTTACTCCATTAACCCTCAAATACCCCCTGGAGTAACTTCTCATCTTCTCCAAAGTTCCTTTGTTTTGTCCTAGTGTAACAGAGGTCAGACCTTGACTCATCTAATTTGGACACAGTGGGCGAGAGAAAAAGAGGCAAAATGTGTAGGCGGTATCACATGCAGGGAACCCCTTAGCACCTTCCTGCTCACAAGCAAAGAGCTGTGGGGCTATGCCTCCTTGACAGGCGCCCACAAACACGTCTGTGAACAGCACACCCAGCAGCCTCTGAACCGTGGCTGGTCATTGCCCACGACCCAAGCCCAAGCCCAGAAGCCTACCCCCTCTTGGGTGCTGGCTCCTGAGATGCATGGCCTCTCACAGCCCACAGTGGCCAGATAACTACTGACACCCAGCTGCCCTGCCAGGGGAGGGGGCCAGCGGTGTGTCTCTGGTGTATCTCACCATGTTGCCCTGCAGCAGCAGCAGGCACAGTTGCTGTCTCAGGTCACCCTCCCTCAGGAGGTGCGTGGGCATTGGCACTGGAGCCATCCGGGAGCTGGAGTGAAGGGCTGATCATCCACCACAGGGGCCTCACCCTACATGACTTAAACTGCCCCTTGTCAGTGTAGCCTAAGTGGCTCCTGTGAAGGTTGGTTTGCTCTACACAGTAAGTCTTATTCTATGGGACCTCATCCTTTCTGTGCTCAGCCCTCAAAACAGGTGCCTACTCAGGGCCATAGATGTTGTGAGGTGCTGCAGAATTGCACTGAGGAGCACTGAAAGGTACAAGGTCCTTCCAGACTCACATCGATTAAAGATTCTTTTGTTTTAAAAATGCCGCTAATCACTTCAGGCACTTTAATGTTTCATCTGAAGAACCTGGATTAGTGACTTTTGGAGGTGATTTACAGCTTATCTGTGTTAACACAGACCTTAATTTCTCTGGTTGTTTTTACCAGTGGTGACTAATAGCACCCCCTGGCAATGAACGCGGATGTTTCTATTAGATATGGGTTCTCCTTATGCAAGTCTAATGCTTGATATCAAGTGCTTGGGGGAAAAAATGGTCTTTTCTGGAAACCTATATGGAATCTTTGCTGTATTGCATTTATTATTGCCTTAAAATTTAGTCTGTGATGAAAAGTATGGGAAGGAAATTAATGTACTAAGATTTAAGTTTTCCGTATGTTTGGGTTGAATGTCCCCAAAGAATCTCAACTTCCATGATGAGACCTTGAGATTTTTTCCTCTTTTTTTTTGCTCTCCGAAAAACAGCTTTGCATATTTTCCCTTAGCCAACTATGATAGAAATATTTAGCAAAAGTTGAGGATTTCTAAGTATATTTAGAAGAACTGAGTTGTATATTTATCTATTGATTTCAGCCAAATATGTGTGATTGGAAATTCATTACTTCCTAGGCCATTTATTACAGAAAATATATAAATTTTACATTATAAATTCTTTCACTTAGATTTCATTAAATTTAATTTCTTTTCTTAAATTTTTAAAGGTAACTGTTCACTTTCTTTAAGATAAATCTAATTTTCTTAAGTGACAAAATAGAAAAACCCCTAAACCCCTCTCTCTTCTTACTGAAGGTTAAATTTTTATTGCATGTGGTTGAAGTTCTAAGAGGGGGGCTGTTTTCTTGATGAAGAAGAGTCAATTAATAAATTTAATCAGGTTTTGATCAAATCCAAAACAATTCATAGATCTTAATATTCATGGAGGGAAACATCTAGCCTGGCCTTGATCCATTGATTGAAAAAAGAAGAAAAATTCCTTGAATCGTCTGTGGATGTGAGCTGGGAACTACCTGAAGCCATGAAAGACTTAGGTGATGTACTCCTTATAGCCTATTCCCTCTAGAGTCTCAGGCCCTTTGTTCTGTACAATCCACATTCTTGTTGCATCCACCGATCATCTGAAATTGATTCCTGCAACACATCCTGTCTTGGGACTGAAAAAATCAACAGATGACTATGAAAAACTAACGAGACTTTACAGCACTATAGCCAACATGTGAGTATTTCCTAGGTGTGCTTTCAGTAATTAGGGTGCAGTGGTTTGAAGAAGACAACTTCGGCTATTCCTATGGCCACCTTGAAGAAAAACTAGCATGAAGAGATAAATCCTATTTGTAATAGGTGTTCAGTGCAGTTTGAAATAATTTCAGACTGTCAGCTTTCATGGAGTTCCCATGTGCACTTATAATTTCTGAAGTTTCTGTTTTTATCAATGTTTTCCCTGAAATTTCTTGGTTTTGTTCTTCTAGGCCTAGCATAGATAAACTGTTGGAGTGAGAGAAGAAATGGAGGACCTGCAGAGATTCTAGAATCCAGATAAGCTTCCCTAGATATTTTAGTGAAGGCTTTTATTCTTCTTTTGTGTATTTTTTTGCTGCCTGCATCTGGAATAATTTCCCAGGAAAGAGATTCCCTTTTCTGACTCAGTCCTTTTTCTTTTAAGATTTTGTTTTTTGCTTTGTGCTATTTTGGAAAAGTAATAAGATGCAAGTAGGCTATCCTTATCTGAAGTGGCTTTATAAGTAGGACAAAGTCTGAATCTCTTAGCGCAAACTTGCACAAAAGTACAGATCCTTATTTTTTTTTTGCAAAGTTTTACTAGTATTGGTATTATATAACACACAATACATTGCTAAATTTAAACACAACTTCAAACAAAAAAGGTAGCATTAATTTCTTTATACCTCACCTGATTTTAAAATAAACCATTGTGAGGCTTGATTCTTTCTTTTTTTTCAGATGTTTGTTCTGAACCCTTTGGTTTTGCAATGCACTTGGAAATATCGTTGGAACAGACTTTTTTGTTATGACAACAGAAGTGTCTTATTAAAAGCAGACTGTCTTACGGTGTCATTTCTACTTTGCTTCTGTTCAGCAAGCAGATGCACACATCAGATGCACAGTTGTATAGGTACAGAGGACTGGGGAGAGCAAGTAGTTAATTGAAATTTTAACTCCAGAAAATGTTTGGGCTGTAGTTTCTGGATGCAGTCAACATCATCAGGTTAGATGCCTTCCCTGTCTTCCCTAGATAGCTTTTCCTACTCAATCTGATGTCTCACTAGAGATATCAACCCCTTCTGTAAGAGAGAAACCCTCTTATTTTTCTTATGCATTTCTTGTAGCTCTAGGCTACAACAGAGTACTGCTCTGGGCTCTAGCTTGTCCCATTTTTTTTTCCACAACCTTCTGCTAGTGATTCACAACATCTTTGCTGTCAAAAAGACACAGTTTAGTGGGAAGGCATGTGACGCAACCGGGTCAAAATGGGGAGAGGTAATTTAAACAGAGCACTATGACAGATCTCCATCTGTGCAGTTCAGCTGTCACATGTGGCCTCCCTGGCGGGAACTAAAAGTGTGCTAATAGCCTGAAACATTTCTAAGGTGTATAAACAGAAAATGCTTCTTTGATGTATGACTTGCGAAATATTGTAACAGCCTTAAAAATGTCACAACATGACAAAAAAGGAGAAGTTCTATGTAAATTATGAGGGGAAAGTATCAAAGGGAAATGGAGAGAGCCTCAAAGGAAAAAAGGAGGTGCCAAATTTGTCAGCCATTGAAGCTGCAGAAGATTGGGAAACATAGGAAATCAAATCAGGTAGTTACTTCTTGTTAAATATCATCTAGAATTTAATTTGATTGTCTTATTTTTCTGTTTTGCAATCTTGTCCACAGGAACCCTGTACTTTGCTATAATGCAGGCATCTTTAAGCCTGTCAGGTTTCAGATGGAGCCAAATGAAAATGGGTCTACTAGAGGTACATACTACCTCAGGGCTTCAAAGCCAAGTAAAAGTTCTGTGTTTGGATATTTCTGGGCCCTGAGATGTATTTAGGGAACTTTGGAACTGCTGTATGCATCCTGCCAAGCCCAAAGGACTAGGAATAATTTTGTACTGTTGGATGTTAAGTCACTGTAAACTTTCCCTGGTGTGCATGAAACAGAACTTCTTTCTGTAGGAATGCAGTAAATGAAAATTGCCTTATAAGAAGTGTTCTTGAAAGCAAGTTAAACATTTCTCTGGCTAACCAAAAGCAGCTTTGGTATGGCAAGTAGTTTAGACAGAGCAAACTTGCATATGTCCACAGCATACTCTCCATACAGCTAATGAGCTCTCTCATAGCTTCTGCTAGGCATCAAAACTGAGGCTCTAATCTATGAAGGGAGCTGAAATGTTGTATTTGGCCATGCTCCTACACGAGGTTTTCATGAGGACTGCCAAAGCAAATGGGGGTCACTAGAATGTGATACGCACTCTTGCTTTTGAGGTATGATGATGAATTGAAGTATTTGTTAAAGCTTAGGAGAGAAAAGTTCTCATTGTTTTAGAAGATATCTAAACATAGCTTTAATTGTTTAATTTTCAAGAGACAGATTATATTGTTTGATATTTGCTCAGCCAGAAAAACACTGCTAAGAATTGCTTGAGAAATAGCATATGCAGTTCATTCTTGGAAGAAGGAAACTTCAGATGATTTGGCAAGATTGGTGTCTGAATCTGAGAAGTAAAGTTGCTCCTTATGAGGCACACAACCTATTTTGTGCGTGCATCACCAACAGTACAGCTGCAGGCAGAATGGGCTTCAAAAGGCAATAGGAAATGGTTCATGTTTTTCTAGTGGAATTTTTGACAGCTATTCAGGCAGCTAAACTGCATTTTTTGAAGAGATCACATTTTATTTAGATTTTATTTAGCTGTTTTCTTATGCAAGTAAACAAGTATTGTATTGCCAGAGTTGCTTAAATGTTCCTCTGGTGACAGCGACTTATGAAAATCTATGAGCCAGGCAAGATCTTGCAAAGGCTTGCAACAATTCTTAGCAGTTACATATCTCATGCTTCCTATCAAGAAGAGACTGATACATGTTTCAGCACTGTTGAAACTTGTACAAAAATATGTTTTTATGCCCTGCTACTGAAATGCCCTGTAATGGCCACATTAAAGTCATCACCATGGTATGACCCATGCTGTAAAACTACGGAGAAGGAAATTGCCTATCTGAGGCAATGGATTTTTGCCTCAGCCTATTCCAGGAGAAAGAGGAAAAAATCCCTAAACTCATGAAACTCACTCTGATACAGAAAGTGATATCTCTGAGTGAACAACTAAATATTCATTTTATAAAAGCTCCATACAGAGGTATAGGGAATGACAGCAAATTATCCTAATCAGAAGTTGAATAGACTGCAAATTGTATAGTATAACACAAAATGCAGATCCAAAATATTGGGCAGCCTGGCAACATTTCTTTGTGCTCCTTATGTTTCATGAATTATTGAATCATACATCAGTAACTTGCTAGGCTGAATTTGTTAAGCATGGTTAAAATGTCTTCCCTCTTTAGTCCAAGAGAATGAAGTAATATTCTGATAATTGCATCAGCTTTAAAACAGATAGTCATTTAAAAAAACAATTAGTATCAATGTGGTGCTCCTCCATGAATTTCAGCTCTTTTTTTTTTAGAAAACTACATTATAAGGAAGTGAAAGTTGTAAATAGCTATAAATTCTTTTTGACAGAAAGAAAAGCTGAAAGTCTGCTGTTATATTTCCACCTATATATGTATATTCAGAGGAAAATAGAGAAAAGTACACTGAAAGTGGAGCAAAATTCTTTGTATGACAATGCAAACAGTCAAGAATAAAATTAGAATATGTAATAAACCAGCAGAAAAATGACACTAAAGCCTGTGGTTTCTTTCTGCAGAATACAGTGACAGCTACAAGGAGCCCTTCTTGCTGATCCTGATCTTTGCTGCAATCGCTCTCCCTATCCTTTCCCTTTGAACTCTGAAAACCAGGAACCTTCTCCCACATTGACTGTGGCATAATGGTAGAGCAAGTGAGAGCTTCCCTCTTAGCTTAAATATACCCCTGAAGGAACCCAGCTATCTGGTGCACAGCAACACTCAAACTTCTCCATTCCACACCACAGAAGGAAATTGTCACTAGCTGCCACAAAACCACCAGGTTTTGTTTCTCTGCAGCATAACCTGGTTGCAAGTGTGAAATTGGTCCAATATGAAGAAAGGTGTCATGAATGCATATTCTGCATGGGAATATTGAGTTTATTTCTTCTCCAACTGAGCAAAGTGTGCAAAAATAGATTTGACAGTAGGGTGTGTCAAGGGATGTAGTATTACTTTATTTTGTATCCTTTTATGTCGTATTTTTGATCAGCAATTTGCATTGCTTCCAGGATCTTTTCCCCAACTTGCTTTTCTGTATTTTGTCTTTAAGTGTTGTTACCCCACTAAAGTTTTAGAAGCTTTTACAAAAGACACTTACAGAAATTGCTGGTGCATGTGCCAGTGTGAAAGTCTTGCGCTGCAGTGGGTTGCCTGCCTGGATCATGCAGAATGATGTGCAGTTGCCCAAATGTTCTTCACCTTTCTCTCAAGAAGCAGGGCTTTATCAAAAGTAAAAGTGGGTTGTCAGTGATGGATAAGCTGTGCTCTGACCTGGCCTGGTGTTCTTCTGAGTCAGGCTATGTTCATGAAGCACCATGTTCTCTTACACTTCATCTATCATTTGAAATCTTTGGAGGATTGAAAAATGAGTGTTTAAATAAAATTATTGAAAATGGTTTCAGTGAAATACAATGACCTATGAACTGTATGTTAAATAAGATGAATTTTTTTTTCTGGCCTTAAAAGTTGTGAAACTATGGAGTGAATAGCATATGCAGTCTGTCATTGTTGTATGCATCATGATAATTGTTGGAGCTGTGTTTCCCCGTGTGGCACCCTTCATACTTAAGTCACTAAAACCAGTTACCCTAAATCTAACTTCCATTAAAAATTCACTATGCAGATTTTCTAGCCTGACACTTTGTGAGAAGAGCTTTAAAATAATTTCTCTTTCTATTTAAAATTAATTGATATTTATCTCACACCAGAAGATCAACATGGCAAGTATCCAAGCTTCTGATAATGGTTTAAAAGCTATCTTATTACAGACTGAACTGGCAAAATGCAAAGGATTTATTTTTCAATATATACTTATTCTTTGCATCTCAATTGATGGCTCTGCTCAGCAAGAATTTTGATTCATGTGATGAGTACAGAGGATCCCAGGCTAACTTAAGGGAACTGTCTCAGGATTGATTGTGAAACCAAAATGTGCTTGTGAATAAATAGAGAGGCATGAGTTAGAGAGACTCTGGCAGAAAAGTTACTCAAGTTCTTGCACAGTTAGAGGAGTCACATAGCAGCCTCTGCACCCACTTGAGCTGGCAACCAGAGGCTGTGCCCCCAGATTGCTTTTTCCAATCACTTTGCACTTTGGGTAGGGCAACTTTCCACAGCAAATTTCAAACTAAAGAATCTTTCCGAACTGTGTAAAAGTATATAATTTATTGTGGCTAAAAAGAAGCATTTTAATGAGACAGTCTGGAGGACTATTGCAAGCCTAGCATTTTCATGCAAGTAGAAAATTATACAAGTCCACTCTTCCCTTCAGGCTACCATATATTATTATCATCTCTGTATCAGAAATGCGAGTGACCAGTCACACCTTAAAACTGCGTTCAAACTCTCTGCAAACTCCACTAGAGGGTTTTGCAGACAAGGTTTTAAATAATGGAAGCAAAGTGTTTGGATAAAGTCAAAAATTTGCTATTTCCACCTTCTACTTTGTCCGTGGAACAATGCTACTAACTGAAGTCAGGTAGGTCTTTACATCGATATAACTGGTGTTGCACAATCTAGAGTTTTCTCAAAAGCTTCACCTCCTGAAACTGTAATTGCACAAGAACCTCTGTTTTCTAGGTCAGTGTTGCAGAGAAAAAAGAGAAAATACAGTGTGAACATACCCCTGGAGGCAATTTCCCATTATTTTCAAACCAGCACAGCATCCTTGCCTTTATAATTTTTTAACAATACACTTTGTTAACCTTTGCTAATCACTGAACTGTTTGGAGGCCCCACCAATAGAGAAGTGTTATATGTGCTAGACCGAAGTGTGAATGGCTTTAAATTGTTAGATCAACCTTCCAATCTCAATATATTCAGCTGAAGCCAACTACAGCTGGGACAGAATAAATCGTCACTGAAATAGTTACTTAGTGCATGAAATAATCCAAATAGTTCCTGATTTCAGTCAAACTGGAACAGAAATTCAGCCAGTTTTTGAAAAATCTAGTGAAACTACCAGGCCATTTCAAAAGCAGATTTCTTCTAGGTGGAAAAAATTCTTCACACAAGCCTACAGGTTAGTGTGGGAGGAACACATGGAACCAGCTGATATTCCCAAACTATTTAAAGCCTTTAGAAATTGTGAACTCTGCAAGCTTCTACTTGTAAGCAGTTGCAAACACAGTTTCCAGAATAGTATTACATTTGAGACGCTTGGCTTGTGGTGATCCTTTTAGTTACAGGTCTTGAAACTGAGACTCCTTTAAAAGAAGAAAATGAATCAAGAGTTTTAAACATGTATTTCCATGACATCATGTAGCAGCTGCATTTCAAGCAGAGTGATGCAATCCTTTTTGTATTATCTGTATGGTAGACAGAAGGGCTTAAATAATGCCTTAATTCAGTTCACATCTGTAAAGCATTTAACCTAGGTTAGGTATGGCTTTAAACAAGCACCATTTTATTATGTACACAGTCAACACCACAGGCCTGGTGTCTGAATTGAGAGCTAACCACTGGGAAATACAAAAAGACACATCTGTCGATCACATGCGCTTTCTGTAGCTTGGATGTCAGAAACCAGACAGCAAGGGAGGTGTCTCTATCCACTTGACATCTATATCCCCAATCCTTCCCCAAACAGTAACTGAGGTACAAGACGCTGAAGTTGTTTGGTCCCATAGCTTCTACTGGGATGGGAGCAGCATTTCTCCACTTTCAACTGAGTTCCTTAGCAATTAAATTATTTGTGTCAGTCTTTTTATTAAGTGCTTTACTTGGGATGCAAATGAGTTTTGCAGTCCTCTGTATGCAGTGGACCAAATTCCAGAGGATGAAGGTGGGCAGTGGGGAACAGGTAATACGTCATAAAATCATCCATATTCTGATGCACTTCTCTCCTTTTGCTGGATTTCTTCAGAGTTAATAATATCAGCTTCTAAGCTAAATGGCTGCTCTTTCTGTATGTTTGTTTACTAAAAAAACCCACCCCAAACATTAATTATGTTTAATGTAAAAAATGAGTAAGGAATCTGTCCCCAACTTCCATTATTTAGTGTTGAACTGAGTTCAGTCAGGAACAAAACTGTGGACGTGAACAGGTTTTAGAGCTCAAAATTTGAAATTAATGTTAAACATATATTCATATCCACAATTCATTCAATTTGCATGATAAAAAAACTAGACTAAGGATGATTTATTTAAAAGCACAAGTGCCCTAAACTCTGCAGGACCATGTACTGAAGTGAAGACAGGATCAAAGATACCTTCATGCTTGGGTAGGTTAAGAATAAGCAATCCTGTAGGGGAAATAAGTGATTTTAATTTCTAAGAAAGTATCTCTGGATCAAAAGTAGTATTCACAATTATGATCTTATGGGAAATCAGAACAATTGTAGGAAAGTTTTAAGCAGAAAATGCTAGGTTTTATCACTCATTCTGGCACAAACAGGAGCCTGGTGAAGCAGCGCAGCCCGGAACTGTCAGAAAGCATTCTCCCTTGAGTAGTCTGAAGAGTTGTTATAACCTCTTTCCTCTAGTACTGCTAAAGCTACTATGCTTCTGGGTTTTTTCCCCCAAAATTACTCTTTTTTTCTGCTTATCATCAGATCTCATGTAAGTACATTTGAATGAATTTATGTGAGATTTTTAATGTGTGAACAGTTCTTCCATGTTGGGAATTTTGGGCTGCCTGCATATATACCTTTTGGCATGGCAAAATGAACAGAAAAGTGTCCAAAAATTATGCTGACCTCAGCAGTCAAATATGGTAGCCTTGTATTTTCAAAGCTGTATTGGTTTGAATTCTGTAGACTAATACAGTTTTGAGTGCAGTCCTGCACTTCTGTAAGTAAACAAGAAGAAAGAAGAACTCTTTATGGTAGATATTGCTTTTAGAATATAAAGATGATTTTACATCTATATGTGCTATAGTATCAATAAAGTATGTGTATTTGTCTCCTTTTTAAAAATACTGTGCTAAACAGTCAAAACCTGTTGTGTTTTAAGTGGAATATTATTTTTCTCGTAAGGATGGACTGAGGTGACTAATCTAATTTAGCAGTTGTTTTTAGTAACACTTCAAGGGAAAGAAAATGACACTCTCATTTTTTTTACATTTCTGAAGATCTTAATTTCTTTGATTTTTTTTTTTTCCATTTGACATTTTATGTTTAATAATGTATTTTACTTTTGAATTTTCCATTCTGGTATAAATACTGTTGATTAATCCTGAAACATTGCCAGAGAAGCTTGCAATAGAAGGGCTGTGAAACGTTTAAACGCTCTGCATAAATCTTCTTGCCATTGGACCCACTCCTCCTCAGCATTTCTTCCACTGAAGTTGCTGAACAAGGGAAGCACTGGCCACCTGTGATGCTGATGTCAGAGGTGTATTGCTATTTAATCTAGGAAATATAGTTATCCTTTTAGAGAATTAGGCTTGATATAACTTGAGATTTTTTTTATAAGGAATTGCACAACAGATATCAGTGTGGTATTTTTGCAGTGTACAGAACGTGTTGTCTTAATTCACCAGGACTGTTAAAAGGGTGATAATTGCTAAATGTCTTCTGTTCCTTCCTTCCTTTCCTCTAGTTGGCTCGCTTTGATTTAAAGACAGTCCCAGTGATCTCTTGGCTGAAAATCACGTAAAATATGAAAAATGGGTATTCTGAATCAAATGGGTTTGTTTTCCTCAAGATCGTTGACGTATCTGCTGGCACATTCAAGGATTAGCTAACCCCATTAAAAGAACTGACGTACTTTCATAACATTTTGGTTGAAAATACATTTACTCAGTGCAAAGATCAGGAGCCAGAGGAAGCTATGGAAAATATTAAATTAATAAATCCATATGTTTTGTAATTCCTATGTGACTGTTATTTTACAAGCCAATTTTGGAAATTTTGTCCTTTAATTTGAACAAACTCAGTCTGAATCAGGAACACTAGCTGATGGATCTATACAAGTCCTTGTAAGTGCAGCATGACTCTGAAATTAAGGTATTTCCATGGCTGTTTCTGATCTTTTCAGCTCATTTCACAAAACCAGGAACTGTTTCCAGAAAAAAAAAATTAACATGGTGTAAGTAAGAACCTAATGTCACTGCATAAATATTGTATTTCAAACCTCCACATTTTGTCTTCTTGCCATCAGATGTCTGCAGTTTTAACCAATTGTCATGAGTGCGAAGTGAGAAAACAACAGTTAAAACACCAACGCCCAATAATGCTTTTCAGCAATACAGCCCTAGCCTATGGATTCACTTGCAAAAACAGCATAGCTGATAATAATCATGGGAACTTTGGTGAAAAATCTAACATAGACAAAGTTTTCTATTGTTGTTTCCAGTGACAAACTCTGCAGCTATCTTACCCATTCCTTACACTCTCTACTTCTGTCTTACTTTGCTCCTCTTTTAGGAATAGGCTGAACCTGTCAATGATTTGCACAAGGGCACAATGTGGCATGAAGCAATAACATTGCAGGAATTGCACAGGCGAGGTCTCAGCTGCTTTTGAGGAGGTTTTCTGTCCTCTGCATGGACAGTAGAAACCTCTGTAGCAGCTACAATAGACCAGATCTTGAAGAGTATCTGGCATTTGTTCAAGCATAGCAGTTTGTGCCCAAGCTTCAGTGGCCTCTCAAAGGGTGTCTTCTCCCCACGAGCTGCTCCCAGAGCTGGGCCTCACGTACAGATGACCTGTGAAGAGGAAAGTGAGGATTAGAATTTTGGGGAAGGTCTACATCTTCTTGCTAAAAATGTATGTTAACCACAGTCTAAGGATTCAGGAAACCAGAGCTTTGTGCTTCCGGCTTTTTTCATAATTGCAAAGTGAATATTAGCCCTGTTGCCCATAACCAAATATACTGCACAAAAGGTAGGCTGCTGAGTGGTAGTGGGGGTGTACCCCTCCTCACAGTGGAATGCCGGAAGGTTGGGTTTTAAAATGCTGATATCTCTCTGTCATCTTAACCCTGTGCTCCACAAACCTAATCTGTTCAGGTCCTCAGATAAAGAGCTAAACTCAGGGCTAAAGTGTCTAAACTATAAACCTGCATTAAGAGTGGTCCTGGGAGTGAAGACATAACAGCCCCTGGATCTATCTTGCACTGTAAGTGGTAGAAAGAAGGGTCAGTTAGTGGTTTTGTCTAAGGATCACATCTCTTTGTGGGTTCTTAATTTTTTAAACTTTGTCAAAAATTAAAAGGCCAATTTTTTTAAATGAAAAAGTTGAAAAAGTTCAATATAAGAATTGCAACTTCTTCTGAAACTTATATCCTCCTCTCTTTTTTTCTATGCCTTTTGCCCGCTTAAATAACTATTTGCTAAATTCATGTATTATCTTGATCAATTTGAAATGAAGTTTTCAGCACATAAATTTTCTGAAAAATGTCACTCAGCTCTGGTAACACTAACTTCTTGCATAATGATGTAATGATGTTCTCTTTCCTAGCGTTCTGCCTTCCCACCATGCCACCTACTGCTAGTGAAACTGGTGAGCTCAATATAAGTACCTAGAGGGGAGCTCTGATGCTAGTCTAAGCCTCAGTGTGGTAAACTACTCAGGTGAAAGACTCTTTTTGTTCCCTAGGCACCATTAAGCAAGGAACAACAAAAACCCCAGAGTCAAAATCCTGCATTGTATGTACGTAGCCAGTAGGTTCTTGAACTATGTTAGCATGTATGTCAACAGGAACAATTACTGTGGTAGGTAACATTAGATAATCTACACTTAAGATAAATTAGTGGTAGTGCAAGATTGCAAAATTACTGAAGAAACAGCAGCAAATTAACAAAAATTGCTTTACAGCAGCTCATATCATAGTGCCAGTGAGTCTGGCTTAGGTCCAAAATCAAGAGACTGCTCAGTGGAAGTTTGCATTTAAATCACATTTGGGGCAGTGTCTTATGAAAGTTCCTTGGTAGAAGGTGTTTGCACTTGTTTAAAGTATTACTAAATTAAAGCAACATTTACTAGACCTTAATTTCTATTCATTCTGAATTACCCTTTCTGTCCTAGACATTTTGTAGGAGTAGCATTCTTACACAGTTTCTACTGTTTGCTTACATATGTAAGCAAAATTATCAAAGGGAAAAAGAACGGACTATTACAAATGTGAGCTGAAGAGGCATGAAGTACCTCTGATATGTGCCGAGCACTCCAAAACAACCTTGAATAGAAAAGCTGCTGAAGCTGAAGTAGTTTCAATTGGCTGCACTATCAAGCCTTCTTAAGCATGATTTAATCTATTCTCATGGGAAAATTTTAATCATGGTGTTCAGGCAGTTTGCCCCAATGACATCTATTAATATTGACAGAAGATATGCTCATGTGTGCCTAACACTGAGCATATCCTACCACTCCATGGCACCACTAGGAACTGGTATCTATTGGTATATTATCAAACAGTGGCTTCTGACACATTCTGTTAGTGGACAAGTTTTACTGTTACCACAATAAAGGAGTGGTGATTTAACTGGAAACGCAAGAGGAATCATTAAACATGTCTAGCGCCTTCTGAAAAGTATGATTATCATGTCCCAAGTAGGAACTTGCAGAAGCTCCTCTGGAATCAGACTTGGTTTTAGGAGTGCTGCAAGTAGTTGATTGAAGTTGTTACTGATTTGGTATTGATTTGTTATTAGGTAGAAATAATCATTTGATTGTTAATACGAATATAGAATTATAAGAAATATTTTAGTAAAAATTATATATCTATTTTATTTTGCACATTTAACCAACAATTGACTGCTATTATGAAATCCTCCGTACAGCCCCGTACCAAGGCTGAAGGAATTGGCCAGAATCATCTAGTAGGAACATTTAGAGCAGTAGAGAACAGGTTTAAGATTTGA
>JAVJGG010000054.1:6913455-6938686 GCA_035590195.1 Aviceda cuculoides
ATCATAAACTTAGTGCTATTGGCTACCTGGAGAGTTAGTGCTGTTAGCTGTCAGGAGAGGGGCCCTATCTTTCCGTACAGCGCGACATCTTCCGACCGCCAAGCCCTAGCTACCTACACACATGCAGTATGGAAAAAAACTGCTAATGCTGTATGTATAATAAGTGATCATGCCATGACGTTAGCTGAGCTGAAACACTCCCTTTAGGGATATGAATTCCATAGCTGCCTAAGATAGACATGGTAAATAGTCTGAGAAGTAGCTGATTATTTCTTTCCACCAGAGATGGGAAAGGGCAGTTGCAACAGAGGTTTAAAGACCAATTTTTCTTGCCAGATGTTAAAAAATTGCTGAGTGTCTGTGCACTAATGGAGAATGTCATTGGTATTGGACCCTGGAAAAGTTCTTAATAGCAAATTCAACAGAGCACACTAGAACACTGAAGAAACAATTTGGTAGTCACATATTCTAATTAACCATTTGACTACTACTGAGTAGACTAGGTATTTTTAGCAGACGCGTATCTTGCATCCTGCCAAATCAAACGTACCTGATATGTTCCTAATATTAACCGCTGATTTCAGGCAATTTTTAACCTTAAAATGGCAGTGAAGGACTTGGGATAAGTTAGAGAGAGTTACCAACTCTTCATGCATTTCATTTTCCTAGTGTCAAACCTGATGATTTAAAAGGCTCTCTGGAACACAGAAACGTCTCTGCTGGACCTTGAAGTGGTCAGATGATTAATTCTGCATCTCATTTTGAGCTTTGACAGCTTTCACACTGGTTACAGAGTGATCCATTTCACTGTAGTGGCAACTAGTTCTGGCCAGAATAAGCAAGTCAAAACATGACTTTTTTGCATGTGACATAACATGCCCTAACAAAAGCTTAAGCAAATCAGTCCCAGGGGTTCTGTTCCCACAAAATAATGGTGTCAGCTGAGGCAGCACAATAATTGGTGCTGAGGCAGCACAATTTCAGACTGGCACATTGCCTGTGTTACCGAGGAAGTCAGCGGTCTGCCAATACAGCAGGTTTCTGGGGTCTAGTGAGTGGTTAAGGCTCTGGGGTGCCCCCCATCCTGTGCCTTGGCATGTCACCTTCAGTCAGGAACAGAGCAGACAACGCTCTGTACTGCTGTGTAGCAGGGCAGTGCCCTCCTCTGCCACAGATAAATTCTGGTGACCAGTCCAGTGGGGAACAAAGGCTTGTCTTCAGGATCTCCGAGGGACTTAGTTCAAACCTGGTTTGGATACGCTGGAAGCTGTTACATTTGACTTTTGGACTCTGCTCATTGGGAGGCTCTTGTTCCCTCTACACTAACTTTACTTCCTACTGATGTGGTCAACACAATGAAATCCTCAGTGTGGCCAACTAAATTTAGAAGTATGCATTTCTTTTGTCACATAAAATAATAATGTTTACAACTGCAGATTTTCCCCCTATAAATGCAGCTCAGCAAACTCAGTCTTGGCTGTTAGAAACTCTTGGCTTCTTTCCATGTTGCACATTATCAGTTGTCATAAAAATGTTGCAAGTGAAATGATGCCCTTTTGTTAGGTCCATGATGCAATTACTTTAGTGTATTTGGCACTGACATGATTAAATAGATTAAACACCTCTATTGATATAGGATAGGGAATGGTACTGCAGCTCATTCAGACTTAATTGTGTTGGTTTTGCCAAGGCTATACAGTATAAAACTTTTCACCAACATGAACTGACACTATTCACAGTGCACAGCAGGACTGGTTTTAGTGCACTGGCACAGACGGTCACTTTGCAGAGCAGAGCTGTGTATTAGAGTTTGCTTCTTGCATCTGTTATATCATCTTTATGTAGAAATGGATTTTGAAAGAATATACATCTCTGTCCTTATGACATCTGCTGAGCCTCTTGGCCCCTTATCCTTGCCAAATCTGTCAGTCCATGTAGCTTCCTTCAAAAGGGTCAGCAGGACTTTTCTTCTCAATTGCACAAAGTGAATGTCAAGAACCCCAGCACACTTCTAACAAGCATTGCATGTAATTCACAGTGCAGAGCTTAGGTACAAATTAGAAGACTTGTTTTTAAAATCCAAATGTTAGTATACAAAAGACTTCATCAAAGTGGATGGAAAGAGCAACATTTTGCTGTTCCCCCTCCCCGCAAGGAGCTGAGCAGTTCACCTTTTCCACTCTCAGAAGAACAGCTTGTTCCTGCTTCTCACAGCCCCAGGCTACAGACTGGCTCCCAGAAGGTCTGTCTGGGGATCCAGAGAAGGAGAGAAAAGTGTCAGGCAGGTTGCCTCCTCCAGTTGCTGTCTGCATATCAACACCGGGCTTCTAGTGTCTGACCTGCCACTGTTCCTGTCCTTTTATCTCAAAAGAGATGCTAGTTGGCTTAGGACAGGGAATAGAGGTCAAACACAGTCAAGCTCAGATTGTGTGTGGATGTTCTTTGTTTTGTTTGTTTGTTTGTTTTTTCTTGTATTCCATGTTTATTCCACACTATCTTTAAGATGCTGTTACAGCGTCAACAATTGTTCTCCCACTGGGTATTTGTGACTACTCTATCCAGTCTGAATTTAAAATGAGCAGTGGGATGGAGTTTTCATTTCAGAGGAAACTGATTTCTTTAGGAGACTCCCCTCTCCACTGAAAAAAAAAAAAAAAAAAAGCCCCCTGCTCCCTGATCTGCTTGAAATTTTCTTTCTTTGTAATAAAATAATACCGTTTCTCCTCACCTTTGATCTGAGAAAAAAGGAAGTATTTCAACTATTTATATGTACCCAATGCTGGGTAGAAAGCTAGAGCAACAAAAATTTAATGTATGCTAATCATGCTTTCATACATTCCAGTGAAACTGTGGCAGAGTAGCCTACAAGGCAAAGGTTCATAGTTAAGTTAACCATTCTTTGGGCATCACAGTAATATATCTATTAGGACAAAATATTGGGAAAAATATTGGGGTGTAATCTAAATCTTCAGTTAACTACAGTGCAGTCAAAAGACAGTTGTGGGTAAACATAATTTAGATTTAAAAATGTACCTTTAGGTGAAGGAGGATAGAATTTTCTGTAGTTAGACTGTTCACATATTCAGTTAGTAGAAATGGAGGAGGCAGGTTTTTTTAAACTAATTTTCACAACCTTATCAGAACAAAAATAGAAATAAAAATTGCTTGCAAGATGGATGGAATATTAATTTGATCATTAAAAGATTAGAAGGAACAACATAGGATCTGTTTATAAATTAATTTATGCCAATGGCTGCAGGAGGCTACCTTACTCATTTGTGATCCCTCTCTAACTGTAATTACAGCTGTGGTTGTTCTCTGCTGAGTTCCCTAGAAGCTCTTTGTTGCAAGACTTTCTCTAGCTTGGTTATTGAACTTCTGACACCACAGCTAGTGACAATTGCCCTTGATTGAGATGGATGCAACTGAAGACTACTGTAAAGGATGTTAGTTGCCTGAGGTTCAAACAGGAAGAGAGCTTGAAAGCACAAAAATCCACAGGAATTTGGACTAGCAGATAAATCTTGCTGTGGAATAAAAGACAGGAAAGTCTGTGAATTTTTTTGAAGATCATATTTTGGCAAAGGGACCTCCAAAACAATATGAATATGAAAAAAACTTGTATTTTCTTCCTGTCAGACACAACACTCATTATGGATTACTGTACTATACTAATTCAGGGTAGGTGATATGATGTATAGTGGAGGCAATGACAGCTATGATTAGATAACACTGTAACACTGTATAAATTAATGATGGACTATGGTAGAATTCTTGAAGAAGTAAACACACTTGGATATCCATACCATTGTTAAGTGAATTAGCTATGATTAACACTAAACTGGCAGTCTGAGAAAAAGAGCATGCCTATACTCTCCAGAAACATTTAAAATAGCAACTTCAGCATAGAGTGTACATTTGTTTCCAAGGAGATGAGGATGAATTAAACCTATCTTTAAAAAAAAAAAAAAAATGTATGACTGACACATTGCATTGATGGAGATTAGTGAAAAGATTAAATGCAGTCCATTAGAAGTGGGGTTTGAAAAAAATGTTTTAAATAAATACTTTTATCTATGGCTGCAAGAGATCTAAGTAAAAGGGCAGTATGAGAGCAAGTTTAAGAGTAGGAAGAGGAATAATAAGATACATGGATAGATGAGGTCTGACTCATTTGATGAAACTGATAAGAGACAGAAGTTCACATTCAGATGATTGTGGTTGTGGAGCATCTATAATGTGGGTGAGAATTATAAGCTTATGTGAGATGTGGAATAATTTTGCTTGCTGTATTCTGGAAACATGAGAGAGGTGCAAGAGGGAAATTACATCCAGAAAGAAAAAGTGGTGTGTTAGAGCTGAAGACAGTGAAATCAATGGCTACTGATCCCATTGTTAAAACAGAGAAGTGAAATTGCTAGGATTCGATGAATGAGTGGTGAGGATTAAAAAACTGTCCCAAGAGCAATGGACCAACTACACAATACTAGTGGAATACGTGCTTTATTACAGTGTTTCAAAAAAAAAGGATGAACAGCACACCATGGAAAAAAGAGCTTAGCCACAATGCAGGAGAAGTTCCTAGAACGTAAGACTGCAAAACACCACCTGCTTTGCTGCCACAGGCTTATGGCCAGTGCTACAGATAGCAGCCTTATAATCAACATTGTGCATACCTGTTCACAAGATAAAATGGAAATGAGCTATAAAACAAGATAGAACTGATCCTTGAAACAAGTGTGTAGAGGTGACACTTGGTAAAATTAAAGCTTCTTTTCTTCCTCTCCAGTCAATTTAATACTCTATTCCACTCCACTCTACAACCCCCCTAAAACCTATTCTCCCCCACCCCGCCAAAAAAAATCAACACAAAGCAAAATTTTAGTTTTAAGTAAATTAAAACCAGAAAGCAAATCAGAAAATCTTGATCCAGGTCAAGATAAGTGAAAATACGTGAAATGTACTTTTCCACTCAGCGAGACTTACCTCACAAGCAGATAAAGCTGGCTACATTTCAGAACCATTGGACTGTTTTTCCCCCACTTTCTGTTTGTGAAAATTAGTTTTCAAAAGCGTAAGTCCAGCTTTAGAAGCTACAGTACTTTCACTGGTGAGGATCTCTAAATGCCCTCTTGCTGCAGGAAGCAGAATGCTGTCAACATCTGAAAAAACCCCAAACGTTTGAGACTGTCCTCACGGTCTTTGACAGCTGGGTCTTTCTTATTTTCAATTTATTTGAATATCTGAATTCTGCTTTGCTGGAATGCTTTGCTAATGGTTTAGAAGGAAAAGCTCAGTGTTAGCTGTCTTTCATGTGAGTAAAGCTTTCAAGAAATCCAGCTTCAATAAAAGATGGTAGGATACGAACACATTAGATTAGGAACTTTACTCATTCCAGTTACTTTCTGACATATGCAATTTTAATAAAGCTCCTGTCATGGTAAACATATGTCATTAGTGTGCAGGTGTATTTGAAATCTGAGACCTTATCTGGTCAAAAAATGTCAAAAAATCTTTGAGAAAAGTTCTGAAGTATATTTGAAAAAACGGCGGAAAAAAAACCTCATGTGTTTTGGTTTCTTTTAACTTATATAAATGAATATTTTAACTTGAGTTTACAAACATTTTTCACCAAGATAGAAGTTTTTTGAACTATTTTTTCTTATTGTCACTACCATGTTATTCTTTCCCAAACATTTTAGTAGTCTGGAGTTATATACAGAATTTATAGGCACAAGGCTGTGTGAAATAAAAGCAGCAAAGAAACTTAAGTACCTGCAATATTTGTTCTAATATGTTTCATTTATATTCTGCCTAGGGTAAATTACATACTTGATTCAGTGGCCAAGCTTCCTTATTTTTAACACTAATGTTCTGGTTATGGGAAAAATGTATTTTTAACTCCAACCGTGACATTTTTTTCTTCCAAAAGAACTAGTTCAGCCAGGTCAATTTTAGAGAGCTGTTATGCACAGATTACCTCACTGAGTTTGTTAATAGACAGAAGCTTATACATGTTGTAGCTGTGCTTCCATTGTTTCTGAAAACAATATGAATCAATTTCAATTCATTTGTATTTATACACCCTAAATGCTGAAATGTGGAAGACAATGAGATGTCCATCATCCACTCTGACTAACGGTCTGTCCAAGTGCAATTCTCAGTAGCAGAGCATTCATCTTGCTCTACTCCCGCTGGAACAACTATGAATATTGCAAAAGAACAAAACAGGGAACAGAAATAGGAGAAAATTTCGAGATATGCCCACTGTTTGTTCTTAGCCCAGCTTTTCACTAATTCGTTATTATGTTCAGTTTTACATTTGCTAAAAGAGATACCTCCACTGCTTGAAACCGATAACCATCTAAGATCTTTTTCCTGCTGTAGTAGACATTCAGGTATATCCCATTTAAACTTCTATCAAGCTTACTTTCTTAAATTTCTTTTGTTTGTTTCAAAATGATTGAGACAGTATTGGAAAAAAAAATATTTGCAGTATTTTTTTTATCCTTTTAACAATGTTTATTTGTTTCCCTAAGGCTGGGAGACTAATCTGAAGAAACTAAGTACATATCCATATATCAGAGTGCTGTGTCATGGTTAACATCCCTGGTGGCTTGAGTATCAGAAGCATTATAGCTATGTTACCTTAAAATGAAACCCAGTGTAATTTATCATGTATTAGTTCTCATCTCTCTGCTAACTCATTCTGCAGTAATTTATGTGTCTTGAGACAGCACAGCACTGTGTAATACAGAGTCCAGGGTTGCAGGGCAGAGAAATCTACTTAAAATTCTATGTTTAATTATCAAAAGTGAACATGGAAAAAAGTTTTAGCACAGTATAACTGCTGGAATGGAAAGGGTGCTTTTGTTCATGTTTAAGGCAAAATAGGTTCCGTCACTTTATAATGCTGAAAAAAATAAAACAAGAAATAAATATAACATAGAGAAATCTCCTATTTGAATGCATTTTCTGAAAACCTTAACTTGAGCAAACTCAGCCTGCAATGAAAAAGAAAAAATCAACCCTGAAAATATATAATTACTTTCTCAAATATTAAATGACATGTCAAACCACCATCTGACAATTACTAACATGGAAACAGAGCTAATGAAAGCCTTCAGAGCTCAGACTGCCATGACAATTTCCCTTAACAAAAGCAGCAGAGACAGAGTAGCAGAAGAGTAACGTGTCTTTTAGCGTTTCCTTTGTGGTAGTGCACAAAACCTAATGTCCATATACCATCAAAAGAATTATCTTGCAACATACCGTCAAACTGCATTCTTTAAAAGATAAATTCACTGAAAGATGTAAGTGGTAAAGAGTAGCTCAAATAGAATAGTAAATATTACTTTTATACAAATTGTTCCTTAAATGAAATAGTTGCATAATTTTTCTTCTACTAGATTTAGTGAAAATTTTGCTAAGGACTTGACTGTGAGTAGAACAAAGCCTGTTATTAATCATGTGTAATTGGACAATCAGAAATTAGGGCACTGGAAGACATATTCTAAAGAATCTTTCTAAAGCAGTGTAAGTTCCCAAACATACCCACCTATTTTTATCTTGTATTCAATGTTACTGTCTCCACAGAAGAGTTAGCGAAATGAAGCATCCAGATGCTTCTCGGCTGCTTCAGTATGCAGTCTTGAAGCTTGCCTGAAGTCCACCTGTTCCGCAATGTAAAGCTAAGCAATTGATTTTGAGAGGTGTGGGTGAGGAGATAAAAGGTATTCTGCTTCACCCCTGTAGGCAGGTATGCTCTGGCAGAGAGAGGGGTAGAGAAAGGAAGGGAAGGGAAGACAGTAGCATCTTTTAAAACACTGAAGATACCAAGTGAATAAATGTCCATGTACTTAAATGTTTAACATGGAGCTTGAGCTTCAGGTGTTAATACATCAAGAGAATTTATCTCTTTTCCTTTCTCCATCTAATTTTATCACAAAGGATATTTTGATTTTTATTTGATGATAAACTTTGAAGGATGACAAAGAATTTACACAAGGAAAGAGAAACTGGTGGGTTTGGTTTTTTTTTTTTTTGTTGGTCCGTGTTCCTCTCTGATATTTTCTGTGCAAACTGGAAAAAATTTCAGCATAACTTCAGCTGTCTCTCTCTCTCACCCACTAATTTTTCCCTCTGCTTCAAGCTCAGCTTGTCAAGCTTTGCTTTGTATTTAATCCATTAAATTTGGTATTCACATAACTATTGCTCACATATATTAAATTCTCTGGACAATGATATACTTTTCAGAGGTGGACAATATTAAGTTTGAGTGGATTGTGGTTTTGTGCATTTAAACATATGCAGATGACTAAAGCCAGACATACTTTAAAGTGAAAGGTTGCAACTTTAGCTTAGCAAGCTAGGCACTGGTGTCTTGCCAGTGTAGCTACACAAACTTTCTTGCCCTTGAATAGTTAGAGTAAATTCTCTCCGCTTGCTCATAGGATTGAGTCGAATTTTTTCAGTCTCTTTCATCTCCCAAGCTTTGTTGAAAAAGAAAGAAGTAAATCTGATGTGGTGCAAGCAAAATATCAGTTTCTGAATGCTTATGCATTCTAACTTTGTAGCCAATAGCTCTGTCAAACTTTTAAATATTTAAAATTACACCTAACTCTACACCTCCATGATACTTTGCAGAAGGCCAGCCTCTTTCATCAGCTTCTTCCATTTTGGCTCTGATGGGGAAAAAAAAAGAGTCCAACCACAGGCAATGATCAGAGGCAATGCTATCTAATAAATAACTTTGGACTGCAGGGAAAAGAGGTTTGAGAGAACAAGAGATTCCCAGCACCCCTCAAGACAAAACTGGTGCACAGGTTCAGATTAACAGCTTCAGAAGGGAGAAGGGAAGAGGAGCACAGTCACTGTTGGCCAGTAATAAAGAATGGAACATTCTTTCTATTCTTGAGTTTGTCCTCTTTTTGTCTTTCCATGGATTGTCATCACTATCAATCCAGTCAAGTTTCCCACTGCCAACTGACTAGCTTTTTCAAGGAGGGCCTGCCTGCAAAATCAATAGGTTTCCCTATTCCTGTACCCATGGAATTGGTCAAGTGTTTTTTTTTTTTGATAAAACTTTGAATGCTGATATATCAAATTCTAAAAAAGGAAAGCAATTTCCTAATTATTTCCACCTTTTATTTTTCCCTTTCTGCACCACATCTACGTATTTTAACAAACTAATTTTTTATAACTCCTTGCATGTCACAATTTCTGAACACTGATTTCCCCCAGAAAAGGAGACCCTTATTTTCTTCCTTTTTTGGGGGTCCTTTGGCCTCCCTTTGATTCTATATGCGCACAGAATCCTATGTACTAGCAGTTCTGCAACCTTTCCTACCACATCCTGTAGCCGATTCTGGAGCATGAAGACAACTGAGAACGATTGAGTAAAGCTGTGTGTATCCTTTGGACGGTACTAGGATGCTGTGCTAAGGGATGCTGGGAAGAAGTTGAGTAGAAAGCAATGAGAAGAAACGTTACGTTAGTACCAGAGACACAGAAGTCAAGTGGCCTCAGAGAATCATTCTGTTCTGCAGTATAGGGACGGATGAAGCTGTAGGCACATTGCACTGTTGTTCCAAAGATTTCTGCATCGTGTACAGCTGATGTTGCAGGTTTCTAGTGTAGTTAAAGCTGTTCCTGCTTACTTCACTAGTTCTGGCCCACACAGAGTTTGCAAGCTGCACCATCTCTAATTTCCTGCTCTTAAAAAAATAGCCTGCTCAAAAACCAGGTAAAACTATTATTGGAAATAGTTGCCTAGGTTGATCCGAAGTCTCGATACTGTTATTGATGACTCAGAGTGGAGCAGTAATAGCACTGATGGCCTACCATCCTTCTTGAAACAGAAAACTGACAGTCTGATGACTTCGTCAAATTTACTTTTCCATGCCCATACAATGAACGGCAAAAGTGAGATCTGAGACCAGACTCCTATGGTGTCCACCTTTATTTTGTACAGGGTTGGTTTTTTCCCTCCTTATGGAAATGATTCTTTATAAAGCAACAGCAAACTGCTGTCAGCTCTGTGTAATGTGCACAGCAGCAAACCATCAAATACTTATATCAAATGAGGTAATGAGAACAAGCTGAGTAATTGGACTGTCCTGAGTAGAAAGGATCGAGCAAAATTTTGAAATGCCATTTCAATTTGCTGTGACTGTATATCATGCTCACCAGCATTCCTTCTGCAATTGGATTTTATTCAGTGTAATTGCTAGGGGGCATCCGGACTTAATAGTGAGGTAAGCATTTGTGACAGTGTTAAAGAATGTGATAATGGTAATGATCATCTATAAATGGGAAGTTGGACATCAGTTGCAGTGATCTAAAGATGTGGGCATAAGTAAGATTCAGAGCTAAAGGATTATTTTTTTTTTATTGAGGAGAGCTTCTACTTTTTTTTTTTTTTTTGCTTAGCTTGAGCAAATAGAGCAGCTATCATTTGACTGTATGGCTGCCTTGTAAAAGCTAAATTGGAAGAATTTTTAAGATACAAATCAAAATCTACTGATTTCATCATACAACTAATGGTTATGTAGAGAAATCATACATGGGCTTGGTAGAGATTGTTCTTGAATTTAGCAGAAATTAACTGTTTATCAAACCAGTAAGTAAAATGTGTTTCTTCTCTCTTATCACTTGTTAATCTCTCATTATTATCTTACTAAATGGCATTTTAATAACCTTATCTGTGGAATGCTAAATTCCCAAATTTGTTGCTGAAAAATGAAAAGCAAAGAAATACCGAAAAGAAAGGACATGACAAGCGAAAAAGCACAGGACTAAAAGAACAGGAATCAAAAAGAAAGTAGAGAGGTAGTGATAACAATCAAGAGACATAAGTAATAAGCAAATCTAATTTCAGCAAGAATAGTCATATTGCTGAAATCTTCCAATTAGGAATGCATGAGGCTGACATCCAAGTAGCTTAAAGAAATAATCTGAAACTTAGAAGCTGTTGTTTAATATCTTCAACAATAAGATGAATTTCTCAGTTGTTCAATATAAACTGCATTCCCCAGTCTGCTCGCATAACTATTGGAAGGTGCTGCATGTCTGCAATTCAAACCAGCTTTTTAATGCTGAATTGCACTGACAGAAAGGTCAGAGAGTAGGGGTGACGCTGAAAACTTCAGTTCTTGAAGAGCTTGTCCCCTAGGGGCTTGATAGTGGGTAGAGCCCAGGCAGCTAGGGAGTGCTAGTCCCAACCTTTGCTACCGCTTCTCAGCATGGCCCTGGGCAAGTCACTTAGACCAGAGACTCAAAGGCATCTGTGGAGGTGCCTCACCCCTGAGTCTGGGTTTCTTCTGTCTACCTGAACACAGAGGTAAACAGTAATCCTCTGCTTCATAGGCCTGTAGTAAGAACTAATAGCTAGTACTGGCAGAGTGCTTAAAAATACTGAATACTTAAAGCTGATGTCTTATATGAGCTGATCACTGTTTATTCTTTCATGTACGAGTTCCCCGCCAGCTCACAGATTTGTGTAGCTCTTGGCAAAATGGAAAACATCTGCCCCTCATACATCTGCCCCTCATACATCTGCAGTCACCCATAAAATGACAGTCAAAAGACATTTAGCTGCCTCTGCTACCTTTGTCATGGCCAGCCATATACATTTGCTCTTGTAAACTACATTCAGCTTTATGCTTAACTACTTCAGACTGATTCCCCCCCCTTCTTTCTGTACGTATATGAAGTACAGCAAAAGGTTCCTGCACCGTCTTTTCAGATTCGTGTTCTCCGCAATGAAAGCAGCAGTAGGATTTTCTTAAAGGAAGAGAAAGGAACGTCTGAAACCATATCTGTCCTTGTGTATCATGAGTAAGATTGGAAAATACTGAGAAGCAGAAATAAGGAAGCAGAATGCTGGAGGGAATGAAGCTCTCAAAGATACAAGCTCAGAAAGAAATTAAATTCACAGATACCACCGAAAGGGAACAAGACTGGGACTAATAGTTGTTAGGCTTCTTGGTAGTTTTCAGGGGGGTGGGAAAAAAGGCATAAAAGAGAGGAGAGAAGACAGTAAGAGTGTTTTAAAGAAGCTAATTGGAAAACTCAAAGCAACTTTGATGCTATTGCAAAGAAGAGAAAGGCCTGAGGCACAACATTCAGATTTGATCTAAAATCCCTCTTTTCATATTTGCTTCCCAAAACGGCTGTTCAGGTAGTGAATTCATCATGTGCATCACTTCTACCTATATTCTTTATCTAGAATATTGTTTGTAAACATCTTTGGAGACATCACACCTTTGAAGGCTTGTTTGCTTATTTACAGACAAAATTATAAATAAAAGAGGAATTTCAAAGTTAAGTTGATAAATCTCATATACTAAATAATTTCTTTTTCATAGTAAAGACTGAAATAGTGATAGGGATATTGAGAACCACCAGCAACTATCCCAGAACAAATCCTGTAAATACTGAAAAATTAATATATAGTAAAACTTAAAACAGGCTACTTAAAAAACCAAACCAAACCAACCAACCAACCAAACAAACAAAAAAGACCCAACCGCCCCCAAACAAACTTCCATGTTTGGAACTTTTCCATGGCAAAATTTTCCAAACCTGCCAAAACCTAAACTTGTAAAAGGAGGTGGGCTTAGGCAACATTTAACTTAATGTTCAATTTCCTTATAACACATGTAGGGAAAACTAAGCACTTTATAAGGAGGTATATGTAAACTAGCTCAACATCTCCAATAGAAAATACTAAGAAAGTTATGTCCTTACGTGTGTCAGACCTAAATTGAATCTAGAGGTTGTGAATACTGCATTGAATCATGTCTTTTCTTGCAGAAAAAGAACATTTTCCTAATATCAAATTTCAAATCCCTGGTTTGCAGCAGAAACTTACACTGTTATCTTCAAGATAACTGAGAATCATTGCTGATTATTCTAGGTACAGTCTACAATGGTGGGAAATTTTGTATCTAGAGTAAATACTTTATTGAGACAAAGGGCAGCTGAATTCTATCAATAAATCTGGCAGAGAAGAAAGGATAAAATTCCTACTGAAGAAAAGTCTTGCACCATCTCTCTGTTGTATATGGTCCAATGTATGTGCATACAGACCCAGGTGTAGAAACACTGTGGATGGAAGAAGATAATGCTTAAACGTGATATTTTTATGAAGACAAAAGTGTATGCCTGTAGCAAAAGGCATATAAATAGATTTCATTCTTATTTAAAATGTGCAGGCTTGTCCATGATTACTTAGCACGTAATGTGAAGTGTTTGTATCAGTAGGGAGAAGTGTGTACATTCAGGTTCTTAAACAATGTTTCTTTTTTTGAAAAAGGTTTATTTTTGGGCAGAACTCTCGTCATTTACTGTTACGGTTCCTGAAATTTCAGTTAGAATATTCATCCTGCTTGAAATGCTAAGAGCTTCAGGGGATAATTTACATTGGTCCTTCTATATCCATTTATTTAGATTTTGTTCCTGAAGAAATCTGCAAGACAGAAAGTAGTGTTTCTTCAGGAAGGCAGAAAACAGTGGATTAATAAGTGAAATTTCATCTGTTACAAAATGTCTCTACAATCTATCTTTGCCTCTCAGTGGTATAAAATATAATCCTTTGTTTTGATTTCTTCATGAACTTTGGTTCTTTCTTTCTTTGTTCCAGTCAAGTTTCATTTGTTAAATTCAAGAAACTACAGTATCCTACAAGATATTAAATCAGGTTTCAATTTTTAATTATTGAACTCATTTTAACTACTGTTTTATTATCTTGCGTTACGCTTCTTTGGGGGAAAAAATAGTGGTGTTCCAAATTGCCATAACAACAGGCTGCACTCCTTAAAACAAGATAAGCTGTGTGTCAAAGTAAAACTGTTGCCATGGTAACCAGTTGCATATTTAAAGTGCAGCAGCCTGGTTTAATCAGTCAAATTGCCCCTTTTCAAAAAATCAGCTGTATAGGCATTCTAACAGCATAACAGTGAAAACAGGAAAATGTAAAAGTTAATAAAAAAAATAAGATCTCCCCATTATGTTCTTTTCCTGAGTAATAGCATTTGATTCAGAAAGGTCACTTATTCTGCTTCTTTCTCTCACAAGTGCAAATACTGGATTCTGTCTTTTATCTTAGGTTTCTCAGAAATTCCTCTCAGCTGTTCATGTTATGCTTCCTCTAAACAGGCTAGTAAGAGATTAACATCTAAGCATGTAGTTGCAAGTTCATAAAACCACCTAGTGACAACAATACATATTTATAACCTGTTTGGGAAGACTTAAAAAATGGCAGATGAACTTAAATCAATCCGTTAAATCAGTATCTGCCATTTTTATGACCTTCGTGATTAGATGGACAAAGCTAAAAGCTGTTTCGTCCCTTTTAAAATTCTTCTTAATTTTCTGTTTTTTTTTTTTTTTTATTTAAGGAAAATGTTTATGCGCTGAAAAATAGATTGGTTTTCTTTGGCACTTTAATTTTATTTTATTATTAAACTTGTTTTTATTTAAAAAAAAATGTTTTGTAGCATAGACATCTGTTGTAACATACTTGTATTGTATCATGTCATACTTCTGTCCTTTTGGCCCTGAAAGTCAATGAACCATCAATAATGTGACATTTAAGTCTCAGAAGAATGCAGAAAAGCAAAAAATGTAGCATTTTAAAGCCTATACAAACAACCCCAAATCACTATATGGTTCTTTTGAGACACTAGTTGATATGACAGAAGGTGAATTGGGTACATTACCTGTACACTTCTATTCCACAAATCCTAGCTAACCTACCAATGTCTCTAGGAAGTGCTATTAGCTTACCTTTTCTAATAAGGATTTTGAGTCAGAGAGCCCAGCTCTCAGTCTCAATGGTATAGTTGCTTGTCCTATTTCTTTTTTAGCCTAGAGAACATAGTGGTTGCAAGGGAAAAAGACAGATTCTGCAGATTTGGAATGTTTTCATTCTTCTCATGAACTGCCAGTCAGTGCTGCATTAGGAATTGCAGTAAAACACTTAGAATTAAAATGGCTTCTTTTAAGAACAGTATTCATAATTTTATTAGACTAAGTAGATTACCACAGATGTCTGATTGCTTTTTCAGGAAAAGTAAAAAAAAAATCTACAAAATTTAAAGCATTGCATTCTTTTTGCATTCCCCACTGAAAAAATATATACTGTTTCTATTATGTTATTGCTCTTTCTACCAGTTCTATTAAGCCTTACTGAAAAAGAAAAAGTAGGATTTCAGAGAGGTTTTGCCGTTTCCTAATGCAGTATTTTTATGTAAGATAGTACATATCCTGGTGAAAAACGAGGAAATCTTCCTCCAAAAAACTGTTGAAAAGTTATTAATTTCTAACACAGAACAAATGCAGAAAACAACTAATACAATTACAGAAAAGGTTCAATTGTACTTTACACTTGCATATCTTATTGCTACTGTGTTATGATTACTTGAGGGTGGCATCACAGCTGAGACTTTCAGAAATTAAATATAGCTATCTGCTCTATTTTCTAAATGGCTGTCAAAACACTTTTTTCCTGCTCCTGGAAATAAGCCTTTCTGCAGGTTTAATAGTGCTACTGAGCCATTGTTTTGTTATTGATATATAAGGGAAACTGCTAATGCTAGCTGGTCAAAGATAAATTCAAAATATCAGAGTTAATCATCAGTTTATGGTCAGCCCTAAGGCTGACTCAGGCTTCGAAGGTATTGCAGTGACATGGTCTGGAATCCTTTTCCCCCTGCTGCAAAGAGCATTCTTCTATTCACTCGAGTGACCATCAGCTTTAGAGTTTGAATGAATCACATCACCCTTTGCCACACTGCAGCAGATGTCAGGGCCTGCGGGTTGGCATTCTCGTCGAAGGAGAAATTGGGCAAAAAGTCAAACTTTTTTTGGTAAGGGCAACACAGCTACAGCAGTCTGTAAACTGAAGTAGTCACCACAGCATGAAAATAGCTGCTCTGAAGAATCCTGGTCTGAAGTACTACTTCTCTACTGCAGGAAGCAGATGGTTTCTGAAAGCTGACTTGGAGAATATTTTTATACTGCAGCCAAGATACATGTACAGCTTATGAAGATGACGAACGAATCTGCAGTAATAGGTATCTCAATGCAGGCTGCAGTCTGTGGGAGAGATCCTTGGTGAAGACGCATGCAGGTATTTTTTCTGAAGCTCTATGCCACAGGTAATTTGCCTGAAGCTGAACGTCACCCCATGCTGTCCTTGTGTTACTCCTGAAGCAGAAATTTGAAACTATTTTGGAAGTGTCAGAATGAGTACAGGCATCCTTCAGCTGTGATGTAAATACCTTCTCAAGATTGAAAACAAACTTGCCTGCTGATTGCCGTAGCGTTCCCAAACAGAGAGAATGACCAAGACCAACATGGCAGCATTTCTTCAGACTGAATGTTGCTTGAGTGCAACCATTTTTAAACTATGAATAAAAGACAAAATTCCTCAGTGTGCTGCCTATGAACATGGATGTGGAAGGCAATCTGGAAATAAGATCCAGCTACTGCAGCCAGCGAGAAGCCAGGCACCTTGCCCAAGCCACCAAAGCTTGCTCCGTAGCGAGCAGCTAAAAGGTGTCCACAGATTCACGGGAAGATATGTGTCCTCAGGAAGGGTGTCCTCTAGAGATGCCCACTGCTACACTGAGTGTATAAATGGTTAGTTTGGTCCAGACATCTAGTGTAGATAGTGTCAGTTAAGGAAGGGCATCTCCCCTGAGGTGCTTGATGGGCATCCCATCTCATGCCTCGGTGACCACCGCACTGTCAGTTGTATCACATTGTGTGTCCCTCCTTTTCTAGGGCTCTGGCCTAGAGCCCGTGTGGGCAGCCCTGCCCCACTGGTGGCCATGGGGAGAGACCCAGGGCTGAACCCCAGGCTGCAATGGCCCCTGCCACCTTGCCATGGGCCTTGGGCCATCCCTGTCCCCACTGCCCTGCCTGGCACAGGGGCCTGGCTACTCCCCTGGGGCTCTGCCCACCCCAGGCTGCCCCACTGGGTAGGACAAGGCCCTGCCCCGGTGGCTGCGGGCACAGTCAGTGCAGGCTCCCCCAGGACCAGAGCTGGCAGCGCGGGGCCCAGCCTGGGGCTGTGCAGGGCCAGGGACTTGCTGTTCTCCACTTTCACAGATGGGAAAACAAAGATCGCAGTAAAAATTTTAGGTGGGAAGGGGCCTGGGGGTGACGCAGCCTTCCATTGCAGCCTCCTGCCACAGGGAGGCCAGCCACAGAGCCCCGTGGTGTGGCTGGTGTCATGGCTGAGGCACAGAGCGGAGCTGGAGGCTCCTCGGCATCATGGTGCTCTGGGCCAAGTCAGGTGAGATCCCCTGGTGTCACGCTCATCGCCCGTGCCATTTTGCCCCTAGCACTTTCCCATCTGCAGGTATTTATGTGTTTATGTTGTTCATAGTTAAATGATAAAATAACGTAACACTTCAGTTTGACATTTATTGTGTGCTAGTCTTTTTGTATTTACATATTGAAATAATATTGCTGCACTGGCAGTATGGAAATTTTTACTGATGTGGTCAGAAATTCATATTTGGGCTTGAACTTTTATATTTTCTCAGATTTATATTTCAATGAAAGAAGCTCTCGCCCACAGAAAAGGACCTTTTTTATTAGAGCTTTTTTATGTTCTGAGAACACTCACAGAACAGTGTTCTGTTCAAGAATCACAGCTGAGCTTTGAAAAAATAACAAGCAAAGAAGTTCGGCCTTCGTAGCCATTTCCTTTGTGCTAAGGACAGAAGCAGCTGTAAGGGACACTGTTTCCTGATCTCTTGGGTTTCTTTTACTGACACCAGCCTGGTCTGTTTCTCCTAAGGTACCTGCTGCATGAGGACTGTCTTACAACTAAGCCTGCTAGTTCTGGCTGGGGCTTCTTCTCTGCTGGTTTACCAAACAGCAGCCACATATGGGCAGGTAGGACCTAACCCCATTCTTTCCTAGTCTTCTTGTATTCTGGCTGCAACTTCCAGACCAAATTGCCTCACCTGAGACTGCTGCAGTGAGTAATCCTCTTTGTGGCATGTGTATGAAGGCACTTTCTGCTGTACTAATGCACCATTGCATGGTATAGTAGCATTTTGTTGGTTTTGCTTTATTCATTTTTTTTTTTTTAAACTTTTTAACCTCTGTAGTGATGTTCAAATCTCTCCCTATAATACAAAGCCATTTTGGGGGGATGAGCATGAGATTTCAATCTTTCACTTTAATCTATTACAGTATTTGCTCTTTCTAAATGTAGCTGTTGCATGTACCAGCTTCACACCACTCATACTTTTATCTTCTCACACATACTAGTAGCAGCGAGGAGTAAAAAGGGAAGTGTCAGTCTCAACATAAATGATTGGTATGACTTGTACAGATTGCTGCGACATGGCATCCTTCTCATCACAAGCCTAAAGGCATTACTACAGGTAAAGAAGAATTCTGTGTAACCCATGTACAAAGCTGATCTGCATACAAGGAGGCGCTTCGGTGTTTGTGGTGACAGGCCTAGCATAAGTCAATAGAGAAAATAAAATAGAAATCTACTGTGCACTCCCAAATTCACTTCAAAGTTCTGGTCTCCTGAAGGCAGACAGCACCATTTTTTCTGAGTAGGACACTGCTAGCTAGATGAATACATGCCATTAAACCTGGCATACAATGTTTAACATCACTACAATTTCAGAATAAATTCAGCTGCAGTACTTTTCTTCCTCCTTTTTTGCTATTTCCCTTGGGCATTAATTAAATACAGCATTCACAAGCATGGCCCCTTTAAGAATGATTGTTCTTTATGTATTACAAATCTCAAGCTATGAATGCATGGGATAGTTATATTAATTTCTAGTCACCATTTTTAACAGGGAGCAGCTGGGCTGCATCTAGCCAGCAACAGATATCTGTAGGAATTTACTTTTGTCCATTTGCATGCAAATGCAGAACTAAGTAGAATCTTATTGCTAGAATAGTAAATTTTATTTTTTAGAAAATACATGAGTAATCATAAAGAACTCAAAATTAAGCCATGCTTCTCCTGGAGACAATTGTTTGTCATTTATACCTAAAACCGGATGCCTCAGATGTTCGTGCAAATGCATGTGAGAAGTTCATACGCTATAAAAAGGTACATCCAAATGTGCCTGAAAAGCATATAAAAGGTGGTAAACCCATCAGAAATATATACCATCACTGTCAGAATGTGACTAGATTACAAATCACAAAGAAAGAAAACATTTTACTTCTGTAAAAAGAAACTATATATCCAATAAAGTTTTATATTGTATATTTTTATTCTCAATCTGAATTGCCTTGTTTGTGCTTTCTTCATTATTTTGCCTTCATTGGTGCTTGAAAGCACATTATTTATTTAGGAAAAAGCATACTGCTTTATGTGAATAAATTCTGCTACAATCAGTCCTTGACCTAGATTCCCATAGTTCTCAGAAATCATGTTTCTGAAGTTGTTCAGAGACTCCATTTCATAAGAGAGTGAGTTCTTGGAATGTGGTAGTTAGTCAAAGCTCAGTGTGTGAATCAAAAATGGACAAAACTCATATTGTTCCACTCTCAAAAGCCATTTTTATCATGTTCAATAATTACTTCACAGCTGGCTTTAATAAAATGTGTGTTGGAAGTGAGCCAGCTTCATACAATATTTAAATATATGTTTAGCTGGAAAATAAAATGCATTATTGCAATCTGATTTTTAATCTGGTAATCGTGAGACAGACAGACCATGATTTTAGTGCAGCAGCAGAGAGCTCAATGAAATATACATCCCCTATTGTAGACATCAAAATAATATGAATATTCAGAAAAATCCAATAGCTGGAACTGAAATCTCAGAGCTAATTTGTAGATGTGGTTCTTTTTGAGATCTTCAGAAAAAGAGTATGTGATATTATTTAAAGAAAAGAGGAAAATAGGAGCATTCTTCACCAACATCCAATCTCAGTAATTAGGGGAAAAGATTACTTAGAATAATATTCTAGTGCAAGGTAATAATTTCTGTTCTTTTTCCAGTGGTACAACCAAATGAGGATTGAGAGAGGTGCATGATCAGGCTCAGAGATTAGGTGCTTGAGGTTCCAGGTCACGACAGAAGCTGTTCTTGCAGTCTAAATGAGCTAAGATCAAAAACTAGGGAGAGTAGGAAATATGAAAATCCAAAGGAAGGCTACATGGCAGCCAAAAATTGGAGCAAGGGTCAGCATTTCAGTGTATCTGTACTTAATATGTCTAGAGGTAAGTTTTTAGGTTAAAAACAGAAAGATGACTGAGGAAAAGAGCATCTGGAGCAGGGAACAAACTCAGGTCTGCAAATCAGGAGACACTTTCAATAAGGAAATGGCAGAAGACATGCTGTGTCTTCACAGAAAGGAGAAATAGGAAAGCAGAAGTCTGGTTCTCAAAGTGTTGAGAGGCTGACATAAGTCGAATTAGTTCTTTTAGTCTACAGACGTCTATTCTTTCTTCAGCACTGTGCCTAACAGGAGCAAGTGAAAGTGTAAAGCACCCATATGTATTTGTGTCATATGGTTCAAGGAGACCACCTAAATTCTATCATGTTTTTAGCTAATGTAAAAGTTTGAATACATGGGTTTCAATCTGTGGATAAGACTTAAGAAGCTGTATTGGCTAAAGGAAAACAATATGAATATCCTTGGTTGTGATACTGGGATTTCTTAATTGACACAACAGTGTTTGTTAGTAACATTTGCCATCTGAAGATCATGTTAGATTGTTAGTAGTGTTTTGAAAGTTCAGAAAGTATCTGTAGCCAAATATAACTTGATTTTTATTTGCATTTGGCTATTTGCATTTGGCCTGACAGATGCAATGTTCACACAAAGGTGGACCCAATTGCAGAGAGTTTACTACCATGTGCAACACATACACATGTATTGGGAATGTCTGCTTGTGTAAACACAGATGTTATTTTGCAAAAGCTTCTAGTTAGGTGCTGGATAATGAATTAGACATTAATTTTTCATTTAAGAGCTGCACAAGATTCTATCTAGAGTTTTGTGAAAGGCACTAGAGCAAACACATAACAATGGAGAACTCTTTACCTTGGATTTTTTGCCTTTCACCCGTTTGCCCCAATTTCTGCCATACTGCTCCCTCCAATAAGCCATAATGCTCTTCTGTGAGATGACATGCAGAGTAATAAAAACGGATAACTGGCATCCTTTTGTTTAAATGAAAATTCTTTGAAACATGGGTTTATTGAATGTGATGTGTCACAGAGGTACAGTGGCTTCTTTCACTAAGAAGGTTTTTTTTTTTAATCCTGAGCCTTCTGGTAGCTTTTAATGTTTGAGAAAATGGAAGAAGAGTGTGAAAGCAAAGAAATAAAGAAAAAAAAATGGGCAAATTTGATAACTCAGTTCTTCATAGATATTTCAGCACTCCTTTGATACTGTATTAAAAATTATTGCTTTGCATTCTAATACAGATCAAAAGCAAAAAGAAAAACCTCAAAACTTGCCATGAAACTGAATATTTATCTTCCACAGAGCTTTAGTGTTAAGCATACTTTAAATACCTGGCTTATTCATCTTTCTGTGGGGAGTAAGAGGAACAGATTGCTATCAGGGAATTTAAAGGAATTATCATATTTGGGATCAAATTACATGTATAGCTAGTAAGGAAATACAGAATATGGTCTCTGAAATCAGAATCAGTTCATGAACTGGATAAGGAGATATAGCGTGAATTTTATTGCTCACAAACATGCAACTTGTTCTTAATGATTGACTAGATATTTTCAAGATGGGTGGTTGAATATGTATTAAAAAGTTCAACTTTGATAGTCATTGTGAAGACAGTATGATGGACAAGAATGGTTTCAAAGGGAAATCTTCTGGTGGTGGAAACATGTCAATGAAAAGCTTACACTAAATGTTCTCTAGGAGCTATAGTTGAATTTTTAAAACTTCAAAATCTGTAATCATTTATTGACATAATGGCTATCAACTGTTTTATTTTATCTGACAATTTGTTGACAGCATTTAGTTTACAGCAGCTTAGAGCCCAGTTCTGCCAATAAGATAAAGCAAGTAAGACCTTTACTGATCTGTGATAGGAATTGCATAATTTTACTGGCACTGTAGATGTACTGAATCCAGAAGAGTTAGGCCATAACAGAGAGCTATTCCTGTTGTAGTGGTTAAGAAGGGAATTTAAAAGCAAAGTAACTTGATCTGAAAACACAAAGATAAAGATTATAGCAGCTTGAAACTCTCGATTGTAACTTCTTTGAATTTTTCAATAATTATTTAATTATTTTCACATGCACCATACTTCTAGCACAGGATGAACATTTGTTAGCTTTAGGAAAATTATTATATGTCTCCCAGAGTATTTTTGTCTCATGTACATGCACTCACTTACTTTAAAAATATAAGCACTTTAGCACTAGTTAAACATGTATTTGGTTACAGGTTTCCTTAGTTTTTTTGTTTTAAAAGAATAAGTGTTAACACAAGTGAGTTCTTCAGTATAGTTCACAGAATTTTCAGCCTATTGCTGATAACTGTTTTTGCCAGCATTGTTTACTATTCACAATTACTTATCCATCTATGTCTAAACTTCTTTTCTTAATTAAGTTGATGATTTTATATAGTATTTTGAAAGGCACTGCATGTTTACTTCATGTATTTTCCATTTTTTGCAATGCTTTCAATCTCAGCCCATTTCAACTGGCTGACAATATTTTACTGACCCATATAAACAAAACCTAATAGAAAATTACATTTCTTGGTGTAATTTTTGTGAAGTCAATCGAGCGAAAGTACAGAAGAATTCTTATCCATGGCTTAGTGAAACTAACTTTTCAATGCTCTGAGTCAGGGTATGGTAAATAGCACTTTGTGGTCTTTCTGGTTCAGTCAGATTTAGTAAGATCTTCTCTCCATTGATGCTCAGTAAAATATCATTCAATGTGTAATTAGATCTCCCTCACATTCATACGCAGCATCTCTGCTTATAGAGATGCCAGCTGCACTGCTTTAGTAGGGGTAAGTAGTAGTAGATCTAGGATGCAGAAAAGCTTACTGCAATTGTTTCAGAAAGGGACATGTGAGCTTACTAATGATTAGTCTCCTTGACAATGTAATTAATCATAGTATTACTGTTCAGTCTTTCAAAGTAACTGGTATATTACTTCTTCCAATTTGTCCAGTGTATACTATTGTAGATGACTCTTTAAACTGTGATTGAATGAATTGAGTTCTGAAGTCAAAAGTTGATAATAAATTATTCTAATGAGGTTCCTTCTATTTGTCATAATGACAAATAGACTATAAATGGAAAAAGAAAATTAGCCTACATTTATATTTTGTTAAGTAGATACTGGATTTTTAAGTATTCATCTGACATCATGGGCATGATTTCCATGCACAAGGGTGAGGTGTTTTGCTCCTAATTTTTATCTGCCTCTGGCATTCCTTAGAATGTCACACATCGCAGGAAGATTAAAAAGCTTTTTTCAGTATCCAGATGCACTGCTGTTTTGCAAATGCTCAATCGAGTTAGGGCACTTGAGGTCCTTGTATACTAATGGCAACTGTTTGACCAATTACTAGTCAGAGAAATACAGGTCATCTGTTGTTGAATAAAGCTCTGAATAAAGTCTTTCAAAACACTGTTCTGTGTAAGTACAGACATTCTTTTCAAGATGGTACTAGCAACTTAAACTTTTGTGATCACTTTCACATTGTAGCTACACTGTCTAGCTATATTTTATTAAATTGTCATGGCCCTGTGTGGTTAGATCACTAAACAATCTTATAATCAATATATGGAAGCTGAAGAAGATAACAAAGAAAACCCTAACTGGAGATATATAATGATGACACACTTGTTTGGTTTACAATCACATAAAAAATTAGTCATTGATCAAAATCTTATACTATCTGCTACACAAAACTGTCCTGACTAGAGACTAATAATATCATGGTCTTCAGTACTCTCAAGGTTTTTTTGGAGGGGAAGTTGGATCTTTTTTCTCTTACACATGAATAAATATTTAGCATAAGTTGTATGTGTGCTAAGGATCTTATGTCCTGTTTTCTCCTATGTACTACCTCTTACTCAGTACAGACTGAATTAGATACACATGTTCGGACAGTTCAAAATGTCAGTCGACTTCAACCACTTGTTAGGCTTCTAAACAAACATGTGTTCTTGCCATTTTATTTCAGAAGGGATGCTGCACAAAAATGCTCACCAATATCCTGATCTCTCTGAAAACATTCTTTAAAACTATATTTTGCCAAGTAGGACTTATTTAAAAAGTCCTTTCTCCTAATTCTGTTTTGCACTTTTTAATAAACTCAGTAAGCTATATCACTTTTTAATTTTGTATTGTGCATAACTGCCTGACTCACAAAAAGCAGAAACTAGTTTTGACATACCACACCATGTCAGGGTGTAAATAAGTTCTGAAACTGCGATTATCAGAACTTTATCCCCAGGTAGTCCATGTCTCTTTCTAAGTTTTACAGGTGCTAACAAGTGACTGGAGTACCTGTGCAAAGAGTACAGACAGAAAATAAAATAACTGCTATGTTTCTGTTCAGAAATGAGAAAATTAAGAAAACACCAAATAAACAACCAAATTATCTGATGACATCATAAACGGCCAAGAAAAGGTTTTGCATGCATATTGGGAAATCTAGGGAAATGCATGTTATGAAGGGCTTCTAAACCTGCCTGTTATTTATGTGGTAGGTATAAATGATCACCTGAGAGCCATTATGGTCTATTACATAAATAAGCATTTAGGGACTTTTTAAAATTTGCAATTATGATGGTGTAGTAGCTCTAAATTGATTTTCCATAAATGTTTTATGAAGCATTTGTTAATAGCACTGTTAAGGTAAATCTCTTAATTAAAACATTCTACCTTTATGTCACTAACAGATTTAAAACACACTGGAAGGATAATCTGTTATAAAAGTATTTCTCAATTTAGTTTTGGATTCTGATACAGTATTTTCTTCAACTGGTTATTCAGTGGAAAAAAAGATGTGTCCTGGTTTCAGCTGGGATAGAGTTAATTTTCTTTCTGGTAGCTGGTATAGTGCTATGTTTTTTGAGTTAGATATGAAAAGAATGTTGATAACACACTGATGTTTTCAGTTGTTGCTAAGTAGTGTTCAGACTAAGTCAAGGATTTTTCAGCTTCTCATCCCCAGCCAGCAAGAAGGCTGGAGGGGCACAAGAAGTTGGGAGGGGACACAGC
>JAVJGG010000054.1:6952534-6979653 GCA_035590195.1 Aviceda cuculoides
ATCCTTTTGGATATGACCATTGAACTTATGTTTTCTTTTTAAATGGGAGAGTAGAATATGATTTTTTTGAATGAGGGTAGAAGTAAAAGAAGAGCTTCCTGTTAGTTTGTTGTCTGTTAATTCTTTATGCCTTTGTGTGTTTCTCTCCATGTTGAACAGAGAAATAGTGGAAATCAAAAAATATAGATTTGATGTTATAATCACTGAAGTCAATGATACAGCTGTCTGATCTGAAGCGTTCAAAATGAAATCCTATAAGCCTCTGGGGTATCATCAATAAGGGTATAATTTCCCATTGATCTAAGAGGATCAGGATATCTGATGAAAAAATGGTATATAGCACACAAATTCTTGTCAGGCTCAGATGCTCAGATAAAGCCTTTTGGAGGGAATTAAAAATTTATAAAATTGAAAGGAGGGGAAAAGCTAGTTGCTCAACAAAGTATGAATAGATATACTGCATTCTCCAAGAAAGTGGTGTTATTTGAGAAGAATCCTTGAAAGTTTGCTTTAGAAAGTGTTAGACATACTGAATACCACTCTGAGGGTGTGTAGTGGGATTGTGAATTTGCAGAGGAATAAGTCACAGAAGAGGTACCTGCACAATTAAAATGGAAAAGTGTATAACTGCAATGTAATTACCCAACATCAGAAACTTGGTTTTCATTAGAAACAGCTTTATCTAAGCATCTGAGAGTAGCAAAGTTATGTATACGAGTATCAATATTAATAAATTGGTTCTTATTCAAAAGGTGAGGGGTTTTTTTGACACAAGTCTGTGTATGAACTTTGCTTTTGAAAGAAGAGTGCACAACATGCACTAAGCAGATTTCTTAATTCTAATTAATATAAGGTATAGGAAAGAATGCTAGAAATTAAATACATGTTCTGTAATAGTACTTCCTACTTCGATCTTTAACTTTTTTAATCTCTCAGTTTTTCCCTGTCTGCTATTCACTGCTAAGCCCATATCTCACAGCTCTTGTTTCTCAGTTTAAATCTATTTTTATCTTATTGATGAGTCACTCGTCAGTCTGTAGTTTAACACATCCCGTGTTTCTCTGGATGGTCTCACATGCTTTTTATATAAAGAGAGAGGAGGACTGTGTAATTGCATCGTGACTCTATTCTGTTTCACTCTAAAAGGAAATTAAGGTGGTATTTATTTATAGCCTGAAATATTCTTGATTTTTTTCCTATAAAAATTTCCACCAGGTTCCTATGAATGTATTTACCCAGGTCTGCTACTATGTTTTTCCTCACTCATAGCCTGTATAATGCTGGTGTTTATTTGGTTATGCTGCTTGTCAGTTCAGCTGCAGCTGAAATCACTAAATTCTCATATAATTATAGTGGTGCCATTCAAAACGCTAGAGTTAAGGTTGTGTCAGCAATTCCATTGTAAATCCTTAATTTAAATGGTCTGCAATAACTCAGCCATAAAATATGTTTTGAGCTGAACCTTGGTTTGTAAAGTTTCAGGCTAGGAGCAACTTCCTTTTCAAACAAACAAGGAAAAAAAAAAAGCGCTCTAATTATTTCAAGAATGAATTTAGTGCTTGGGAAAAGGCTAAGTTTACTGCTTTAGGAACTAAGCTATAGTAAAAGTCTGCAGTGACACAAGAGGCACATTGCAGGTTTCCTCTATTTTGCTTCAGTTCAACTTACAAGATTCTGATCCTGTAAGTTGAGGGAATTGTTCGGACCCTGGGTAAATTGACTTCTGCTTTAAGGCTGATAACAAGAGAGTCGTTTGATAACAATTTTGATAGTATATTAAGAGACCAATTAAAGGCATTCATGACAACCAGCACAGGGGACTGGTACCACCAAACTGCACTTTACACGCATTCAGTCACCAAGGGACCATTTGGGATAACATGGGCTGAATCTGAACCATGACCTGGAGGTGAAAGACCCTCATTATTTCATTTATAAATAATCTGGCTCCCCAGTTGCTTGAAGCCTAATAGGGAGACAGACAATAAAAAGGGACATGGACTAGGCAAAGGCAACGCAACCACACAATCGTGTTAGTTCAGATGCCTTTCACATTCTTGTTCTACCTTTTTTAAATGGTGTGATTTTTTTCTGGATTTCTCAACTGTACCAAAGCACACAACCAAAGCAGAGCCTCTGTCTCTATGTTTTGAGATAATTAGCTGAAAACATCTTCCTAGAAGTGTAGCCAGCATTCTTGATCACAGGAGGTGATATCTCACAAAATCCTACTTAACATAGGAAAAACAAATAGCTTGTAAAACTGTTGACATATAGCTAGTATAACCTAAATTTAGTTTGATGTGAACTATAGCTGGCACAGTTCAAAATCTATCTAGAAAATAGATTAATGACAAGTATTAAAAATGGGTTGAGCATTTTACTGGTGAAGTGCTCTTGTCTATGCATTTCAGCAAGTCTCAGATGATTGTCTTGGAACTTTGAACAGAAACTGTTGACTTTAAACTACTGTCCATGTTACAGTCACTAACAAAACTTCTGTTATCAGTGGGTCAGGATGATAGTGCATGTGTCTAAGGACGAAACAAGAGATATTTAGTCTTCATATTATTACTTGTGGCAATACTGCCTAGAGAGACAGTTTAAAGGTAAAGACTGTGCTATACTAAGCCTTAATTATCAGATTATAGCTACTTCATACAAATCTGTTCTCATATCAAATCTCATGAAGATTTCATTTTCTTTTTTTCTCTTTTTTTTTTTTTCCTTATAATTCAGTTGAGCAGCCTTCAAAATTAGTCTTATTTAAGTTTGTTGCACGATATTTTTCTTCTCTTATTCACCTTGGTTTTACATAGTGCATTTGGATATTAAAGTATAAGAAGAGTCCATCACTCTAAAGGAAAAAACATCAGCTCTTAAGGTTACTAGCATAAATTAAAAACATTTTTAAATTCTGTTAAAGAAAATATTCCATAAAATGTCTACCTTCTGAAATATGACTGATTAAGCTCTTTCTTCCTGGAAGAGGTTGTGCCATAAAGGAGTCTTTGCAACAGTAATTGTAATAAAATACAGAACTAGACCTCATTAAAATCTAAACCTAAACCTCGTAATTTTCCCTTACTGTATGTATACTCTGCTACCTGAAAAGACACCTAAATCTGTATTATCTAGAAAGTAATACAACCATATTTAGGATGCCATGGAAAATAAGGAATGTTACAGTGATGCTATCTACTAAATGTACAGGAGGGAGATAGATAAACTAGCGGTTCAGTGGTTATTGATTTCTTCCTTACAGTGATCTGGTACTATAACATGAAAAGGTTTTGATATCCCTACCCAGGGTAGACGAGCCACCACAGAGCCACCACAGTCACACAGATGACAAGCAGTGTCACTCTGGAACCAAAGACAGCTTAGTTACGCCTGCGGAGTGCACTGCTTGTCTATAGCAGTGCTGTAGTGAGGCTTTCATTTTAGGGCTCAAGACAGCATTTCATCTCAGCATCAAGCTGTGCTGTGCTGTGCCTTCTGAAGAACGTTTGTGAGTTTCTAAAATTCAAGTGCCTTGCACACAGACATATCCAAAAGAAAGTGTCGGTGGCTGCAATCTAGGAAAAGTGGTCAAGCCTTCTAGCTTTAAAACTCTGCTACAATTTTACAGTAAGCTGGCCAAGTAAATGACAAGATCTGTATAAAAAAACTCTGCTGAAGATCTAATTCATATTTTCACAGTTTCAAAATTTGTCATTTGAATGCTTTCCCATGTTAGCAGCTGTGATAGTAAAAGATGGGCAACCACTCACAAGATTCTTCCATTTTGCAGCAACTCTTCTATTCTTAACAGTTTTGCAGTGATACAATTACTCACTCGGGTGGGGCCGTTGCCTGGTTGCACTGACTGAGCAGTTTTGGTGCTCATCTTAATGATATAGAGAAAGGTAATGAATGGCAGTTTATTGACATGGACAGTGCGAGTTGTATTTGTTCTGTATTTGATCCTGAGATCATTGATTTTGATGAGGGATTCTATAATCATAAGAGAATCGCTCCTTCCTTTCATAAGGGGTGAAGAGTATCATCACATTATGACACGGTGCATGAATAAGCAGCAGCTTGTGCTTTAACATATTAACTATTGTGACTCACTGCTTCAGGGAAGAGTTGTCTTTAAAATTACAATGAAAACCCAAGTATAATCAAGTTTCTATTCTTTCCTGCTGGCAAGCAAAAATGAGAAAAAAGTGACGGTACTTGAAAGCAAACCAAATAAAATGCTTAGCTTGGATGACCTTTACACTTAGCAGTGAATAAGTTGTTTATCATGGGCTACCTGCAAATACTTGCAGGGTTTCCCACTATACATTGTTCCCAAACACAATCAGCTTGGAGACTTTTGCCACGCCTCATGAGCAGAGATGCTCTTCAGCTTCTATCACACAGAACTCTTAAGATTATTTTTGATGGAGGGATAGCCTTGATTTTAGTATAAATAAATAAGTGCAAACAAAACTATTTCTGTGTATAATCACAAGTATCTGGCCATACATATAATTTCTTCAGTTCCACTTTCACTCTTCTTTAGTACTCAATCAGGTTTTGAGACATTGGCATATACAATATGATCTCAGGTTGTGGAATTTCTTCCCTACCCTTATATAGAACATAAAATTATCCTGGCCAAGGTAACATGAGCTAATTTGTGTAATATACAGAATGCTCTTTAAGACATTGATTTAAAACAACAACAGAAAACCTTACAGTCTGATCCAATCCACATATTCTTCCCAACAACTACCTTACTCCTTGTGAGAGGTTTTATTTGAACCCTAAATTGCTTCTCTCCCTCAGATTCTTATTTTCTACTTTCTGCAAAAGAATCACTAGGGAACCTCTTTTACTGCTAATTTGATACGATAAGAGGAAGCTGAAAGTTATTGTGGCCTAGATGTGTGCCTATGCCTTAGAGACGCAGTTTCTATCATTAGCATCTGAGTCATTGTCAGTAATTACCCATTTCATCAGCACAGGTCTCTTTTGTTACCTTATGGAATTTTTTTAACCTTGTTATATCAAGAGCTTTATCTGTTTCTTTTCAGGTGTCCTTCTGTTATTGACAAGATGTTACTTAAAACTTCTTACTTTTCTGTCCATTGTTCACCTCTTATAGGAATATTTATTTATTGCATGTTAGTTTTGTATGGGCTTTTGATCAGTAGGAAGGTTAGCACAAACAGTTTCAAGTTAAGTCTTTTCCGCTACAGTCAATGGAAGTAGGCTTGACATTATTTGCATAGTATGTCATGGCTATTGCCAAATCTGACTTCAAAACCATTATACATTCTTACAGGCTGAAATACTTGAATATCATTAGAGATAACCTGCATTCATTTTTGGCTCCCCCCACTCCCCCCCCTTAATCCTACAGCATTTCATTTGTAAATTTAGATTATTGATCCTCCCTAGAATCCTAGAAAGGATCAATAACTGCAGAACTAGATTTCTCAGGACAATTGGAGATATTTTAGTTGTAAGAAAAATGAGAAAAAGAGAGTCAATAGTGAGGGGATACTTGTCTTAACACACCATTGGGAACTTAGCTAGTGAAACTTCCTGTGCAGACAAACATAGCCATGATGGCTGCTACATGTTTCAGTTCTTTTTGCCAATTTAGGAAAGGGCAGGATCAATAATGCAACTTAAGGCATTACTATCCATGTCCTCAGTGATATCTTGCTCCATAATTTATGTGCCTCTGATAGTTTTGAAGCAGTTGTTCATCTGACATCGCTCTCCATATTTGCCCTATTGCCTTCCATGGGTTCTTGTAAAAAAAAAAAAAAAAAAAAAATTCTGGTATCAGACTGCAAGTAATAAGCTAGTCTGCCAAGACCCCTGTAATCAAAGCAGGTATTCCCCTGATTACGTGCCTAAACTAAAAAAACCCTGTGGCCAAAACACTGTTGTGGTTTAACCCCAGCCAGCAACTAAGCACCATGCAGATGCTCACTCACTCCCCCCACCCCTCCAGTGGAATGGGGGAGAAAATTGGGAAAAGAAGTAAAACCCATGGGTTGAGATAAGAATGGTTTAGTAGAACAGAAGAAACTAATAATGATAATGATAACAATAATAAAATGACAATGGTAATAATAAAAGGATTGGAATATACAAGTGATGCACAATGCAGTTGCTCACCACTTGCCAACCAACACCCAGTTAGAACCTGAGCAGTGATCCCCCCAATCCCACTCCCCCCAGTTTATATACTGGGCATAACGTCACATGGTATGGAATACCCCATTGGCCAGTTTGGGAGAGCTGTCCTGGCTGTGTCCCCTCCCAAATACTTGTGCCCCTCCAGCCTTCTTGCTGGCTGGGCAGGAGAAGCTGAAAAATACTTGACTTTATTCTAAACATTACTTAACAACAATGGAAAACATCAGTATGTTATCAACATTCTTCTCATACCTAACTCAAAAACATAGCACTATATCAGCTACTAGGAAGACAATTAACTCTATCCCAGCTGAAACCAGGACAAACACTCACCTCAGTACTGGAGCAGCTTCAACAACAGAAGAGTTTCTTCTTACCCCACCTTCTCCCAGGGACCAGGTCCTTCTGTTTGGAGGTAGACACTAAGCCCCCATCTCCCACTGCCTGAGAGGGCATCCTCACAGAACTCTGTCTACCCGCATTCAGATTGTTTCTCTGCCTGTTAGCCATGCTCTGAAAAAACCCTTTAAAAAAAAAGGGTAAAAAAAAATTCTTCTTTATCAACTGCAAGAGGACTTAAGTATGACAGGTGAGGGCAGCTGACAGGTCCAGGGCTGAGGCTAAGCAAACACCTGCAGCTGGGGGAACCTCAGAGCTGCAAAAAGCAGCCAGCAAGCTGTTGGGGAGGGAATAGTGGATTTTTGGGGGTTGCATAACACACACAGAATCTTCCTTTAGAGAACAATGTGAGGAATTTGACATAATATCATAGAATCATAGAATGGCTTGGGTTGGAAGGGACCTTAAAGATGATCTAGTTCCCCCCCCTGCCATGGGCAGGGACACCTTCCACTAGATCAGGTTGCTCAAAGCCCCATCCAGCCTGGCCTTGAACACTTCCAGGGGCATCCACAACTTCTCTGGGCAACCTGTTCTACTGCCTCACCACCCTCATAGTGAAGAATTTCTTCCTTATATCTAATCTAAATCTACCCTCTTTCAGTTTAAAGCCATTACCCCTTGTCCGATCACTACATTCCTTTGTAAAAAGTCCCTCTCCAGCTTTCCTATAGGTCCCCTTTAGGTACTGGAAGGCTGCTATAAGGTCTCCCCAGAGCCTTCTCTTCTCCAGGCGGAACAACCCCAACTCTTTCAGCCTGTTTTCATAGGTGAGGTGTTCCATCCCTCTGATCATCTTCGTGGCCCTCCTCTGGACTCGCTCCAACAGGTCCATGTCCTCCTTATGTTGGGGCCCCAGAGCTGAACACAGTACTCCAGGTGGGGTCTCACAAGAGCAGAGTAGGGGGAAAATCACCTTCCTCAACCTGCTGGTCATGCTTCTTTTGATGCAGCCCAGCATATGGTTGGCTTTCTGGGCTGCAAATGCACATTGCCAGGTCATGTTGAGCTTCTTGTCAACCAACACCTCAGGGCTGTGCTCAATCCATTCTCCATCCAGCCTGTAATTGTGCTTGGGACTGCCCTGACCCATGTGCAGGACCCCATGTGGCTGGAGATCAAATGGTAATCATTGTTAACAGGAAGTTTGGATCATTACCTGAGGAGCAACTTTCTTCCAAAGATGCTGCTTCTGGGAATTAAAGCAGATTGTAGACTGAAGAGCAGATGAACAGTGACATGACCAAGCCCCTAGGCAATATTTTTAAAAGGAATTCTTCCTTTTCCACAGTGTAATTAATGTTGCTTCATATAGCTTATGTGTTCTGTCTAGGTAGTGTAAGTACATTGTACTGCGTAGGGTTCTTATTCTTCAGAAAGTTTCACAAGGAATCTCAAAATGGGGAAAAATGAATGCTCTTCTGTTAAAGAGTTTTAACTAACTGATATTTATGCTTTTATAGATTTTTCTTATTTAGAGTAAGTGACGAGTTGAAACAGCCTTTTAAATATAAATATTCCTTAAACAGTAGGGCTATACTCATGCAGTAGCAGATTTCAGAGACTTGGAGAGTGTTGTGAAAGCTTGTTGAGGACATATCTTTTAGTAAGATACACAATCTTGTCTTGAAGATGCCATATAACTGAGTTTACGACCCCCTGCAGTAGGCTGTTCTGATACTTGCTTATATAAACTTCAGGTTTATTTCCAGGTTGGATTTCTCTGATTTTTTCTGTAGCCATTGAGCCTTGTTAGGTCTTTCCTGTAATATCTTTTCCATGTGCAAATAACTATGCACTGTGATTGAGTCATGTTTCAGTCTCTTAAATAAACAGAGTAGTTAAGCCTGATCGCCTGACACCACAGATTTGTTTTATAATCACTTAATAATTACAGGCTTCTCTTCTGTGCTTTCTCAGTGTTTACTTTTTTTCCTGGAGCCATTCCAGAAATGCATTCTAGCGCTGATTTTTACTGGTCCTGTGTACAGAGGCACACTTTTCTACTTTTATTTGATACCACTCCTTTTCATAAGACTGTGAAGAATTTACTTGCCCATTTAGCAAGACATTGCAGGAAGAGTTCACAATAAGGTAGCTAACTATACAATGACACAAATGTAAGTAATTTATGAGGGACTGTTTTTTGAGACATTCATTCTATAAAAATAGTTGAATTGTTTGTTTTTTAGATATATTGTATTGTGTTTAATTGTACTGTAATATACCTAACTGAATCATGACATTCAAACAGCACCATCCCCTTCTCCTTCCTTTCTTATTTTCCAGGAGCCACCTACAACATTTACAATGTATTAATATCATTTTAAAATCAGTATTAAAAAAAATGAATACCCCTGAGAGAAGAACCAGTAGCCAATGGACCCTCTAGTAATTTGCTGACACCTGCCTGTTAGAAAACATTTATTTTGCAGCAGTTTTTTAAATCCAAATAGTTATTGAAGAAAACCACAAAATTTAGACTAGTGTTACTTTCTAATAGATTCTGGAGGAGGCTTTTTTGTGGAACTGAAAATATCCAAGGAGATAACTTTAGTTTTACATCCCTTGAAATTTTCTAAAAATCCTCATTTTACTGGTATCACTCTTTACATTAAATGATGTTTCAAATAAACTTCTTTCAGAAAGTGCCTTTCAGGGTCCAAATGACCTTTATTCTTGCTGGAAGTCAGCTCCCTCTCCAGTATTTTATACATGCACAGCAAGGAAAGAGAAATACTGCAGCACTGTGTGGGATCGAAGCAATACCAAAAGGTTATCACACATACTACATTGAAAATAGGATCAAAGTTATAAATGCTGATTCAGTTATGAGGGCACCGTGGATTTATTCTTATTTATAAAATGACAGAACAAATCACAAAGGCCCATAGCAATTATTAAGGGTGATGTGGTGAATTTATATGTCCTAAAAGTGGGCTATGCACTGCTGTAGGTCAGGAAGGGAATTATGACTGAGTTACAACTCTTGCCTGGTTCCACTTACTCCAAGCAGGGAGCAACTTGTTTTGATGTCTATCTGTAGAAGACTATCTAGCATACTGAGGACTGAGGCTCATGTCTGGGGCTCTGCTTCATTCAGAGCAAAAGACTGAAACCTAACCTTTTTCCTCTTAGGCTAGCACTTCAGTGTCCAGAATGTGTCCTATTCCGGATAACCTCTTTACTTTTGTCTATATGGGTGTTTTGCATTCTGTTTTGGTGTTTTCTTTTTTAGGAAATGGCAGATGAAAATTAAAGTCACACGCAAGTAAAGGCCTTCTTTTATTTGTTGTTGAAATAGAGGGAAAATATTCAACCTTGAAATTATCCATAACAAGAAAAGCTCATGTTCTGTCCAGAGCTAGCAGTGATATATAAGCTGAGGAAATGTGGTCTTATACTTTATTTCAGAACACTGTCAAAATAGGCTTTATTCTTACTAAGGTTACTCTTAATATATGGTGGTGTAAGCAATCTAATTCACTCTGTACAATGTAACTGACTAATTTACTGATTTACTGAATACTGGAACATTCCTCATATTAACTCTTTTCCATTATCTTTGTCTAAGGCTTCCACACATCTGAGAAGGTTTTTATAACTTAAATGTAGAGTAAGTAATGTGGGGAATAAGGGGCTCTGTCCAGGGTTTCTGATCCTCTGAGATCATACTGACGTTGGAGAAGAAATCAACTCCTCCGGAGTCCAACCAAATGGATTCATATGCAAGATGATTTGAGTATAGTCTGGAAAAGTCTGATCATGATTGTGCAGGTCTAGGCACAAAAGAAACCTCAGAGAATGGCAGCAATCTAGGCAATGGCCTTCCAGCTTGCAGAACGAAGAAATTGGTTTCTCTCTAAAGTTAATTCCCTAACCATTCCACTCACACGACTGTTTAATTTTTTAGGAAGAAAACATACAAACTAAACTTAATTCAAAACTAACTTTTTATTGTCATGTCCTTAATTAGCACTTCATCCCTTTGCTGCTGTCACCTTGATTTTTTAATAAGGTTGTATTGTGTTGCTGTGAGCCACTGAGAGAGTCTAGTGGTTCAGATATTTCCTTTACCCAATGTGCCTGTTTGCTGGCATGAAGGGTGCTGTTGACTTGTATGACTCCCGCTTTCACTGTCTTTCCTCCAAGAGATCTTCCCAACTTCTGTCCTCCATATTCTACTGCTGCCAGCATCAGTCAAGTACCCCTTCTCATTGTCCCAGCAAGTGCCATTCACTCTGTCCCACTCCACCTGCATTTCCTCCTTCAAAGAAATCCAACAAACCAACACAAAACACACACAGTTTCATACACCTTTGTAACAGGTTTGCTGTGCAAAGGCTTTAAAAACCTCGGAAGTGTGTAAGAATGAATTAACCATTGTAAATCTTGTCTGTCCTACACTTTGACTCGGATACATTCATGTCAGATCACTCCATGTGCTTCCATAATTCCATTAGTGATGCCCAGTAACTCCTGTTATGAAAGAACTGAATTTCTGAGGTGTTGCCAAAGGTCAAGAGACCTTGAGGGACATTCTGCTTTGCAGTTAGAATAACTCCTAATAAACAAATATTCTTGTTGTTTTACAGTTGAGCTGGTAATTGTAAAACTTGAATATTTGGCTACTAACGTAGTAACTATGGGCACATTATTAAAAAGAAAATCAAGATTTTTTTGTTCCTGTCCCCATTTCTCCCCTGCATCTGTCTGATTCTTCTTTCCATTCAGGTGCTGTTTTTTCCTGTGTTGTGTTATTACAAGGCACTCACCCTATTTTCCTTGACCACATACAGACTCTCAATAATGCTGTCTTTCAGAGAAGGGGATTTCTAAATGGTAACTTCAGCTGGAATATAAACAAACAAACAAACAAACAAATAAATCTATCTTTGAAATTTAATTAAAATCTTAACTAGCTCAAGCCGTGGCAAGCAGGCAAAGTGCAGTTAACATTCTCCATCAAATTTCAAGCACTTGACACGATGCGTAGAGTTTGAGAACTACAGGATAGGCACATGTTTTATTCAGAAACTACTGCTGTGCCAAGTGACTGTCAGAAAGCTGGCATAAGATGTCCCCTGTGATCCATTCTGGGATATCCAAAAGAATTAAATCACAAGAACAAATATTTTGGGTTTTTTAATGCTGCTTCAACAAGTACTAGAGAATCCTGAAAAAGTAAAGGCCTGTTAAGGGTAAAGCCCTCCTTCCACGCTATCCTAAGATCAGAGCTTTTGGTTTAGTGTTATGATTTTTGGATTTTAAAAACAACCTTCACTTACATTTTCAGTTCATTTTCTAGAGGCTAGGTCTTGTTCTAGATTCAGTAAAGAAGAAACAGGCATAATTTAGGTGACTTGGCCTCTGAAAATGGGAAACAATTTCCAATTTCCAGTATGGCTTGCAGAGCAATATAGGGAAAGCAGACCACAGCTTGGCCATTGCCCCTCAGATCTATGCAGGGGACAATATGAACTGAACATGGGAACTCCAGTGCACTTATTGTATCCAAGGCTGGGGACCTTAACTCTTGTCTGTGCTTTGCATTCAATCTTTGTTTCCATGGAAACTAGGGGTAAAAAATGGTGATATTTGTATTTTATACCCAATACAAAGTCAGGGTCTGCCTGGGATTTGTACCTTCCAGTCTACAACCAGTTTTTGATGCATCAGACCTCTGCTTCTTGTTTCACCAGTATTACTGTCTTCACAGACTCTACTTACAACTCTTCATTCTCTGCCACTATGGCTTGTCCTGCAAGAACCTAATTTTGACATTTATGAGATACTGTAAGAGTACAGATCTGCTAACCTGATGAAGCATTTCTGCTGCTAAGTTTCAAAAAAACCTACTCTTTCCACAAGAACTGTGATATCTTGTACAGTCTTATTGTGATATTGTTGGCTGAATTATTGCAAAAAACAGCCCTAAAAAGACAGCTTTAATTAGGGAAAAAAAAAAGTCTTAGCATGCAAAGTGAAATATTTCATTTTCTGATTGCAGAACAGGCTTATGGCAGAGGACAGAGGGAATGAATTTTTGTATGCCAAATGAACAACCAAACAAGTAGCATACAGTAATCATTCATCTCAGTCTGGGTGGACCCTTGTGGGGTAACAAGGCAAGGTAGAGGTGGTAGGACTGGGATATGGAAAGCCTCATTCCAGTTATTCTATGTTTTGCCACTCTACAAATGTTTCAAGCACTCCTTTACAATGTAAATATTTGTGACCTCTATTTAGATAGTGGTTGTGTAGAAAGGAAGGCAGATATGGTACAGGCAAATTTAAAGTTCAGTAAGAGATATTGTGAATTGTCTGTGTACTGTGTCTTCTTTTCTGCAGTAGCAACTGCAGTATAGATCACAATTTCTTAGGATTTTACTGTAGTTATAAAAACTTTAACCATGCACTGCCTGAAAGTTCACTATAAACGTTAGTTACTTGAAATGTTTTGCAAGTTGTCATTGGTCTTGAGTAAACGAGTACTGTTTATGTTTCCTGATTGGATTATGTTTCCTAAACTAGAATCCCTTTCCTGTCATGGGAAAGCACACACGTATAAGGAAAAAGAATGGCAGAAATAGAGGTGGAACAGAAAGAAAACAAACACCTGTTTTTAAAATTATTTTTACAAAGTGATTTTTTTTGTGGATTTTCTCTGAGATGAAAGACTAATTTTATAGAATATGGCCCATAGGGAATTTTAAAATTAAATCAGAAATGAGCATCCTTTGCTTCAAATTAATATTCTTCCTGATTTACTTATAGTGACCATAATTAGATTCAGAACCTGACCTTCAATCTGCTTATTCTCAGATTTGCCTTATAAAAGTGCTATTCCAAAAACTGTATTCAGGAATGAGCATTTATTTCTGAATATGTCTCCTTGATTTAAATGCTTGAATTCCATGAATTGAGGATACAGGAGATGCATATTTATATTATCTAGATACATACTAAGTCAATCCGCAGCAAATTAACATGAGCATAAAAGTTACATTGCACCATATAAAGGCAGATCCTTCTGTTTTAAGGTTGGTGAAAGCTGGATTCCTTTGAACTTGCTATATATCTAAAAATGGGGGTAGAACTCAATTGAGATTTTTTAAAAACCCACCTTCTGTTAAATTTCCGTTAATAAAAAACCCTATCAGTGTAAAGCAAAGCACATAGCTACATGCTTTCCTAAGTTTAAGCAACAGGCAAGTGGCCTGAGGCATTTTTTGTTCTCAAAAGTATTGAGACCCATCACCTTCCACTGAGATCCATTTGAAGTTCTGCTTAAACATAAGTAAAGCTTTTTTTTTTCTTACTGTGAGCACTGGCACTGGTTGCCCAGAAAAAGGAGTCTTCCTTCTTGGAGATATTAAAAATCTGAGCGGACCCTGATCTGAGCAGGGGGTTGAACTAGACAAACTCCAGAGGTCCCTTCCAAACTCAGCCATTCTATGATACTTGTTGGAAAAGATCATCAAAGGGGCTAGACTTAATCCTCTCTGAATAAGGTGAAAGCTATCCAAAACAGTCTGGTATTCAAATAACTGTCTGAAAAGACTCTGTCTCAGCTGTTTTTGAGACAGATGTTTGCAGATGCTTGCCTCAGCTTGAGCAAATAGGCAACTATAAGCCTAGGAGTACTATTGCTATGGTACAGTAATGCAAGAAGCATTTGCTAACAAAAAAAGGCATCTCTATTTGATCTTTTTAGGCCAACCTCACTCATACTATCTGTTTTAGTAAATACAGAAACATTAACAGAAATAACTGCTGTACTGGCTAGATAATCATAATAAGTGGGCAACTGCAATTGAGGTTAGGAGTTGAAATTTATCTCAATAAAACAACACAATCTAGATCCATATGAAATAATTTTGACTAATTTCTGTTGGAAAAGGTGACAGAAGTATTTACAAGGGCATGAGACATCATGAAGTTTAATCAGTTTATAATCAAGGAGTATGCTGTCGATTAGAAGTGTCATTTGATAGGTTTTTAAGCACTGCTAATTAAGCAGAAGCGTAAATTAAGTGCAGCTGTTCATAAACCAGCCAGAATACTTGAAAGTTATTACTTTTGCTGTATCTTAATGCTATTGCAAGAAATGCAAAAGCTGCTTCATCCCTTCATTTCTATCATAAACACAATCTTCACAGTCATGGCTCTATTGAGACAGAAATACAAGTAAAATTTTCTACCACAGCTGTATGTAAATATTTTAAAACTTGTTCTCATTGAAATCAGTTAATGCAGTATGAGACTCACAGAAAATATATGTGTTCCTATTTGAGCCTAATGCAAATAAAGAAAACATCCTAAGGCTGCTAGAGTAAATGAATAAGTTATAACATCTCTATGAAATAGAAGACATGAGCATATTTCTAAAATCTGAGGGTTATATTAGTGACATTCTTTTTTTTCTTTTCCCAGTCTGTATTCATAGATGTTTCCATGAAGATTTATTGAAATTTTATAGGAGGATGGGGTTCATTCTTTAGTTTAAGATACTCAAGAAAGCTATATATAGTCCACTTAAAAAAATATTAGCTAGCTGCATCAAAAATCCCAGTATTTCTTTTGACTTTGACACTGACAAAATAATAAAATGTTATTATATGGGTGGATACTTAGATAGCATTTTTATAAAAACATTAACCTGAGAAACAATATTAAAAGAACATTAGGGTTGCGGAGACCAGAATTCAAAATGTAGGAAATGTCAGAATACAAGTTGCCCTTACAACGTTAATTTGATATTTTGTGCATGTTGTACAGTGTGTGGTGCCATGACTTGTTGACTACACATTGTTCAAACACTCTCTGAAAGGAGAATTGGAAGTTTCTTCATGTGCTCTTCTGTATTATCATAGTACTGGAGTGCTTCACATGAGAAAGTGGTTAATTCACCACGACATCTTGTGTATGAGGTCAAGGATTATATTAATTCCATTATACAGATGCAGGCCCTAAGGCATAGAGACTGCATCTATCTGTATGTGTAATGCAGAAAGTGCCTGAAGCTTTTCTGGGAGACAAATCTGCGAACTCCGGATCTGCGAACCTGCTGGAAACTCCTAGGGGCTGACCTGTACGGGCAGCTGTGAATACTCAGAGAAAACATCTCAGATTTGTCTTGTGCTTTAAAGGATAAATGTTCTACAGTATTTACCAGAAGACTGGCCTAGCAATGATACTTTATGCCTGGTCTGGTTATGTAGATGTGTTTTGTTTATCCTGGAGGTGATGTGATGTGACCTTCATCAAAGGATCCCAGTGTCACTTGCTACAAGGGTAAAAGGAGTTTCTACAGAGGGGGCATAAGAGCAAAAGGCAACTGTATGCAGCTGGGTAGCAATGAGGGTTATGAGCATACATAAATGCAATACTTAAACTTTTACTTGTTTCAATTTCTTTGAGCCTTACAGCACTACATAATATAACATCTTACTTTTCCAAAAATAATCTGCCAAACCAGTGTCACATAAGAATTCTGTAGTAGAAGCAAAGGTAGGATCCATTTCTCCAAAGTAAGTTTGCTGTCTTAAGTATGAGACCATCTTTTGTACTCCTGCTTTATTACTTTTTCTTTCCAAAATCTGCAACAAGTAAAAGTCCTGTAAGCAGGCTCCTTCAGCACATATCTTTGATTCCTCCTTAGAGCAGGTCTACTTTCTGTCCTAATTACAATGTCTCATGGATAAAAATAGTCTGTGATCTTGCAGTTAATGACTTTTGCATTGCTTAAATGGCTAAATTAGGGTTGCACGAACCATCCTACTTCTGAGCCCTTGACTTTTCAAACTTGAGAATATTCTTTTAGCACAACATGCATGCATGCATTATTTTCTAGGAAGTGGGGGTGGGGCTGAGGTGTCGTCCTTCTTCCCAACCTTGCTCCTCTGCAACCCTGAACATCCTCTGGTGATAGTTGATCCATGAACAGAAGGCAAGAGGCATTGTGTGGAATTCTGGTACTTGAACTGACAGATCATTGTTGATGAACAAGTGTTTTGCCCATGGATTTGGCAAGTGTTTAGTAATGACAAATGAATGGTGAGGCTCAGGAGTCTTGGATTTAGTTCTAAACTCTGTAGGAAAAAAATGGGCAGTAACAGTTGCCAACTCTTCTGTCACTTCTCTTTGTAAGCTGGTCTCTTGGCTCAGTCTCTTACACTATTCCACAATCCCATCAAGCACCTTTTTCCCTGGCACATTTTCATGGTCAGTCTCCTAACTCTAAACATTTCAACATCATTTTCTGCAGATCTGGTTTAGGCTCTTTGATGCTCCACATCTCTTTGCTCCAGTCTTCTTATGCTTTTTCCCCACATACTACAATACATGGGCCCTACCATCCTTCAGCCCTTTGCTATTTTTGTCACAGAACATCCTTGGAGTAAATTTTTTCCTTCCATCAAAATCATGTCAAAGAGAAGACTGTCTGGGGTTTTGATAATGAACAAAATCATAATTTTACTTCATTTTCCCCCTTGTACCCATCTCATGAACAGCTCTACTATTTTTGCTGAAATACTCAAAAAGCATGTGTCTGAGACACACAGCAGGGAAAGTTAAGTTCAAAATTGTCTGAGTTTATCACAGAAGACCAAATTTGTCCACTTTGTGGAGGAATTCACAATAAGTTGCTGTGACAGAAATATCTTGGAAACTACTCAACACAAAGGTAATTACTTTTTAATTCCATGCCTTTTTTGAAGGATTCTGACAACAGTTTTCCAATGACCTCTGAAGTTATGGCAGCAATTAACTTGCTTCATATAGCAGTAATTATACAGAAATAGCTGTTCTAAATAAACAGGATTCCCAGCTATAATTTGTACAAATTATGTCTGGTATATTACCTTTTTGTTATTATTTCAAGACAGTTGCCTTTCACTCCCTCAACTTTTTTTTTGCTCACCGGCTACAGATTTCCATATGCTTATAGCACCAAAGTAGTATAGGGACAACTGACACAGAAGACAATAAGTGAGGGGGTACAAGGCACCATTGTTTAGTGGCAGGGAGCTGTCATTTTTTTAAACATCATAACCTATGTGTTTTCATGCTACTCTGTGATGGGCTGACAGCCATTTCTTGACACTGTCATACCCACATGTTCTCAGGTAGACCTGAGACTGGCTGCCTGCTTCATTTGGCTCAGGAATTGCTCAGATATAAAAATACATAACTTTATATGCAATTTATGTACAATATATAGATATATAGAAATATAAAGAAGTGTACAAATATTTATAAATGTATACTTTATTTAGACATAGGTACAGTATTGTATATATACACACTTCTACATATGTATATTTTTCTACATATTTATGTATTTATAAAGCTATAGTAATTAAATGTATATACCCACAAAACCATAGGTATAAAATGGAGAAGATGTTCTTTAGTATGAGCTGATGGAAGCAACAGTTAAAGTTTAAATATGAATAGAAAGTAATTAAATGAAAGTAAAGGGCATGTTCGGGACCCCCACTTTACCAGGCTGCAATACAAACCCTGACACATCTGTGGTGGGGCAATTTCAAGAGGGCAAAGGGGTGTCAAAAAGCAGAGGGTAGGGGGGCATGGACCCCTCCAAGGAGGTGACCAAGTGGTGCCTGGCCTGATCCTGCGAGCAGGACCAAGAGGCACCTGAGCCCAGCCCAAGAGAGCGGCTGGGGCAGGCTCGGGCACTTGTGCAGCACCTGACGAGACAGGCAACGCCGCCTGCCAAAATGGAAACCAGAGCAAAGTGCTGGTTATGTCAGCCAGTCACAACAGACTGCATGACCAGAAAGTTGGCACGGCTTCCAGGGCAGATGGCCCCTGAGGCTGCTGGGAGGGGAGTTGGGGCCACTGCCATCTTGTACATCAGTTGTCCCTGGGCTGCTCACCGTGGACGGGGCTCCTGCAGCTGGAGGGTTGGGCCACCTTGCAGGGACAGGGCATAAGCGGGGCTGGGAGGGCAGAGGGCAAGCAGAGCTACTGGCAAAAGAGTAGAGGCAGATCTGCTTTAGGAGGTTGCTGCCTCTCCCTTTTCTCTGTAGCTTTTTCTGACTGTTGGGGTGAAAGTCAAATGGGGTTGAGCTCTGGGAAGAGTTGGCATCTTGGGTGGAGACGAGTCTGATAATCTTCCGATCTTTTTAATGTGACTTTTGGTTTTGGGGGTGGGCATCTGGCACTTTCAAAACAAAATTAGCTTCTCGCACTCAAGTCAGTGGGATATTTTTTTAAATAAAACTATTCCAAATTATTAAAGGATGCAAACACTATTTCAGTCTGCTCCCTTGAGTGGTTGTCCGTCTTCTTAGCACTTAGTAATACCAAAATGTTTCCAACAGTAGTGCATACTTCCTCCATTTTATCCATTTAAGACAATGAGTTAACATGTTTTATTAAAAAGGTCTATTTAACCATAATTAAACCAACATAATATATGGTAGTATGCTTAAATTCTGAATGGCATAGATTGTGTTTCAGTTGATAGAAATTCTTGATGTTAAATGTGGCTTTAAGTCCTTGTGTTCAGCGGAACACTTTATAAGAGTCAATTCTACCTACAAGTCAGGACATACGAAAGTTTTCTGCTGGAGAAGTGATCAGCATGACAGGTGAGGCTAAATTCATTTTACTCACAAAATTTGGCTTGAAATCAGATACATTTTACCATTTTACAAAAGCTGAAAACTATAACTGAAACCAGGCTAGAAAGAACAGTCATCACTCTCAGGGTGCTGAATTTGGTTGAACAAACCAATCAAGCTTATTGTTACTGCTAATGCATATCATTGTACATATAAAAGAAATTATATGAATGGCTAATTTCAGCTGGGATACTGTCTCTAGTAAGAAAATAAAATTCAAAGTACTATATACTACTGTGGAAATACATTTTAAGGAGAGACTTTTATGTGTCTTAATGCTTCTTATGGTCTCCTAGGATCATGCCCGAATCAGTGGACTATGGAAGGGCAGATGTTTCTTGTTTTCATTTACTGCAATTATTCTAGTTTGCAAAAATTAATATTTAATTGGTCAAGAGAAGATGAAGGGAGATTGACATTCTAACTGTAACTTAGTTATTAGGATAAACATGTGGGTGAATATCGTGCAAGTTCCTGTTATAATTCAGACGTATTTATGTAAATTGGAATACTTTCAACAGGAAAGATGTAGCCTAATCAAGCTTAGATTATCTGTGCCCCAAATTTTAACATTCCTGATCTAAATAAGGCAGGAAAATGATTGACTTCTGCTTGCATATCTAGGGGAAGTTTGTTTGGCTTAACCTCTGATGATGGTGGTGAACCCTCTCATATCACAACCAAAGGCGTAAGATCCTTGACCAGAAGGTGTAGAACTAGTGTTTGATTGATTCCTTTGTGTTAAGACTCAAATGTATATGTCACATCTTAAGAAAATGCCTTAATCACCAGGCTACAGTCAAATGAGACAGAACATATAGGACATGTCCCATTGTCCAAGAGAGAGCTCAGGTTTGTGCTTAACAGTTGGTTCTGGTTGGGGAAACACCTGCATTCTGATTTCTGCTTAAGTAACTTTTTTTTTCAAATTCTGTTTTTGTTTTGTTTTGTTTTTTTTCCCCCCAATCCAGTCAACAAATTAATATATGGGATTGTCATGGTATTTTTGAACATAATTACCAATGTAGTATCCTCTTCTTGCTAGCATAGGTGTTTGGCAAAATTTTTTACCTGATTATACTGAAATGAATCTGTTTGTTTGACTGACATGACACCCACATAGTGCAGCAAATAATTTGCCACAGTATCTTCAACTATGGGTCCTGTTTGAACTTGGCCTTGATTTGCTTAAGCCAGTAACTTCTATCAGTTCAAAAAATAATTTTTTTTCCTCTGTTGTTTGACGTATATTTTCTGGTCTTTATCCAGCTCAAGAACAGATAGTGCCAACATATTGCAGTTCAGATTCATATTCCAGATTACTGAGGCTATTCTGAGTTAGAAAGAACCTGGGAAGCACTGGGAAAGTGAAGTTTTTTCAGTAAGAAATGTCTTCCTACAAATAAGAAGCAACAGGCCACTCTACAGTCCACCAGAGGGTACTAAGAACAACAAAAAAAATTAAACACGAACAACATGATAACATACTGGGAGTGATAAGAGTAAACTGAAAACCGTAAATGAGTCCTTGCTTTAGGCATATGTAGAGAAACCATTTGTTTTGGTGTCATACCAGATGTTTTACTAGCCAGCAGGAGTGTTAGCTTAAATTCTCTCATATTGCTCAGAAATACCCAGGTAGTCACATGGAGGATTGAAAAGTAGATGGAAATTAAATAGCTACTGTAATTCAAAGACTGCCCCTTAAAAAAACAGACAGGGAGCAACAGCTGGAGTGTTCCACACATGCTTCAGGGTGCCTATGTATGTGTGTGGACACATAATATCAATTTTAATAAATGATATGCTAATCTTCTTTGAATTCTCTAAACATCACTTGGTTCTGATTTTAAGCATTGAAATAAAACAAAGTGTGTAATACACAGTCATTGTTACTTTCAAGTTCACCTTAAAATAGGTGAATGACCTTAATGTGCACATTGTTGCTTTACATCTTAATTTGTATATAGTAGCATCTCAGCAGATGCTTTGGATTTCTCTGGAAACCAAAGAAATAGGAGGACTATCTGTAGGAAAAGAAAACTTCATAGAGCATTGCCATTGCTATTCACCCAAACACATACTGTAGCTGTCAGAAGTGGTTTTCCCTGCATTATCATAATGTTTATGGCCAGTGAGATTGCTTAAGAGCATTAAAATCATGAAGTACTGTATGTGCTCTTTAATTAGGAATGTAATATACTCCAGGTGAAGTGACTCATTTTTGCAGTCTTCTGTGGAGCCTGAAATTCTCACTTCCCCCCTGCAATAAAGAGAACTGAAGCTTTTTTGGTGACTTCACTTTTAGTTAGATCCTAGTCAGCTGAGTCATTTGTAGAATTTATTCATAGACTGTAAGCTGAGTTTCCTGAAAGAACAACCCATGGTTCTCATTTCCACAGTCACAATGAAAAGTGTATCAGTGCTAGCAGAAATCTGTAGGTTTGATTCTCTCTGTATTTACATGGGGGCATTTGAATACTTACAATGTAAATCAGCTCATGTCACAGCATATACATTCATCTCGGTTGTATTTTAGAAGAAAAACAGGGATGTCTGAGTCTTTAGTTCTGAATATAAAATGTCTTCATTTAAATTTTGGAAAAAAAATGTAAATCTACAATTTTCTTTTGTCAGGACTGTGTCTAAGTATGAGAAGTAACCAAAATGGAGGACTGTATTCATCAGAGAAATAAACTATCTTTGATTCTGGGTTTTACAAGGAATGAAGATTGAATGAATTTACTGCTTTATCCTTTATTCTAAATCACCATTGAAATCCCCTTTCTCTGCGTGTGATGAAATGCCTACTTGACATGCAGTTCAGCAGCACATGCCAAAGAGCAGAATCTATCAGAAAAATGGCTGGTGGATTTTTGTGGAAAGAATACATTTTTATTAAGAGAGAGTCACCAGATGATGCTGGTGGTATAAGTAATGAAGCCTCCTCAAAAGTCACCAATATTTCTTATTGCATTTAAGGGTTAGCATGAAATAAATTGGTGATCTTGCTGTTCCTGGACTGCTGCGCAGAACACAGCATATTTGGAACATGGCTGACAGTCTAACTGTATATATGTATAACTGGTATTTATAGATATATAACTAGTATAAGTATATACTTATACTATATAAGACTAGCGTCACTGTTTTCTTTTGTCAGTGTATTTGAAAGTTAGTCCATTTCTCTTTCATGGGCTCCATTTGGTCAATAAACAGATTTTCTGAATTTGTTAGTTTCTCTGTTATTATTCTTCAAGCAATGCAAATAACCATGTTTCCTTAGATAGACTTTTTTTCCCTAAAGCATATTTATCTAGAGCCTAGTCCCCTCTCATTGAAATCAGTGTGACTCTTAGATTGGCTAATGTATAGTTTCTTTAAATCCTGGTTTATTTCTGTTGGTAAGCATGTAGAGGAATGTATATTTACATTGCCTAACGTAAAGCACTTCAGTAAGGGACAGACTGGGGACCCCAGCCTTCAGATGTAACAGTAATAAAAAAGAGATGCCTCTCCAAAGACCGATTCAGAGAGGGATGTATTTCCCCCATTATCAGTACTGATACCTAGGGACCACTTTCTGGTTACAACACCATAAGCTGGACAACTGGAGAGAAACATATTTCATACTAACTCTGATGCTATCTGGTAAGGTTTGTTCACTGACCAAGTAAGATAAATCCAAATGGGCTTGCCTCTTTTTTTTTTTTTAAATTATTCCTTTTAGCGATACCTCAAATCTATTCAGATACAAGCTGGAACAGGTAGTTAAGGCCTTGAAAACATCTCAGTAGAACAGATACAGGTGACGTACCGTTGTTTTATGTCTCCCTATCCTAGACTGTGTACTCAGAATGGCATGCAAGCAATTCTGTCCTTCTGGATGTTCAGCTTAACAACAATGATCAATTCACACAGATCTACCCCTCTTCTTGAATTAGCGCCAGGTGGAAATGGAGTACAGAAAGTCCTGTTGTATATACTGCCTTACTTGTACTAGCTACTTCTTTAGTAATCTTCCCTTCTCCAAAACCGATAGCAGACTACTTCTGTTTATTTTGTGATACAATCAGTAAGATTGTACTTTCAAGTACCATCTGACAACTTTAACTGCTGATTAAAAATCTTGAATGGTCCCCATTAACAATCACATCTGTTTTGACATTCTTCACTTTGTGCAAAACCTTAATGTACCTGTAATGACGGAGAATAGAGATAAGGAGACAAGTCCGTTGTCTTGCATAACCTATTCTCTATGTTACGGTTTAAATGTATGGAACCACGCTGATTTTCATCTTAACTGAGAACCTGGCTCAAAATGTGCATATGAGCAGATACTTCTTTTTGATTTGTCTGATTTGAATCCAATACTGCTCTTTCTTCTAGTATCAACTCTTTCTTGACATTTGAATATTTTAAACAGCAGAAGAAAATGACAAGAGGCAGGGAGTAACATAAGAAACTATTTAAAACTTCTAGTTCTACTAGCACTGGATTACAGTTTAGAAATCAGGGAATACGGAAGTTCACAGGAGAGCTCACTGAGACCAGAGTTCACTGGCATGAATTATGGATGATTACATTGGCATTTTTGGTTCAGAAGATTTTGAGAGTGTTTTAGGAATGAGAAAGCTTTCCATCAGCTTCAGGTAACAGTCAAAAACAGTTGCTCATTCCTCAGGTAGGGATGAAGTGAGGTGTCAGAGTTTGATCATGTTCTTCCCGGTTTGCTAGTAAATGATCACAAGCAGATGCAACCTTGGCCTTCCTTTTCAAGGGAGAAATTATATGAAACAGTTCACTGGAGAGGCCAGGAGAGCAAGAGGAAAGAAGAGGAGTGAAACTAAAAAGTCAAATATTCCCTTGTCAACAAGCCAAACAAATAGTCCAGATACAAAAACCTTTCAGAACTGTAAGGGAAATAACAAAACACATAGGTTAGCATTATCAGCATAAAGCTGGAGCTGGTTATAATTTTTAAGTCTTGGTGTCAAAAGTACTCTTCTGCATGTGTATAGGGTGTCATTGCACTGGCCCTGAATTGAAACTCCCCCATATAGAGAAGGCCAGGAAGGCAGGTTGCATCATCATTTATGTCCTTTTGCTGACCCTTTGCACAGCAGGGATTTCATACTTAAAGAAGTGGCTTTTGCTGTGTTTCTAGGTCAGTTTATGTAATGTATAAAGCTGCTGTTGAGTATTCATGCATTTCTCTAGCTTTTTTCTTACTGCTGTTTTGTTTGGGGGGAAGGGGTGTGATCTTTGCAGAGTCTGAGATCCTCAGAACAGGATTTTGCATCTCAGAGTAAAAGCAGTAATAGCAGGACATGATAAAGATGGGGCAATGATTGTTCAATTAGCAGATCAATAAGTCACCTCTCACACAAATGGTTGTCAATGATAAATGCCCAAAGCTTGGTTAAACTGCATTTCCAAATGCTTCAATGTAAAAATCAATGTCCAGAACACATAGTGCTAAGCAGATAAAACAGCCTCTCAAATCTATACCGTGACAATGATATGAGCCCAGCAATCATAAAAATATATCTTGATCCTATTTGTAGCTCTTACGCATTGCTGTGGGCCATTCCTGTTTATCCATCCACATGAACTGCAGAACATTGACTATGCTGAATAAACAGCAATGATCTGGATGAAGAAACAAAACAGTCTTTCAGATTTCTGATTTTCTTTTATGCTGCCAGTGCAGCGATTTCTGAAAAGGCAAAGAAATTAGGTTGAGTGTTCAGTCGTGAGTGAGTGAGACCAGCAGTTGTGTTATTTAAATGCAAAGAATGTTGGTGGGCGCCTAGCGTGAATTCAGTGAGGAAGGGGAGGGCTGCAGAGCACCTCCTGTCACTGCAGTCTGTTTAAAAATGTGCCCATAAAAGGGATGAAAAAGGTTTGGTTGCCAACCTGGTTTGCTTCTGTTAATGCTATACAGTGAAGAGACCATGGATGATTATTCTTTCCAGAATTTGCTATACATTTAATAAGCATGCATACAAGTAAACTGTGGAAGCTTTGGCTCTATATTGTATTACTAGGTGAATGTATCTATGACAATAATATTTTCAAATTTATATTGCAATACAAAAAAAACACCTTATCCCTCTGCCCCTGTAAATTTGAGAACAGGCAAGCTTATTTTAATTAAATTTACATTCTGTCCTTTTATTACTCTGGAATCACATTTTACAACCTATGACTTACTGTAAGAGTTTGGGGATGTTTTACAGTCCTAAGCAAATGTTAGGTATACTTAAAAGCTGCATAGATACATGTAATTTCAAAAAACATCTTTCAATAGTAAAAACAGTCTCCAGCATCTGCATCTTAGCACCACAGCAGCATGTAGTCAGCTTTCTGGTGAAAGCTCACACATGCATCATTTTTTTCCCCATTCAACAAAGCATTTGAAAGGATGAGAAAATTCTTGCATTTGAAGAAGCACAATTTTACTCAGATAATTCCTTCAAGGAGAGATGGGCATGGATTTTCATATCCTTATTAAGGATAGTGGCCACCCCGTCTTCAAGACCACATTGGGCGGATTTGGCCTACAGCTTTTCTGTCCAAACACTGCAATGAAGGGATACAAATGGAAGGATAGAAGTTCTCTGGTCCTGTCTGTCTTTCTTAAAGACACAGTTTTTACTGTCATTTCTATTGTTGGGGTGATTTTTGGCTGAAGTTAGCCTTGAGTTTCTCTTCCGGCATTGAAATGTTCCAAAATGCTCTGGGGCACTTCAGTACTGTTTCCTATATGTGAATAATGAATTTGCACATGATTCAGAAGTACATAGACTAAGATCTATAAAGCCTCTGAGAGCTGAAATGGATAGGAAAAGTACAATATTACAGAAAACCAAACACAGGTTACATTTTAGATTTTCTTCAATAAAAAAAATAAGTTTTCAATAAGCAAACAATGCTTACCAAGACATAACAGGGATTATGAATAATAGGTACTAGGTCATTTCACATTGTGATTATCACTGTCTTAGACATGAATTATTTAATGAGACTGCAGCTTGTGTACTTTGCAGTTAGGGGAAAACTCCAAGTTCACTTCATTCCTTCACCAGTCTCTTTTGATGTGGCACAACATGAATTTCTTTTTGATCTTCAGAAAAGGGGGAAAAAGGCTTTATGTAACAAACTTAAGAAGCAGAGCATTTAAATGAACATGCCGAGGCCATTTACCATTCCAAGATATGCAGCAGTCTCTCATTACTGTTACTGTAACTAGAAAAAGAGACAAACATGAAAACCAGAACACTTAAGGTGTATATATTGATTTATTATTGAGCTTGGTGCTGACCTGTCCTATTGCAGCCCAACTCATTGATATAGGTACATATTTCTCTTTTCATTGAATTCAAAATTTTATTCATGCTTTTCAAAAATGCAGCTCTCCTTGCAGTGGTGGTATGCCAAATGGCTCTATGAAAATGTTGCTACCAGGGATTCTTCATCTTAACAGCAGATTCATGTAGTTAATCCAGTAGAAGGCTCTTCTCACAGACTGTCAGCTCTTCCTTCTATGGGAAACTAGCAAAAATTCCCATTTTTGGGAAGCCTAAACTCATCACAAAGTTCAAACAAAAGCTTAAGATGTGAACTTAAGATTAATTTATTAAAAGCATACCCTACAGTTGCTGAACTACATTTAATTAAGCTGTAAAAATATATATGTATATTTGCCTAAACTTTTAAAGGTTACTAGAACAAAAATTAGCAGAAATGTTACTGTTGTAACAAACTGTGGCTATAGATGTTTTGGCACTGGTGAGGCTGCACCTTGAGTACTGTGTTCAGTTTTGGGCCCCTCACTACAGGAAAGACATTGAGGTGCTGGAGCGTGTCCAGAGA